>CM077169.1:4077975-4677975 GCA_039654105.1 Coreius guichenoti | reverse complement strand
TAACCAGTAAATACCATTAGAGCACATCACACTGTTTACAGTTTTTCAAGTCTTAACATGTCCTATAAAACTAATAACACTGGACATGGACATACTGAACATGTAAATATTCATTTTTGGTCCTTAGTGTTTTCCTCTGCTAGTAGATCATGAAAACAATGACAGAGGTCTTAATTTTTATATGAGCTTTTGGAGGGTTTTTTTAAATAGTGATTATGTATTTATGTGTTGTCAAATGTTTTACAAATCAAAGGACACTAATTTGGAATTAAATGTTTTGATGAACTTGTCCTAATTAAATAATAAACTTCATTTATAAAGCACCATTCATACAAGTTCTTTCAAAGGCTTTAAAGTTGAAATGATTCAACGATTGGAACTGCAAAACTAACCAATATTTTTCTACCCCAACTTTGAGTAATAATAATAATAATAATAATAATAATGATGATAACAATTATAATGTCAAAGCAAATACTTTCACACAAACAACAGCAAAACTGTTGCACTTCTCCGAGTAACACATTGGCAGCGTCCAAAATCAAATAAGTAGGTACTTATTTTGAATAAGTAGTGTACTTATTTTGTGAGAGCTAAAAAAGTATGTTCTATATATTATGAATGTGTGTAGTATGACTATAAGCTGCGCCCCAATTCGAAGGCTACATTTGATGGCCGACTGCATCACAGTGGCGCGACGGTTCCTTCAAATGCAGTCTCCAAATGCGTCCTTCGTTTCCCATGAAATGAAGGATACAACAGATGGATCCTTCACAGCCTTGCCTACCCCAGACAGGATTTATTTGACAGAAATTGCAGAATTACACTTTTAAGCGTAAGTATTTGGTTTCAACATACTCAAATATCTAATACACATGTAAAAATAAAACTTCAAAGCGGATTTAATGTTGACATATCTTACTACAATGCGATTATATATAGTTTCATTACAGAAATGGACCATGGTGAACTGATTTAGACAGTTTGTGTCAGGGTTCTGTCACTTCGGTCTAGTTTATTCTTGGTTTTGTGACAGAGCCCTGACACTCCTGTATTTGTCTTGTCTTTGTGTGAGCGTAGGGTCTCGAGTGTGCTCGAGCCGTACGCTCTCTTCTCTCCATGTCTTGTCTCCTTGTTTCTCATGTGAGCGTACAGGTTGTGTTCTTTCACTCACCGTGCGCTCTTGTCTTGTGAGTGCTTGGTTTATATTTTCTATGGCCAGGCGCTCTTGTGTTGTCATGTTCTGTGTAGCACACGGTTTGTGTTTTCACCGGCCGTGTGCTTTCATGTCGTCATGTTTTGTGTGAACACGCAGTCTGTGAGTGTGCTCATTGGCTGCGTGTTCATCTTTTGTTTTGTGTGAGCACATGGCTTGTAATTTTGTCTTTGCTGGCCATGTGCTTGTGTTTGTCATGTTTGGTGTGAGCACATGGCTTGTCATGTATATCCTTGTGCCATGTGCTCTCCTGTCCATTGTCTAACCCCGCCCATCTTGTTTCCTGATTATTGGTTCATTTGCCCCACCTGTCTTCCCTCGTTACCCTCTTTTGTTTGCTTCCCTATTTATTCTCCTTGTGTTTGCTGTCCTGTGCTGGTTCGCTGGTGCATTTTTCTGATTATTGCCTTTCATTCACTTAAGTTAATGGTGTTTGTGGTTACAGTTTCATTTGCGGATTCTTTATGTCGGATATGACTGCCCAATATTGAGTAGCCTAGACATGCATAAACATGGATATGTTACATGTCTAAAGTAGCCTATATAGAAAGAATAAACCAGTCTTATGAACTTATAAATTTCGCTTAACTTAAAATATAATCTGCATGCACAATAAACTACAGTAAAATGTATTTACATCTCTCGACAAAAAGGGTTTTTGCAGGTTTTAATAAAATGTTATTTAATAACAGTAGTCATAATAAGCGTATTTCCAGGACGTGATCAGACTTGCGTTGCCAACTCAATCGTCATAATCCTCGGTAAACTTCGACAATTGGTTGAACCGGCTCGTTCGGCTCCTTTTGAGTCCTTGGTAATCCTCGGCAAACTTCGACAGATGTTTGAACCGCCTCATTCGGTTCTTTTTTAGTCGGACGTGCTACTTCGGCTTTTGCGTCTTGCGTCATCAACGCAGAACTAAAGTTCGATTCAGTTCGATTAATGAACCGGCTCAACCGGTTACTTGCTGAGAACTGGCTCAAAAGAACGATTCGTTCAAGAACCGAACATCACTATTGTAAAGTATTGCTGCCTGTCTTGTTTTCCCCCACGAGGTAGTTTTTGTTTGTTTTTTGTTTTATTTTTATAATTAATAAATAACCCTAAACTTCTGCATCTGAGTCCTCGCTCCTTTCATCCCCCAAACCCTGACAGTTTGTGAACCCTGTTATTCAAAAAATATATATATAGTAAACTTAATTGTTTTACTCAGAAACACATAAGATTATGGAAGTAAAATGAGTTTCACATTGAATTTTAAAGTTCCAATATTAGGCTTGTACTTATGTAGACCAAATAAGATGTGGGTAAGTTGGAAATGATAGGGGATAGTAAGTGGATATTTGTAAATTATAGTAAGTTGGAAATGATATTGAGATTAAAGCTCATTTATTTTTCTCACTCCCCGACCCTCTTAATCTTCAGGCAGGAGAGATGGTGTATTTGGATATGTACCTTCAGCACTCATGCGTGCTATATATAGTGTTGGGTCTCAATCCCACGGCGGTGTCAGGGGCCTCTTGTTATACCAGTGTGTTCTGGTCAGCGGGGTCACATGACACAGGATAGCTGGTTCAGCACTGCCTGTGCTGAAAAACACGAGCAGATCCCTACGCTCCACAGAACTACATCATGCTTCCACGGAAAGACTTCAGCCCAGTAAACAGACTGACTTAGAACAGAAGTGAAATGTGTTATGGGACATGAGTCAAACACGATTTTTTCTTCTTAATATTATGATTAATAATTAACAGTAAATAAATGTGACACTATTTTCATGACAATTCATTGTTTTTTTAAGCATTACAAAAAGTGAAATTAAATAGTGGAATGAATATTTTAAAATTAAATAAATTCGGTACAATAAAAACAATCATGATGATTTCTGACTGTACATAGTGCTTTTTTTTTGTAAATAAAACAAAAATTACTGGAGTAATTATTTCAGTCTTTCTACTTTCTGCTAGCCGTTTCTTTGTAACTTTTGCAAATTTACTTGCAATTTCGGAGTGAAAGTTGTTTCGAAGTAAAACCTAAAAAAAATTTCTATTACATTTGGTCTGGTTGCTTTTTCATTTCATGTAGTACTCTTGGAAAATATAGAACTATATAGAGTTTCTATATAGAACCCTAGGGTTCTTGACTCAATTTTAAAGATGCCAAAAAGGTTCTATATAAGGAGAAATGTCTTAAATGATTGCATATATTACTTTCATGTTTAACAGGTTATTTCACATTTTTCTAGTGATAAAGTATGTTTACAAGCTGCCTAATTTGCTTAATTCATAAAATTTAATTAAAATTAAAAACAAATTATTTAATTAATTAATTAATTAAAACAAAATCCATAAAATTCTTCCATTTGGAACCCCTAAAAGGTTCTTTATGAAGCTTCTGAAAGAACCCTTTAAGATTCTAAATAGAACCTTTTCTTAGAGTGTAGAATTTGTGTGTTTGGATCTCAAAACGCTGGTGCAGATGAAAGGTCAGCTTTTACCAGCTGCTGTCAGCGAACAACTACCAATAATCATCTTAACTTCTCATGCACATTTGCCTTGAGGGCAGAGCAACGTGATCTAGTTGGGCAATCCTGCGGTCAAATGGCACGTTGTGAGCAGGTCACCTGATGATGCAGGTGTTCTTTAGATGGACACACGGATGTTTCCTTTTCATCCTTCAGTAAACAGACAGAAAGACACCTGAGACCTTTAGAGCCGCCTGACCAGCAAAGTGTTTCAAAGGATGGTCAGCAATGATTTACATTTATGCATCTGGCAAATGTTTTTATCTAAAATCTACTGTTTTGCATACTTGAATGCATTCAAGGTATACATTTATTAGTTAATGCATTTTCTAGGAATCGAACGCATAAGCTTGAGGATACTAGTGCCAAGCGTTGAACAAAAACAAAAACTAAGGTCATGTTATATTTTGTGTTGCAGGGTCCATCCTGAAGTTTTCAAATGCTTTTGAATGTCTCCCTCTGGTGGCGACGTATTAAACAACTATCCAATGTCAGAATTGCATAATATCACTCATAAAACAAAGGCAATCAATCAATTCATCAGTTTTAGATTTTAAGTTTTCATTATTGATTTTTGTAAAATGAACAGTAACAATAATTACAGTCATTAGAGACTTCTTGATCTTCATTTTATAAACATTAGATTGCAACATTGTTTTTTTGATTGTCACTGTATATGATACCCTGATGTTCTCCGGAGTGTGGTGAAGATCATTTCCAAAATCTGTTAGCTTCGGGGTCATTCAGAAAATGAGCTAAAAAGTCAAACAAAATACATTTGTCATTGACTTTAAATATTTTGAAGCATGTTCACATTAACTAGGCAATGTCTTATTGTGTGGCCTTAAAGGGTTAGTTTGACCAAATTTTTTTTTCTTTTGTTCATCTTCTGCGTAATGCTTAAGTAATGCTGTGTAACACACAAGAATGAACCTCAATGGTTCTTGAGGAAGCTCAAACGTGCTGCGTAACACGAGAATGAACCTCATTGGTTCTTGAGGAAGCTCAAACGTGCTGCGTAACACGAGAATGAACCTCATTGGTTCTTGCTGAAGCTCAAACGTGCTGCGTAACACGAGAATGAACCTCATTGGTTCTTGCTGAAGCTCAAACGTGCTGCATAACACAAGAATGAACCTCATTGGTTCTTGCTGAAGCTCAAACGTGCTGCGTAACACGAGAATGAACCTCATTGGTTCTTGCTGAAGCTCAAATGTTCTGCGTAACACAAGAATGAACCTCATTGGTTCTTGCTGAAGCTCAAACGTGCTGCGTAACACGAGAATGAACCTCATTGGTTCTTGAGGAAGCTCAAACGTGCTGCGTAACACGAGAATGAACCTCATTGGTTCTTGCTGAAGCTCAAATGTTCTGCGTAACACAAGAATGAACCTCATTGGTTCTTGCTGAAGCTCAAACGTGCTGCGTAACACGAGAATGAACCTCATTGGTTCTTGAGGAAGCTCAAACGTGCTGCGTAACACGAGAATGAACCTCATTGGTTCTTGCTGAAGCTCAAACGTGCTGCGTAACACGAGAATGAACCTCACTGGTTCTTGCTGAAGCTCAAATGTGCTGCGTAACACAAGAATGAACCTCAATGGTTCTTGAGGAAGCTCAAACGTGCTGCGTAACACGAGAATGAACCTCATTGGTTCTTGAGGAAGCTCAAACGTGCTGCGTAACACGAGAATGAACCTCATTGGTTCTTGCTGAAGCTCAAATGTTCTGCGTAACACAAGAATGAACCTCATTGGTTCTTGCTGAAGCTCAAACGTGCTGCGTAACACGAGAATGAACCTCATTGGTTCTTGAGGAAGCTCAAACGTGCTGCGTAACACAAGAATGAACCTCATTGGTTCTTGAGGAAGCTCAAACGTGCTGCATAACACAAGAATGAACCTCATTGGTTCTTGCTGAAGCTCAAACGTGCTGCGTAACACGAGAATGAACCTCATTGGTTCTTGCTGAAGCTCAAACGTGCTGCGTAACACAAGAATGAACCTCATTGGTTCTTGAGGAAGCTCAAACGTGCTGCATAACACAAGAATGAACCTCATTGGTTCTTGCTGAAGCTCAAACGTGCTGCATAACACAAGAATGAACCTCATTGGTTCTTGCTGAAGCTCAAACATGCTGCATAACACAAGAATGAACCTCATTGTTTCTTGCAGAAGCTCAAACGTGCTGAGTAACACGAGAATGAACCTCATTGGTTCTTGCTGAAGCTCAAACGTGCTGCATAACACAAGAATGAACCTCATTGTTTCTTGCAGAAGCTCAAACGTGCTGCATAACACAAGAATGAACCTCATTGGTTCTTGCTCAAGCTCAAACGTGCTGCGTAACACGAGAATGAACCTCATTGGTTCTTGAGGAAGCTCAAACGTGCTGCATAACACAAGAATGAACCTCATTGGTTCTTGCTGAAGCTCAAACGTGCTGCGTAACACGAGAATGAACCTCATTGGTTCTTGCAGAAGCTCAAACGTGCTGCGTAACACGAGAATGAACCTCATTGGTTCTTGCCGAAGCTCAAACGTGCTGAGTAACACGAGAATGAACCTCATTGGTTCTTGCTGAAGCTCAAACGTGCTGCATAACACAAGAATGAACCTCATTGGTTCTTGCTGAAGCTCAAACGTGCTGCGTAACACGAGAATGAACCTCATTGGTTCTTGAGGAAGCTCAAACGTGCTGCATAACACAAGAATGAACCTCATTGGTTCTTGCTGAAGCTCAAACGTGCTGCGTAACACGAGAATGAACCTCATTGGTTCTTGCAGAAGCTCAAACGTTCTGCGTAACACGAGAATGAACCTCATTGGTTCTTGCCGAAGCTCAAACGTGCTGAGTAACACGAGAATGAACCTCATTGGTTCTTGCTGAAGCTCAAACGTGCTGCATAACACAAGAATTAACCTCATTGGTTCTTGCTGAAGCTCAAATGTTCTGCGTAACACAAGAATGAACCTCATTGGTTCTTGCTGAAGCTCAAACGTGCTGCGTAACACGAGAATGAACCTCATTGGTTCTTGCTGAAGCTCAGACGTGCTGCGTAACACAAGAATGAACCTCATTGGTTCTTGCTGAAGCTCAGACGTGCTGCGTAACACAAGAATGAACCTCATTGGTTCTTGCTGAAGCTCAAACGTGCTGCGTAACACAAGAATGAATCTCATTGGTTCTTGCTGAAGCTCAGACGTGCTGCGTAACACGAGAATGAATCTCATTGGTTCTTGCTGAAGCTCAGACGTGCTGCGTAACACGAGAATGAACCTCATTGGTTCTTGCTGAAGCTCAAACGTGCTGCGTAACACGAAAATGAACCTCATTGGTTCTTGCACGTCAAGCGAACATGCTTGAGCTTCCGTTTACCACAACTGATGTGTGTTGATGAATGTTTATATGTGAATAAAAGCCTAAATTCAATCTGTTCATCATATAAAGCGATCGAGTCTCTTCAGAAAATTTGGACTAAACCGCTCAATTCATATGGATTAGTTTTATGATCTCTTTATGAACTTATTGAACCATCAAAGTGGTAGTTGTGTAGCTGTCAATGGAGGGACAGAAAGCTCTCAGATTTAATCAAAAAAGAGCTTGATTTGTGTTCCGAAGATGAACGACATGAGGGTGAGTAATTAATGACAGAATTTTCATTTTTGGTTGAACTAACCCTTTACCACTAACTATACATGACTAACCAGTGATTCTTTATTTATTTGCTACAATTTCATCATTGTATTTTTATGATTCACAAGAAGGCCATGGCTAAAATATATGTAGTGTATTACTGAAGTCCTAACCTGCAAATGGCAGCTAAGCACAAATCACAGATCCAAGTGACACAGAAGCTGCTGATGCAGGAAAAACTACATTCCATAAACCAGCCGCACCAATTCCTCCATGAAGCTGTAGTTTGGTATCTCTGATGACAACGGCATGTACATTCATAACTGCAATTCTCCACGCAGTTCTCACAAGCTTCTCTGGAGCACATTATTTATTAATTCTGTAAAAGCCTGACATATGAAATAATAGTCAAAATCTAAGTTTTTAAAAATGGAACCATTTATTGAACATTTAATCAAAATCTAAAAAAAAGGTTTGCATATGTGCACGTTTTAGTTGAGTATCATATTTGATACATCAGGCTTTTATGGCTCAAATAGTATGATACTGTGAGAATATGGAGCTTATATGCAAAAATATGGTGTAGTTGCTGATATTTATAAAACTAAGATGAAATTCTGATAGCTTAATCAATGTAATGTAACAATGAGTGTAACAGTATCTTATTATAGTAATATTTAATTGCTTAGATTAGTGATCAAAACTTATATTGTACAAGCAAAAAATATAATGCAGTGCAATACAATGATTGAGAGATGAACAAATAAACATTTTCTCAAAAGCCTGATGGATCATATTTGATACTCACATTTTACATTTCATGTATGGCTAATCAAGTAAACCAATATTGCTACAGTCCAGTAAGTGTTCATCTTGATATATGACTAACAAGATAAAAGTTATTCTTATGTTTACTTTATAAAATCAGTAAATAATTCACAGCAAAAAGTCACGTGAACCACGAGCTGAAGGGGAATGTTTTTACAATTGTACTAAAAGGCCTTTTACTTGCTAAAAAGGTTTAACTATCAATCAGACGACAGAAGGCATGTATAGATTGTGTTCAACAGGTTGTTGAAAATTTAGAGTCCTAGAAATTTTAATATAAAATATGATAGAGTAGGCTTTATAGTTATTAATGACAATGAGCTGGTTAATTAGTCAATTATTTTTAAGTTTCATCTCAATATAAACATTTGGACAGAAAAATGTTCAAATAAAATATTCAGATTATCAAAACATAAAGCTAGTCAATTATTATGGTAGCATCTACTACACTAATATTGAAAGATGATCAGTAATTTAATATTTCCTTACTGTATTTCTGTCACGTATGGGTGCTGTAGAGACGCTCACGATGGAGGAGTATACAGAATAATCTTTATTCTAATTCACAAAACTAAAACACAGGAGATTATAGTACACATGACCACTAAACATTGACAGAGGAACAGAATGAAACTCACAGAATGTGAACAGAATCTAAAAATCAGTGGTTAACCATAACCACAACCTAGAGCGAGAATGAGGAACCAAGGGAACTAATATGAACACTATTCACTACAGCATTTTTTAAAGTTTCTGGCTGCTGGCAGTGTGGAATGTCTTCTCGTCAGGGCAGAAAGTACCAGCTGGGTGTGGAGATGTTTATTAGTGCTCTGCTAAAGTCTTGTGAGGTAACTTTAAACTGCACTTTAACTGAATTTAAATGATCACAGTTGAAAGGCAACACTTAAAACTGCAACAATACAGTAGTAAACAGAGCTTGACATTACCTTTTTTGCTCACCAGCCACTGTGGCTAGTGGTTTTCAAAAGTTACTAACCGCTTTTCACCTGCCACAATTTTGACATCGATACCATGGGGAAAAACTGCCATCTAGATATGTTTAATATTATCTCATGATTTGGCAGCAGGTATATTAGGCTGCTGTCACTTTAAGACCTGACGCACGGATCCATTATACTGTTACACATGCGTTTTCTTTCTCAACTGTTTACGTTCACTTAAAACATAACTGACTGTGTTTACGTGAATACTCGCCAAGACTGGCTGTAACTGATTGTACTAAGGACTGTATAGCACTGGTTTAGACTAGCTGTGCTCGCACTGGTGTGTCGGTCAGAACACAGTAGGCAGGAATCGGAAATAACAGTCTAGTTAATCCAGCATTAATAATCAGCATAATAAACGGCACAGTCAGACCACAGGGCATTGCGTGAAATTATCTTATCAGACATGGCATCTGAGGTAGTATGTTGTGTGGTCTGAAACAGTAAATAATAAACAACAATTAGCTAATATCAAACATTTCCATCATTATTAACAATAACTGGCATTTATCCCAATGTTGTTCTATTATAAACATAACATTATTTACGGTAATACCACTTTTTGCCACTAGGTAGCGCAAAGCGCTCATAAACGGAATAATCCGAAACATTTTTGCTGATTCATTAAACAATAAGCTATAAACTATATACAATTACAGAACGGATCTATACACTAATCAAACATACATTTATACATATTGAAAACATGAATCATTGATCATTATTATAGTGAACTCTAGTGTATTTAGAATATATATACATATTAAACGAACATTTTAGGCTAGATGTAAGCATGGTCGTCATCCCTTCACGGACGAACGAACTCACAATGTTTTAATTATTCATCGTATGGGAAATTCGATAGAGAACACTTATTAAAGGACTTACATAGTATCATCGACGCACAACTTAAACACATCCACTTTGACCATGAAAGTTAAATTCAGTCCACATGCTGGAGAAACCCAAGTGGTACCTATAGCGGTCGACTCATCAGGAACTGAAAATCAAAGTGACTGACGTAAATGTAATAACAACTGATCTGATTGGTTGTTACTTCACAACACTGGCATTTTTACATTATTTTGTGTGTATTTGAGTGTTTAAGCGCAATAAGCAGCGAAAAAGAACTCAATTTAACAGTGAGAGACAGCTTTATGTGTGCACACTTTGAGTGTGAGCACAAAATATGTGGGAATGTGTAAAATTATGCGCAATACACGCAATCCCATTCCCTGTAACAGCAACAATATTCATCCGGAGCAAATGAAACGAGTGAGACGGGTTTGTGTGTCTCTTGCTGTAGGAGAGATGAGAGGGAGAGAAAGAGACGCTGGTATTGTGTGTCTATTCAGCGGAAAATGGGTATTGGAAGCGTTTCAGATATTTCAGTATCGATGTGTGTCGAAAAATCTATCATTTTTGAAAAATGTATATATTACATATATAATTCAACCCGCCAAAGTGGCTAGTAGGAGTGACTGAGTTACACGCCACTGCTGAAATACACCCGCATTTGGTGGGTTGGCAGGTGTTAAAGAAATCAGAAGTTTTTTGGCTTTTAGTATGAATATCTTAGACTTACTGTTATCTATAAGTTAGTGTGCTCCAAAACAATGGCAAAATTTGAATTTAGAAGATATAAGCATTCAAAACTTACAGTCTCTCACTTCCGCCAATATGGATCAATGATTTTGATGACATCAAGCTGCACTTTAGCTTCTCATCAGATTTTCTGTCCAATCAAATGCTTTCTAGAATCTGAAGCCCCGCCCCCTACATTATAAACAGACGCTGAAGCTGTGGCTGAAATCGGTCACTTGTTCACACATTTACTGTTTTCTACATGGTGAATGGCACATAGTGCACTATATAGGGGATAGGGAATGATTCAGATTCATGTAAATATGCTTTCCATTGGGGCGAATGAAGTCTGGTTTCACGTTAGTGTCACGCGAACCGCCGCAGCTCCGGTCCAGAGACACGATAGCACAGAGCGGATCATGTGATCGAGACGGTCCAGAGACACGATAGCACAGAGCGGATCATGTGATCGAGTCGGTCCAGAGACACGATAGCACAGAGCGGATCATGTGATCGAGACGGTCCAGAGACACGACAGCACAGAGAGCGGATCATGTGATCGAGTCGGTCCAGAGACACGATAGCACAGAGCGGATCATGTGATCGAGACGGTCCAGAGACACGATAGCACAGAGCGGATCATGTGATCGAGACGGTCCAGAGACACGATAGCACAGAGCGGATCATGTGATCGAGACGGTCCAGAGACACGATAGCACAGAGCGGATCATGTGATCGAGTCAGTCCAGAGACACGACGGCACAGAGCGGATCATGTGATCGAGTCGGTCCAGAGACACGATAGCACAGAGCGGATCATGTGATCAAGCCGGTCCAGAGACACGACGGCACAGAGCGGATCATGTGATCGAGACGGTCCAGAGACACGATAGCACAGAGCGGATCATGTGATCGAGTCGGTCCAGAGACACGACGGCACAGAGCGGATCATGTGATCGAGTCGGTGCAGAGACACGATAGCACAGAGCGGATCATGTGATCGAGACGGTCCAGAGACACGATAGCACAGAGCGGATCATGTGATCGAGACGGTCCAGAGACACGATAGCACAGAGCGGATCATGTGATCGAGACGGTCCAGAGACACGATAGCACAGAGCGGATCATGTGATCGAGACGGTCCAGAGACACGATAGCACAGAGAGCGGATCATGTGATCGAGTCAGTCCAGAGACACGACGGCACAGAGCGGATCATGTGATCGAGTCGGTCCAGAGACACGATAGCACAGAGCGGATCATGTGATCAAGTCGGTCCAGAGACACGACGGCACAGAGCGGATCATGTGATCGAGTCGGTCCAGAGACACGACGGCACAGAGCGGATCATGTGATCGAGTCGGTCCAGAGACACGACGGCACAGAGCGGATCATGTGATCGAGTCGGTCCAGAGACACGACGGCACAGAGCGGATCATGTGATCGAGTCGGTCCAGAGACACGACGGCACAGAGCGGATCATGTGATCGAGTCGGTCCAGAGACACGACGGCACAGAGTGGATCATGTGATCGAGTCGGTCCAGAGACACGATAGCACAGAGCGGATCATGTGATCGAGACGGTCCAGAGACACGATAGCACAGAGCGGATCATGTGATCGAGACGGTCCAGAGACACGATAGCACAGAGCGGATCATGTGATCGAGTCGGTCCAGAGACACGATAGCACAGAGCGGATCATTTGATCGAGTCGGTCCAGAGACACGATAGCACAGAGCGGATCATGTGATTGAGTCGGTCCAGTGACACGATAGCACAGAGTGGATCATGTGATCGAGTCGGTCCAGTGACACGATAGCACAGAGCGGATCATGTGATCGAGTCGGTCCAGAGACACGAGAGCACAGAGCGGATCATGTGATCGAGTCGGTCCAGAGACACGATAGCACAGAGCGGATCATGTGATCGAGTCGGTCCAGAGACACGATAGCACAGAGCGGATCATTTGATCGAGTCGGTCCAGAGACACGATAGCACAGAGCGGATCATGTGATTGAGTCGGTCCAGTGACACGATAGCACAGAGTGGATCATGTGATCGAGTCGACGCAGACCAGAAAACGTATCGGACCCGTTTGAATTCTTCACAGATTGCTGTAATTTAAAGTGATATGGAGGAGATTAGGAGGAGAAACGGACTCGGCTTTAGAAACAGCACTGACAAGTGGAAGAGATAAAACCGGTGCCATGCACTAACATAAATCACACTTTTCAAAACTGCACATTCTCAACATGATGATGTTAACTATTTTGCTTTAGTAACAGTTTCATATTAAATTTAAAAGGGGAATCTATTACACTGTGGCTGTCAAATGCAGCTTTGTGTAATTGAGCTGAGCTCAACAGCTCTGGTCGAGCTGTGAAATGCTATTGGCTATTTAAAAAGGGGAGGAGCTGCTCGATATGTCCCGCCCTGTCTTCTTGTTTCAGTGGAAACACATTGAATAACATTGCGCGTTTCAAGGCACTTAAGTGGGCCTTTAATGTCAAGGCCTGAGTAGTACCACACTCTCAGAAAAAAAGGTACAGTGGAGGTACAGTTTTGTTCCTTGGGGAACAAAACGTATAGTTACACAATTGTCCCTGTTTTCCTCTACTTAGAGGTACAAAAATGTACCCACTTAAAAGGAACAATTTTGTATTTTTTTTTGAGAGTGCATGGTAATTTTTTTGTCAGTGAAAGACAGATTAGATGGTGTGTGTGTGTCTGTGTGTCTGTCTGTGCGTGGTGATCAGGGGATTAACTGCCCATGTTATTAAAAGTTTATTTGAGGTCAGGTGACTCTAAATAAACAACACATGCTGGATATTTTGTTTTGTCATGCAAGTTATTTTGAGACACTCAGTGTTGTGCTCACTTGTCATTATCAAAGAAAAACATTTAATACTGATCCTTTAAAATAATTGTATACATAATTTATGTGTCATATCCAGACACGGGTCATTTGGAATATAAAATAAACAAATCTTTAGTTTTGTTTTTGTTTTGAGTTTTTGTTGTCATCCAGTTTATACCAAAGATAGGCACCTATGTAGGCCTATTTATGGAAAAGAAGGGAACGGTGCCAATATTTACCTCCTGCTGAAACACGTGGGGAGAAAGATTACCGCATTTACGTCATAAAAATAGAACAAGTGGGGAGAATGGCAAAACAGTGAAACGGAGGGCGGGGCGTGGAGTCCCGTAAGTTGCCTCTGATTGGTCATAAACAATGATTATGCTGTTTTAATTTATTCTAAATAAAATGTCTATTCATTATTTTCAGTGTCACTATTCAGGTGTAAATTAGCCCGCTAAACATTTAGACCAGACCACACTCTGCATGGTCATTTGTTACAGTTAGGCTACTATATAAATATCTCATTTATTATCTGTTTTTTATACATTATTTAACCTATTCCCATTGTATGCCATATTAATACTTTAAATAAAAATAAATGAATAAATAAAAAACGTGTGATTCGAATGTGATTCAATGGAGGGTTCGGTGTTATGAGCCATTGAGCGCCCCCTGGAGGAAAGAAAGTTAACGTCTTCTAAGAAACGGTGATCATCAGCGAGTTATGCCACTCAAACACACCCATAAAAGTGTTGTTAACAAACGCAGAGGACTGTTAAACACGGACAAAGAAAGTCGGTAGGAGCTGAAGTCAGTGCATCCCCTCCTGAACTCTCTGTCCCATCATGGCTCTATCAGGATCTCAAACACCGGACGATGCTTTGCACGGTAAGCCTGCATGTTTACATAACACTGCTTCATTGTTATAACCTGTGATATAGATACTTATAACATAGGCTATATGCGATATAGGTATTTATATTATTTTATTTAAATTGTAATAATTTGATTTCATACCCGTAGTATATAATTGTACATAAATTTAATTACAAATAAATTACACAATTATTATAATTTTAATAGATAAAAATAACATGAATGAATTTAAATACGATTTAAAATACACTTTAGACTCAATTATAAAAAATAACTTGATGAAATTAATTACAATTAATTTAAAGTATATTTAACTTACTATGAATTTCTATTTTAAAATAACACAATCATATGTATTCAGTGAGTGACCACTAAGGTTGGTGTTACAGTGCACATATATAACCTTATACTATCTGTGTGTTTTTATTTTGCAGTGCCATTGTTTAGTCTGTATTGTTATGTAAATAGATTCCATGACTCGCCTGTTCTAAGCCAATTACTGTGAAGAGGGTTAACAACTCATAATTTGATCAGTGGCTTAAACTGTCCGCAGGGGGAAATGTGAGAACAATAGTGTTTGTAGAACATCAGTTCTTCATAAAAAACAAATCCCTCTCAGGGAATACATATCATTCATAAAACACACAAATACATGCGCATTCTCCCATTCATGCACAATTGGACATGCACACACTCCCAGTTTGGTATATGTAACACACGGCCCTCGTCTGTGATTATGTCATAATTTCACATGCTGGAAAATCTGGGGCAATGGCACAATCCTTCCTCTCTCCACTGCAAAACCCCTGTCTCTGAAAAATCACTGCAAAATGACCACGAAGGGCGGAAGGAGAAGATGCTTGACACATGAGGAAAGATGATGAAAGTCAGGATTAGAAGGAAGAGAGAGAGAGAGAGGTGACTAATCTCTGACAGAAATAAAATGCTTATGTAAGCAGGCTCTTGTGTTCATGTCAACAATCAGAGAGATTGAACAATAGAATAGGCCAATACCCTCTATTAATCCACATTGAGAAAAGAGCCATCAAATTTTGGAAACTTCTCATTTTAAAGCCCTTTAAAACCTTGAAATGAACACTGAAAAGAGCCACCCTCAAAAAGTTGGAGAATGATGCACAAGCTCAGTATTTAATTGGTGAAAAAAGAGACTGCATTTGTCTACTACAGTATCACATCAGACAGTGCATTGTAGTGTCACTGAGGAAAAATTACATTCATTCACTGCTATAGGAGAAGAAGAATTGGCTAAACTCGTTAAATCATCAAAATCAACAACATGTATGCTCGACCCTATACCGACTAAACTACTAAAAGAGATGCTTCCAGAGGTCATAGATCCTCTTCTTAATATCATTAATTCATCCTTGACATTAGGATATGTACCGAAAACTTTTAAGTTGGCTATTATTAAACCACTTATTAAAAAACCGCAACTTGATCCTACAGAATTAGTCAATTACAGGCCAATCTCAAATCTACCCTTTCTGTCAAAAATACTAGAAAAGGCAATGTCCTCACAATTATGCTCCTTTTTTAGAAAGAAATGGTATCTGTGAGGATTTCCAGTCAGGATTTAGACCGTATCATAGTACTGAGACTGCTCTCATTAGAGTTACAAATGATTTACTCTTATCATCCGATCGTGGTTGTATCTCTCTGTTAGTGTTACTCGATCTTAGTGCTGCATTCGATACTATCGACCACAACATTCTTTTGAATAGACTCGAAAATGATGTTGGCATTAGTGGAACTTCATTGGCATGGTTTAAATCATACTTATCTGACCGTTATCAGTTTGTAGCAGTAAATGAAGAGATGTCACACCGAACACAAGTTCAGTATGGAGTACCGCAGGGCTCAGTGCTAGGACCGTTGCTTTTCACCCTGTACATGCTACCACTGGGAGATATTATTAGGAAGCATGGCGTTAGTTTTCATTGTTATGCTGACGATACTCAGCTCTATATTTCTTCACGCCCTGACGAAACTTACCAATTCACAAGATTAACGGAATGCATAGCTGATATAACAAATTGGATGACTAGTAATTTCCTGCAACTTAATTCAGAAAAAAACGAATTTTTAATCATTGGACAAAAAAACTCCACAAGTAGTAACCTAGAATACTGTCTAACACTCGATGGCTGCTCTGTCAAGTCCTCGTCGTCAGTTAGGAACCTGGGTGTGCTCTTTGATACCAATCTCTCATTTGAAAGCCACGTTTCTAGCATCTGTAAAACTGCGTTCTACCATCTTAAAAATATATCTAAATTACAGCACATGCTTTCAATGCAAAATGCTGAACAGTTAGTTCATGCGTTCATGACCTCAAGGCTAGATTATTGTAATGCTCTACTGGGTGGTTGCCCTGCTCGCTTAATAAATAAACTGCAGCTTGTCCAAAACGCAGCAGCTAGAGTTCTTACTAGAACCAGGAAGTATGACCATATTAGCCCGGTTCTGGCAACACTGCATTGGCTCCCTATTAAACATACGTATACATTTTAAAATCTTGCTGATTACTTACAAAGCACTAAATGGTTTAGCTCCCCAGTACTTGAGTGAGCTCTTAACGCATTATACTCCATCACGTCTATTGCGGTCTCAAAATTCTGGCCAGTTGATAATACCTAGAATATCAAAATCAACTGCAGGCGGTCGATCCTTTTCCTATTTAGCACCTAAACTCTGGAACAGTCTTCCTAGCATTGTTCGGATACTAGATAGATAGGCAGACAGATCGATAGATACTAGATAATCTATGAACGTTTCAACTCCTGTGAACGTTTTTAAATAAATTTGTTTCAACTTTCATGTCAATGTCATGCAAACAGATTCCACTGTCCTACAGCACAGGAGTAAACTGAATCCATTTCATTAATCCGAAAGTAACTTGAAGTCCATGTGGTTCAAATGTCTGTCAGGTTCTTGGGTGGAGCTGGAGGGTCTGGTGGCGTCTGCAAGTCAAACAGAAGGAGAATTAGGAGCACAGGATACCACAGCCTCCTTCCTGCAGGGGGAGCTGGAGAGGATTCTGCTGGAAGCTCAGCTGGAGTGTGAGAGGAGTAGTCAAACGGAAAGGTGTGTATCTGAAAGGCCTATTTAAACCTTTAGGTTAGGGTTAGGCGATAGGTGTTAGGGTTCAGATTAGTAGAATAAGTTGACATGTATTTGCAAAGTTACTTATAGTCAGTAGAATGTCTGTTGGTGGAGCATCAAATCAAATCAAAATCAAATCACCTTTATTTATATAGCGCTTTTTACAATGGCAATTGTTTCAAAGCAGCTTCACAGTGGTAACAGGAAAATAATGCAACGGAATTTGATTCGGCTGTACAGCCGCTCTGGTGAAAACGGTGATGTCATCCAGCTCATTTCAATTATCATATAGTGTCAATGCGGGCAGATCAGTAATATAGTTGAAATTTTAGGTGTCCCCAACTGAGCAAGCCAAAAGCCAAAGGCGACGGTGGCAAGGAACCAAAACTCCTTCAGGGCCAAAATGGAGAAAAAAACCTTGGGAGAAACCAGGCTCAGTTGGGGTGCCAGTTCTCCTCTGGCCGACGAACAAATAGTGTATGATTATGATTCTGGCAACATTACAGGTCAGAAGTCATATTAGATAAATAGATATTCGTAGGATTATTCGAAAGATTGGAGTTGTCACGCCGGGGACGGGTTTAATGAGGATGTCATGTCGATGCGGCATTTACAGGGGGGAGTTTAATTGACACTATTGTCTCTACAGACACTTCAGGAATATGGTCGTCATGTCCAGGCTAAGGTCCACCATCTGGTCTGGATACGGCCCGGATCCGGCCGACTGCAGTAAACCTCGGGATAAACAGAGAGACTAACATTAGCGTAGATGCCATTCTTCTTATGATGTAACGAGTACATCAGGTTTTATTGGAAGTGTTCCCAGTTCCGGCTGACCTAGTTAATGCAGCCTAAAACAATAATTTAACTGATTTGAATAATATAAATTAAAAATGTTTTATGTGTATGCCATAGTAAAGAGATGTGTTTTTAGTCTAGATTTAAACTGAAAGAGTGTGTCTGCTTCCCGAACAATGCTAGGAAGACTGTTCCAGAGTTTAGGTGCTAAATAGGAAAAGGATCGACCGCCTGCAGTTGATTTTGATATTCTAGGTATTATCAACTGGCCAGAATTTTGAGACCGCAATAGACGTGATGGAGTATAATGCGTTAAGAGCTCGCTCAAGTACTGGGGCGCTAAACCATTTAGTGCTTTGTAAGTAATCAGCAAGATTTTAAAATGTATACGATGTTTAATAGGGAGCCAATGCAGTGTTGCCAGAACCGGGCTAATATGGTCATACTTCCTGGTTCTAGTAAGAACTCTAGCTGCTGCGTTTTGGACCAGCTGCAGTTTATTTATTAAGCGAGCATGGCAACCACCCAGTAGAGCATTACAATAATCTAGCCTTGAGGTCATGAACGCATGAACTAACTGTTCAGTATTTTGCATTGAAAGCATGTGCCGTAATTTAGATATATTTTTAAGATGGTAGAATGCAGTTTTACAGATGCTAGAAACGTGGCTTTCAAATGAAAGATTGGTATCAAAGAGCACACCCAGGTTCCTAACTGACGACGAGGACTTGACAGAGCAGCCATCGAGTGTTAGACAGTATTCTAGGTTACTGCTTGTGGAGTTTTTTTTGTCCAATGATTAAAAATTCGTTTTTTTCTGAATTAAGTTGCAGGAAATTACTAGTCATCCAATTTTTTATATCAGCTGTGCATTCTGTTAATCTTGTGAATTGGTAAGTTTCGTCAGGGCGTGAAGAAATATAGAGCTGAGTATCGTCAACATAACAATGAAAATTAACGCCATGCTTCCTAATAATATCTCCCAGTGGTAGCATGTACAGGGTGAAAAGCAACGGTCCAAGCACTGAGCCCTGCAGTACTCCATACTGAACTTGTGTTCGGTGTGACATCTCTTCATTTACTGCTACAAACTGATAACGGTCAGATAAGTATGATTTAAACCATGCCAATGAAGTTCCACTAATGCCAACATAATTTTCGAGTCTATTCAAAAGAATGTTGTGGTCGATAGTATCGAATGCAGCGCTAAGATCGAGTAACACTAATAGAGATATACAACCACGATCGGATGATAAGAGTAAATCATTTGTAACTCTAATGAGAGCAGTCTCAGTACTATGATACGGTCTAAATCCTGACTGAAAATCCTCACAGATACCATTTCTTTCTAAAAAGGAGCATAATTGTGAGGACATTGCCTTTTCTTGTATTTTTGAAAGAAAGGGTAGATTTGAGATTGGCCTGTAATTGACTAATTTTGTAGGATCAAGTTGTGGTTTTTTAATAAGTGGTTTAATAATAGCCAACTTAAAAGTTTTCGGTACATATCCTAATGTCAAGGATGAATTAATGATATTAAGGAGAGGATCTATGACCTCTGGAAGCATCTCTTTTAGTAGTTTAGTCGGTATGGGGTCGAGCATACATGTTGTTGATTTTGATGATTTAACGAGTTTAGCCAATTCTTCTCCTATAGCAGTGAATGAATGTAATTTTTCCTCAGTGACACTACAATGCACTGTCTGATGTGATACTGTAGTAGACGGCTGCATGGTTATAATTTTTTTCCTAATATTATCAATCTTACAAGTAAAGAAGTTCATAAAGTCATTACTGCTGTGCTGTTTACAAACATCAGAAGGTGAAGCTTTATCTTTGGTTAATTTAGCCACTGTATCGAATAAATACCTAGGGTTGTGTTTGTTTTCTTCTAAGAGAGTCGAGAAATAAGCAGATCTAGCAGTTTTTAGGGCCTTTCTGTATGCAATCATGCTCTCTTTCCACGAAATGCGAAAAACTTCTAGTTTTGTTTTCTTCCAGCTGCGCTCCATTTTTCTGGCTGCTGTTTTAAGGGCCCGGGTGTGCTCGTTGTACCACGGTGTTGGACTATTTTCTTTAATCGTCTTTAAGCGCCAGGGAGCAACTGTGTCTAAAGTGCTGGAAAAGAGAGAGTCAATAGTTTCTGTTGCAACATCGAGTTCCTCTAGGCTATCTGGGATGCTGAGGAGATGAAACTGATGAGGAAGATTATTTACAAAGAAATCTTTAGTCGCAGCAGTGATAGTCCTGCCATATTTAAAGCGAGGGGACGGCTTTGCAGCCTTTGCTAAATTAAGTGTACATGATACTAGGTAATGATCTGAGATGTCATCGCTCTGCTGCAGAATTTCAATGGTATCAACATTTATTCCATGTGACAGTATTAGGTCTAACGTATGATTACGGCGATGAGTGGGTCCTGACACGTGTTGCCTTACTCCAATAGAGTTTAGAATGTCTCTAAATGCCAATCCCAATGCGTCTTTTTCATTGTCTACATGGATATTAAAATCACCAACAATTAGGACTTTATCTGCAGCCAGTACTAACTCTGATAGAAAATCAGCAAATTCTCTGGTAAAGTCTGTATGGTGCCCTGGTGGCCTATATACAGTAGCCAGCACAAATGTCAAACGGGATTTATCAATTTCACTACATAACGTTACATAAAGCACCAAAACTTCAAAGGAATTATATTTGAAACTAGACTTGTGAGTAATATCGAAGATATTATTATAAATTACAGCAACACCTCCCCCTTTACCTTTCAGACGCGGCTCGTGTTTATAACAATAATCTTGGGGGGTGGACTCATTTAAAGTAATGTAATCGTCAGGTTTTAGCCAGGTTTCTGTCAAACACAGCACATCTAGGTTATGATCTGTAATCATATCATTAACAATAAGCGCTTTTGAGGAAAGGGATCGAATATTCAGCAGCCCGAGCTTTATCATTTGATCATCTGTATTATATTTGTTGTTTATTTGTTGGACATCAATAAAATTTTTACCGTTGAATGGTTTTGATGGTTTTTTGTATTTACTAATTCGTGGAACAGACACAGTCTCTATGTGATAATATCTAGGTGAAAGAGTCTATGTGCTGGGATTTATCTGACTTCTGTGACGTGAGACAGCTAGCAGGCGGTCGGGTAAGCCAGTCCGTCTGCTTCCTGACCTGGGCCCCAGTTAGTCAAGGTTTAGCTCTAAGACTATGTGCCAAATTACTAGAGAGAAGAGCGGCACCATCCCAGGAAGGATGAATACCATCTTTTTTCAACAGGTCAGGTCTGCCCCAAAAGCTTTTCCAATTGTCTATGAACCCTATGTTATTTTGCGGACACCACTTAGACAACCAGCCATTGAGTGATGATAGTCTGCTAAGTATCTCATCAGTCCTTTTAACGGGGAGGGGACCAGAGCAAAAAACATCATCTGCCATCGTACTTGCGAGTTTACACACCTCTTTAATGTTAATTTTGGTGATCTCCGACTGGCGAAGTCGAACATCATTTGTGCCGACGTGAATAATAATCTTAGAGAATTTACGATTAGCATTAGCCAGCACTTTTAAATGTGACTATGGTGGCTGGTGTCTCTATTTTCACGTTCTGTGTAATAGAATCGCCAATAACTAGGGCACTTTCAACAGGATTCTCAGTGGGTGCATCACTGAGTGGGAAGAACCTGTTTGATGTTCTAATCGGAACGGAAGAGTGGTTTTTTGATCCGCGACTATGCCGTCTCACCGTCACCCAGTTGCCCTGCTGCACGGGCTCTACAGCCGGAACCGAACAATGTACAGAGTTCACTAAGCTATTCGCATCCAAAGCAGTGTCTAAAGCTGTTACGTTCTCACTACTCTCAAATAAAGTCTGGATGCGTGTCTCTAATTCTGAAATCTTCTCCGTCAGCCTGACTATCTCCTTACATTTATCACATATGAAGCCCTGTTCGCCAACGGAGAAAGATATACTAAACATGAAACATGCAGTGCAAGTGACAATGACAGGAGAAGAAGACATGGCTTACCATATTTGTTGATTAATCCAACTTACCACAGTTGTTTGATGGAGTCTATTTACTAATCCAACTCACCACAGTTGTTTAATGAACTCAGAAAACAAGAGACCCGAGTGCAGAGATGGCAAGCTAACAGGCTAGCGAAATGCTAACGCGTGATAGTGATTTAGATTAAAAGCTAGCGGTGTCAGATTTAATATGGTAGGCAATACTAGACAATATATGGTGATGGGTAAATTATATTTAGCAGTTTAAACAACAGGGAATGATATCAAATAAAGATTCAAAAGCAAGCAGAGCACACGCGAGCACAGCAGTCAGAAGGACAAACAGGAGGCAGACCATCACAATGAAGTGTTAGCAGACATTAAGCAGACAGTCTACTAATACTCTAATGAGAGTTAGTTCACATGTATTTGCAAAGTTACTTATAGTCAGTAGAATGTCTAAAGTAGTGGACCATCGAAATAGTTACCTTATTTTTTATAACCAGTGGCTTTCTTAAAGCACTTTCAATGAAGAAAATACATCATTAATTTCAATGCTTGGTTTCTGACGGTTAATAAGCCTTGACCGTGTAAAACTGTGTTGTTTTATCAGGTAAATATCACATTGTTTTGTTACCGCTGTTTTGCTCTGCATGTGAACATCTTCACCATCATTTTGGCGCCTTATTCAATGTGTCCATGTTTGTTTTGATGTCAAAACTGGGGAAAAACCTGACAATGTAAATGTTTCATTGCATTAAATGAGCTTATTTTTAATAGTTACCAGCGTTTTGTTCTACATTTAAACACAGAGAGGAAAATTAAAAAGGACTTTTGCTTATTCTGCTGACTTGATTCTCAGATCTCCACAATGACTTAAACTATGCTCTGCAGTTAAAAGACATTTCATTATGAACTTAAACATGTCCCATTAAATTCTCCCAAAACCAAAAGATCTGATCTGCTCCGCATTCATTTCATAGCTCTTTACTCTTACTGTATGCCTCATCTTTGGTGAAACATCTGGGAAGTTAAGTTGATACTTAACTGAGAAACGTAACTGAGAACTGAGTGTGTGTGTATGAAAGGGGTGAAATTACAAAGCATCCAGTCTTCATTAATCATTTTGTAACAAACAACAGCTACAAAAAACAGTCAGCGTGCAGTTCTTATAACACAAATTTCCTCTCTGATTTCAGTCCTCCGCAGGTCGTGACCCCGAGAACATCTGGATCTCCCAAACCAGGCAGTGAGGGCAGCAGCAGCACAGACTGTGTTACTATACAGGTAACAGCAGTTCAGTCTATGTTAGCTCCAACAACATTGCTAGTAAATTGATTTTTTTTTTTTTATAGTTACAAACAGTTACCTGAACCAGTTACAACCAATGACCCCAATGATCATAACAGTACTTTTACTATGACAGATTTGCAATGGTAATTGATTTAATGGTTTTATGTATACTCAAAAGTTTTTGATTAGCCACTCAATGATCAAGCTAAAAAAAATCTCCTTTTATGTGTCTCATTTATGGCTGTAACAATTTACACTTGATTCTCAACTGGTGACCAGAGGTGGCCTTTGTGATTCGGAGGCCCGTTTCAAAGAAACAGTCAGAGACCCCCCTCAACCCCCCAGATGATAAAAGATAGACAAAAACACTGTATGCAATGGGACTGCAAACTTTATCTCTGTTATATTTACAATGTTATCTCATATTTCGCTCTTAATAGTGTATTTATAAACGCATTCTATTTCTTTAACCAGAACTATTGTTACAATAATGAACGAATGCAAAAACAGCATTCAATCTTCATCCCTTCAGTCCCTCAGCTAAAATGAAATGATACTAAAACCACCAGCAAATCATTGAAATGTTAGTCATGGAATCATTCAGTCAAACGATTCGTTCAAAAACGCTGATTCATTCAGGGATAAAACAGAAGTGACTGGCATACTATATAGTAGGCGAAAAAAGTGTGCATACGATGGACACCCTGTGAGACCACAGGAGAGGATTTGTGAATGGCAGTGAAGGTCAACATCAATAATGACAACATGGCGAATGTAGTACGTCCAGATTACATCCATACTACACATATTCATATTCATGCGGCCGTGAAGTAATTACCGTATTGTTGTACGAGACAATATTTTTTTCTTAGAAATACATCTGAAAAAACTGGTTCATCTTATATTCACGGTCTAGACTTTTACATGTCAATAATACACCTGCAACAATATGCCAAATACGCGTACGAGTGTGCAAAAAAATACTGTGTCAGAGTGTAATGTTAGAAGATCGCGAGCGCAAAAACACTTAAAAATGCTAACAGTCAAAGAAAAGCTTACCGTCGAAGAGCCGCGTGATTGTCATGTGACGGGACCAAACTTCCCCCGTAGGCTATGTGATTTTAAAATGTAAGACAGTACCCAGATTTCACTTCTACTGTTCATGAAATTTTGGTAGGATGCATGGTTTTCACTATGAGAAGGATAGCCTAATTGTGTTATCAAAAAGTGTTATAAAAATTTTCTTTATAAAATACAAGATTTGGTCTTCAAAAAGCCTTTTTCCAAAAGGTACATCTTGAAAAAGGGGGGTCGTCTTATAATCAGGGTTGTCTTATATTTGGAACAAAACGGTACACTACTCACAAGAGTATGTGAGTTAGTCGTCGAGTCATTCGAACTGAGAACATACACGATACATTCAAAAATGCGGATTCATTCAGGAACGAAACTGAAACTGTGTTGCACAGAGATGCTCAATGGCTCTATTGGAACTATGTTCATTGGCAAAATAGAGGAAAAGCAGACAATATTGACAATATTGTGTCTAAAATGTAAAACATTAATAAGATATAATAAGATATTAACTTATTTTTTATTGATTTGTTGTATAAAATCAATATCACATTTGCAAACCTGCTGATATTCGGGAAAACAGCAGTTTTGCTCGTGTGATATTACTTATAAATATTAAAAACAAGAACTTATATGGCCGTTTTTGCACCATATCTTGGTTTTTGCAAGCATTTTCATTAATGTTGGTGGCATTTTTGCCCCAAGCCACCATTAATGTCTGACCGCGTGATGCGGGGCTTTTTTCGAGTGTAAGCGGAGGCTTCTTCTGTCGCAAGGCCCGTTTCAACGAAACAGGTGAAACATAGCAAAGTCTGCTACTGCTGGTGACCCACAAATGTATGATAGGATAAACAAAAATAAATAGGCTAATGAATGAATGCATTTCTAATAAAAAGAAATATGACCCAGACTACATTAAATACAGGTTCACTTGCAAAAATGACAAACATGGCTGGCCGACCATGTCTTTTAAATACTTTTGCATATTGCCAGTATTAATCATTTTCAGTGTTTGATTTTGAGGACATTTTTTTTTTATTATTGTAGATAATCTGTATCAGGTCACCACTTGATGTCCACTGTAACATGGACTGGTCCCTGAAGCAAAACCAGTTGAAAACCACTGATCTAATGCATGTAAATGATACTCACACAGTCTTTGTCTGCTCTCTTTCTCTTTTAGTCGGATGAGAATGACAGGCGAGTGAGTGCTGAATGGGTGTGGGATTGGTCCAGTCGGCCAGAAAACCTCCCGCCCAAGTAAGATTTACCTTTAATTCATTCTTTGATTCAGGTGTAGCCTATGTTCTTAAATCATGTTAATTTCTTCAGTTCACCTTCTAAAGTGACATAGGCGGTTGATGGATAGTAATTAATAAATGTATCAGGTTTAAATAGACCTAAGTTTTGTAAGCAGGAGTTTGTGAGACTGTTGGTAAAAATTGAATCCAAACCCTTTACTCTGGTTTTATATATGAAAGTGAGTATTATATACAAATATGTATTGAAATTCATACTTCACCCCAAAATCCAAGTAAAACTTTTTTTTTTTTTTTTTTTTTGCAAGAAAGCCAATTTATGAGACCATTAAGCTTTTTTTGAGTTGGAGTTGTTTGCATTACATTGCATTAATTAAAATCTGCATTAAAAAACAATATTATGTATACTGCCCATTCAAAAGTTTGGGGTCAATATTTTTTTTGACTAAGAATACTTTTATTGCATTAAATTAAATTGACCAATGCATTAAATTGGCAGAAAGATTATTAGAACATTACAAACCCGATTCCAAAAAAGTTGGGACACTGTACAAATTGTGAATAAAAACAGAATGCAATGATGTGGAATTTTCAAATTTCAATATTTTATTCAGAATACAACATAGATGACATATCAAATGTTTAAACTGAGAAAATGTATAATTTTAAGGGAAAAATAAGTTGATTTTAAATTTCATGGCATCAACACATCTCAAAAAAGTTGGGACAAGGTCATGTCTACCACTGTGTGGCATCCCCTCTTCTTTTTATAACAGTCTGCAAACGTCTGGGGACTGAGGAGACAAGTTGCTCAAGTTTAGGAATAGGAATGTTGTCCCATTCTTGTCTAATACAGGCTTCTAGTTGCTCAACTGTCTTAAGTCTTCTTTGTCGCATCTTCCTCTTTATGATGCACCAAATGTTTTCTATGGGTGAAAGATCTGGACTGCAGGCTGGCCATTTCAGTACCCGGATCCTTCTTCTACGCAGCCATGATGTTGTAATTGATGCCGTATGTGGTCTGGCATTGTCATGTTGGAAAATGCAAGGTCTTCCCTGAAAGAGACGACGTCTGGATGGGAGCATATGTTGTGAACTTGGATATACCTTTCAGCATTGATGGTGCCTTTCCAGATGTGTAAGCTGCCCATGCCACACGCACTCATGCAACCCCATACCATCAGAGATGCAGGCTTCTGAACTGAGCGCTGATAACAACTTGGGTTGTTCTTGTCCTCTTTAGTCCAGATGACATGGCGTCCCAGTTTTCCAAAAAGAACTTCAAATTTTGATTCGTCTGACCACAGAACAGTTTTCCACTTTGCCACAGTCCATTTTAAATGAGCCTTGGCCCAGAGAAAACGCCTGCGCTTCTGGATCATGTTTAGATATGGCTTCTTTTTTGACCTATAGAGTTTTAGCCGGCAACGGCGAATGGCACGGTGGATTGTGTTCACCGACAATGTTTTCTGGAAGTATTCCTGAGCCCATGTTGTGATTTCCATTACAGTAGCATTCCTGTATGTGATGCAGTGCCGTCTAAGGGCCCGAAGATCACGGGCATCCAGTATGGTTTTCCGGCCGTGACCCTTACGCACAGAGATTGTTCCAGATTCTCTGAATCTTTGGATGATATTATGCACTGTAGATGATGATAACTTCAAACTCTTTGCAATTTTTATCTGAGAAACTCCTTTCTGATATTGCTCCACTATTTTTCGCCGCAGCATTGGGGGAATTGGTGATCCTCTGCCCATCTTGACTTCTGAGACACACTGCCACTCTGAGAGGCTCTTTTTATACCCAATCATGTTGCCAATTGACCTAATAAGTTGCAAATTGGTCCTTTAGCTGTTCCTTATATGTACATTTAACTTTTCCGGCCTCTTATTGCTACCTGTCCCAACTTTTTTGGAATGTGTAGCTCTCATGAAATCCAAAATGAGCCAATATTTGGCATGACATTTCAAGATGTCTCACTTTCAACATTTGATATGTCATCTATATTCTATTGTGAATAAAATATAAGTTTATGAGATTTGGAAATTATTGCATTCCTTTTTTATTCACAATTTGTACAGTGTCCCAACTTTTTTGCAATCGGGTTTGTACTTAATTCTATAGGTTTAGCAGAGCAAAAAACAGCCAGAAAGCCCTGGAATAGATAATAAAAAAAGAGGAAAAAATTTTGCTCTTAGACTTTTTTTTTGCACATGATGCCAGTTTACAGTCCTAGATAAAATTATGCTTATTAAGGACGTACATAAGTCATTATGGAAGAAAATAAACGAGGTGCTTTTGTGTGCTGATGTGTCCTTTCAGAATAACGCTTCACAGATTGCCAGTTCTTGCTGTAGAGCGTTTGACCTCCGCTAGCCCTGCATACCTCTGCTTAAATCTCAGAGAGGATCATTCAGTCGCCGCACAAAAATAGCTTGTGCGCCACACCATGAGTCAGCGAATCTGAGTTGGCTCTCTAGAGGAGAAACTTCTTAATGCACATATCATTACAGATAAAACCTTGTCACAAAAACATTTTGGATTGCAACCTTTAATGATGTAGGACTGCAGATTTTAGCAATAGAAACTTCTCCGATATCATGATGCTATTAAAAGCAAAAACCTTTGAGAAAGCACAAAAAGCTTTACTTTGTCAATGTCAGTTTTCATGACGGTGCATTTCTACGCACTGTGCAAATATAAATCTTGCTGCACAAATGTTTCAAAGATTATATGAAATCAGTCTTTGGAAACAGAGCTGATGTAGAGTCATTTAAAATGAAAACGCTCACATTAAATTTTATGGATTAGTCATTGCAGCCTTTTATTGCATAAAAAAAATCATTAAAAATGTTAAAATACACCATCTACTCCACTTTCCTGCAACCAATGTGGCTTTGAGTTTTATCTTGGTTGCAAGATAAGAAAAGTGAGCTGTGATGTCAGTCTGTGATGTTTAAATGTCAAATGTCTTTTCATCAAAAGACGAAACTTGTTTGCATATTCTTGCATCCCTGCTCTCCCACATTTGCATGCATGAGGTCCAGTCTGACTGCATTATAGCAACAAGCTTTATTTGATAGGATAGACAAGATTTAAACTGGGATTACAATGCTGAATTTGGCTTAATCAGAGATATTAAGCTTAAAACACCTTCAGGGTCACATGGTGCATGCTTGTTAAATTCTCCAGCCTGTGATATTTGTTTCAAAAGCATCTAATACAGGGGCGTTCAGGGCCACTGTCCTGCAGAGTTTAGCTCCAACTTGCGTCAACACACCTGTGTGGAAGTTTCTAGTATGCCTAGTCAGAGATGGTCTTATTATTTGGAGGAATGAGGGTCCGTGGTTCTACCATAGACCTTATTCACAGCAGCACCATCTTCCCATTTTTAACGGGAATGAAAGTGAGGCTGTGAGGGATAGACATTCATCTCTTCACTGGGGTTGTACTGTTATTTATTGTGTTTTTGGATTGTTCTGCTGACGAAACACTGCAAAAGTATCTTTTTCAAGAAATGTCAGTCGACAAAAAACTCCAGACAACATGACCTGTGGAAAATAAGTAATCTTTTGAAATGCCATTGAAAACACAGTAAGTCTATCCTTCACAACCTCGCTTTCATACCTGTCATGGCGCTGCTCTGAATAAGGTCTATTGGAGAAAGCATAATGGCTAACTTGGATCACGTGTGTCTTGATAACCAATCACATTACAGCCTTGACGTCATTGATTTTCGATCAGTTGGGCGACAGTCAATCACAGTTTGCGGATACCATAGAAATGAACGAGAAGTGCCTTGAACTGAATCATACCTGTCACCGCAATTGTCTGTGACTTCTCTTGTAAAACAGCATTTTTTTTCGGTGTAAACTCTAAAAATAGATCAATCCAAAATTAATGTTTAAGAGCAAACATGTTGAAGATTAGCCGATGGGCTATTGATTCATTAAACAATAAGCTATTTCCTCACAAAAGCGGTTTATTCAGCAGAGTGAAGCCTCTCCTCTATTGACATCCAAGTGACTTTGGCCTAGTAAGAGCTTGATTAGCTGGTTTAGGTGTGTTTAATTGGGGTTGGAGCTGAACTCTGCAGGACAGTGGCCCTTCAGGAGCAGGATTGGACACTCCTGATCTAATATGTATAAGGGCTTTTCACGCCTAGTTCATTCTAAACCCCGGGTAAATGGAATTCTGGGTTAGCTTGCTTCACGTTTCACATCGTTCATAATTTACCCAGGGTTAACAATATTAAAAATAAAACTATTCTTCACTCCAATTGATGCGTTTTCCGCTGCCATTTGACATTTTCCCACTCAAATGCTGAAACTACTGTTTATACAACATTTGCTGTTTCCGTGACTGTTCAAAAACCATGTGAATATAAAGCATGCGATTGGTTGTCAAATGTAGCTAGCTGTAACGTTCAAATGTTGAATCGTTTCACATTGTACATGTTTGGCACTGCAATGCGGGGTTAACACTGCAAAAGCGGTGCTTAAACTTTGTCGGCTGAAGACCAGAGTTTGGTTTGAAGATGAAAATATGCGAAGCACAATGTTCTCTCACCATTCCTGATTTCTAACACACACTCACAGCGTTCGGCTGGTTTCGTGTCTGTCAGAGCAGAAACTAAAGCTGCTGCTCGCTGTGTGTTTTTCCACCATCTCCGATTGTGTTCAATCATGTAAACTGCGTGAGCTTATTTTGTCCATTAGATCAAAAGATCTGAAAAAGCTCATACATTTACCGGCCCATAGACCCCCCCCCTCAAAGAAATCAGGACAGAAGTGATTGAAAGTGGACAAAAGAGACGGATTAAAACACCAGGTGCAAACGGGAATGTGTCTCCCTCGTCTACGTGTGATCCGATCGACCAAAACATCTTAATACCAGGGCCATAGTGTCTGAGACCACAAGGTAAATCTCTGAAAGAAACCAAGCAGTTTTGAATATTTGCATTTTTAAAAATTTAAAACGAAGAAATGTTGATGTAAAATTAATAAGAAATGTTCTAAGAAATAAGTTGTGCACAATTTCTATATGACTAATTGAATGTAAGTAAATACATTTGATCATGACATTGATCATGTGACTCTTTGTAAATATTGTTCTTCAAGATGTAAAAATCTTGAAGAACAATCTCAAATCGTGCTGCCAAACATCAGGTTTTGTTCATGTTGCTCCAGTGCTGCTGTCATTAAAGCAAAAGAGAGATGCACCAAATACTGAGACATTTGCAGATTAGTTTGCATTTTTCAAAACAACTGAAATTATGCTGATAAAACTGTAATTTATAATGAGAAATTTTATATTAAATAAAAAAAATGCAAAATAGATGGCACAGACTTCTATCTTCACTAGACATTTAGACTCCAGTGTATATATTAAACAAGCATTTTCTTTAAAGCTGCTTTGAAGCAATATGTATTGTGAAGAGTTATACAAATAAACTTTAAATTGAATATATTTATATATATATATTCTCACATCTTCAGTGTCCCAAATCCATGTATACATATCAAGATTATATTGCTGAATGACCCTGATATCTCTTTCTCTCTCTTTAGGGAGTTTGTGTTTCATCACCCAAAGCAGTCAGGCTCTCTGAGCGTGAGGAAGACTGAGGTGATGAAGAGGGGTTTGTTTTCCTCAGACGTGCTCCTCATCCTCCTGCCCTCTCTGCTCGCCTCGCATGCTCTGACGCTGGGTCTGGGGTGAGGCAGTTTCTCATATCATATCCTAACTTCTAACATTTTCATTTTAATATCATTGCAAATCAGCAACTGCACAGGAAGTGCGATCAAATTTAATCAAAACTGTGGCAATGATATTTATCTATGTACAAACAGTCAATATATATTTCCCTTTGTGCGTTTCAGTATTTTACAGAATTAAAGCACTCTTTATTTGCATAAAAAAAGTGTTGGATTTTGTGGACGGTCATCCCATATAACCCCATTGAGGTCATGCTTTACTGCGAGTCTATGACTGTACCACGGATTTTAATGCAAAAGAAGATTGCCATATTTATAATGCATAAACATGCCATTTTCGATCCCAACATAAGCCATATTTGCATTGAAAATCACGAGTCAGCACTTCGAATTTAAATACACCATTGTACACGTAATGCTCAAACATCCGAGTGTGCATTTTGCCATCCATAAGTGACAGCAATCTGTTTTTATTTGTATCTGATTGGGAGTGTTTATGCATTTAAATGCAAGAGTGAATCCGCAAAATTATTGGTTTGTATGTGAAAGAAATGCAGGTGTTGCTCCTGAAAATGCAGTGATTGACATGTCGAGTTTTGGCCGAGACGGGTTTGTGACGACATACATGAGTGTTTTTACAAAATAGTATTGCTAATGGAGACAGTTATGGTATTTGCTTCACTTTTCTTCACCTATCAACATTTTTTTTCTCTTCTGTGCTTCACTAAAATTTCTGTCATATATAAAGTAAATCTGGTGGGTGACAGCAAGTGAAAATTTGTCCATAAATGCGAGTGAAGAGATTTTGCAGGAAACATTTTAGAATGGAGCTCCATCATTTAATCTTTTCTTTTGCATCGCAGGAACGCATTTTATACTGCCGCTCTGTCAAAACAATCAGCGTGTGCTTTGTTTTCTACAATTATATACAAATTTCAAGCGATTGATACCACAAACCTCCAGTTATGATTCATATGTAAATACATTTATACACTACTGTTCAAAAGTTTAGGGTTGATAAGATTTGTTAATGCTTTTGAAAGAAGTCTCTTCTGCTCACCAAGGCTGCATTTATTTGATTAAAAAATACAGTAAAAACTGTAATATTGTGAAATATTATTTCAATTAGAAATAACTGTTTTCTATGTGAATATATTTTAAAATGTAATTTATTCCTGTGATCAGTTTTTTTTCAGCATCATTACTCCAGTCTTCAGTGTCACATGATCCTTCAGAAATCATTCTAATATGATGATTTGGAAACATTTATGATTATCAACATTGAAAACAGTTGTGCTGCGTAATAATTTTTTTTTGTGGAAACCATGACATTTCTTTCAGGATACTTTAAAGGCACAATATGTAAGATTTTTGGATTAAAATATCCAAAAACCACTAGATCAATGTTATATATTTTGTTGACTTGTGTGCTTACATTATCCCAGATGTTTCCAAGAATGTTTAAATCCAGAGAAATAAGTGATTTTAACCAGGACACGGTCCGTGTCCGTGCGTCGCCTATCAATGACATCATACCCGCGTTACCCTCGATTTACGGTTTTATTTTGTTGAAATCATGGAAACACCAAAGACGCTTTAATATATTGTGGGTTTTATTAGACAGGTGAGCAACTGTTTGGATACATTCATTGACAGAAAACTAATTATTGTACAGTAATGCAGAATTTTTTTTCCATCATACAATGTTTTAAAATTAATTTCATGCCATTTCGCGACACAAGCCATCCAGCATTTATTAATGATATTCTAATATCGATCTAGCTTACTGCAGTGTGTCTCATAGTAACCTCATAGTAGCCGCCGAGCGAATGCACAGAGTAATGTTATAACATCATTTTCAACACACTCAAATGTATCTAATATGATAAAACAGTGGTGTGTTACCCCACATACAGAGAGCGGAAGAAGCGGAAGCGGCGACGTTGGCATAATAAAAGCTCCGCTGCTCTCCAGCCGTGTGTCGCGCTCGTCTCTCATTAGCAATCGCTCCAGTGGCCTCGTTCAGCTCCACAGCACTCGGCCCTGCTCTGCTGACCATTAGTGTACACTGCTTAGATGAGGCTTCTCTGCCATCTTGGCTTTGTAAAAATGACTGTAGATCAAATGTAATCTTTGACTCATGACGCTGTGAGTGTTTCCCTGCAGGGCCAGGGTCCCGTCGCAGTCCCTGAGTCCCATATGTTTGTGTTTGCAATAAATCAGAAACAAATAAAAATGTTTGTACTCACTCTCTAAAATGTATTGAGCTGAATAAATTGAATTTTCGACTTCCATTTTCATTACAGGCATTGATGTTGCATAAAAAAGAACATAAATAGAACTCAGATGCAATCTAAAAAATGAGGAAAGATGACCGATTATCTCTTTCTGTCTATTTCTTTCTTTTTTTTTCTATCTTTCTCAGAATATACATAGGGAAACGGCTGGCATCCTCCTCCACCAGCACGCTGTGACGTGACATTTGGCAGCTCACCGATTGGCTGAGACCGCTGCCGCTAGCACTGTAGCCCAATCAGGCCTCTTTTCTCCTCTTGTGATGGGCAACTGCCTCTGTCTGTCTCTGTCTGTCCCACCACAAAACGAGTCTGTCTCCAAAGGGGTCATATCATGAGGAATCAAATTGTCCTTGATCTTTCCAGATAAAAGAGCCTGATGTATTATGACAATAAGGTTTCAGAATGATATACATTTCAGAACTTGAAGTTTTCTTCCCAAGAAGAGCATTTATTGAAACGAAGCTACAAAAACAACTTGTTCTGAACTCATCGCTAAAAATAGACATTTAGACCTAAATGTATTTGAATTGCATATACAATTTCTATCCATACATTTTTAACATAAACTATTAAACTGTTTTTAATGCGATGCATATTTTTCAGTCATACATGAATGAAACCGACAAGATTACTGATAAAAAACATGGCATAGTTTAACTATTTGCATATATTTAATTTATTTTAAATAATCATATTTTCAAAATGCATTTATTCAAATTGCTTTGAATCAGCATAAATATGTTATTTGTGAAAACAATTAAATGCATTCAGTTAAAAGTATGAACATGGTTAAAATATGGCTAGGTGTGGAACAAGCAATATTCAGTTAGTTACAATGTATGAGATTGAAACAAATTGGTTTTATTGATGATAAATATGTAATCTTGGTTATGGTGTATTTAAAACACATTTAATCTATTAGTACTATTACAGAAATAAAAAAGCAAGTTTAACAGTTTATGTTAAAATTCTGTAGTCAAAATGGATGAAAATTTTATATGCAATTCAAATACATAAGTCTTAAATTTGGGCCTAAATATTTCTGATGTCAAACTGATTAATATATGTTATCACATGATTTGTTATCCAAATTTAGATATTAATTATTTGTTTGCTCAGAACAGGTTGAAAATGTTCAGGCAAATAACTTTGTTTTTGGTGCAAAAACATTAAACCAATAAACTTTAGCATTATATGTGGACCTCAGGAAAAAAATTAATCTATGATATGACCCCTTTGACTCCCTGTGCATCTTTTTAAGTCTACACTGTCTAGATCTTTTTGTAGTTGTTTCTCTTTTGTTATCCATAAAGGACCGTGTCCACATGTGTGTCGGGTGTAATACAGTTACAGAAATTTAGCTGAAACAGTGTAAATGAGGAGAAAACCAACAGTGAGCAAAGCAAAATTTTTTATTATTTTACATCTAATTCCAAATCAAATGCAATACATTCAGCTTGACAGGGTGTTTGTTTGGAGTATTTGTGTAGCAAATAATATGATAAGTCTTGTGTTGCACTGTTGTGTTTGCGATATAGACTCATTCTGTGATGTAATGTGAAGGCAACTGGAGCTCATCGTTTTTCTGGTCAGATTAATCTCGTTTGTAACGACTTGATCTCAATAAATGCCACTCTTACCGCCTTCTGCTTGGTCTGGTATTTTACTTCAAACTAGTGAGGATTTCACCTTTAAAAATGATAGAATAGTACCTTGTTTTATTGAGCTTGTACTCTATTGGATACAATGTAAATGTGTAAATGCAATGGTAAATGAATAGCTGACTAATATGTAGCTACATGGACTTGCTTTTAATCAATGCCAAGATTTTAGGTTGAAATCTAAGGGGAGGTGTATAATTCTGTTTTATGTGGTCACCTTTTGTTTAATTTTTTCACACTATTTAGTCACTTTTTTCCTGGTTCATTTCAAAGTTCCTGTGATGTGAAGATTAAAAAAAAAGATGCAAATATTCTATGTATTCAAAGTAAAATTTCTAGAAGTATTTCATATCAGCTACACTCTAAAAAAAATCTTGGGTTATTTTTCTACCCAGATCCTGGGTTGAGCCTTTTGGGTTATTTTTTTCAGTGTTTGGGTAGTTTTTGTGTTACCCAGATCTTGTGTCAGACATAACGCAGGGATTGAGTTAAATATCGCATTTCGCCGGCTTTTTGCGCCCTCTTCAGAAGAGAGCAGTTCAGCTCTGTCAAATTGGTGCATGTCTTCGGTAAAATACAGGATTGTATACATTTTATATTATCTATTTTATTTTAAACGTTATTTTGCTGTATATCGTTTAATTGTATGCAAAGCGACATACAGGGGCGCGACATACCTGATGCCTTGCCCTTGCATAAAATGATATGATTTTATTCAAAAAGATACAGAATATAAATATTTAGGATGTTAAAATATGTTCTCAGAACTGTACACTGATTGTTTATGGACAGGTTATGGAGTCAGTCACAGCATATTTCGGCTACGAGTGATACGCAGGGCGGCGGTCTGAAGTTAGAAGTTCCCCCGCTCAACATGACACAAGCTCCGGCACGAGATCCAGCGCCGTTACGGTGGAAACGGGACAACAGAGACTGGTCGATTGAATTACTTCTAAATGTTTAATTTATACTTCTAATATTTGTTAAATGAGCTTAAATGTAGGCATTATGTATTAAAAACGATATAAAATATGCTATACTGTAAAATATAAGCGAACATAAATTATCATGCAAGCCAGTGGTTGTGTGGAGCATCTGTCATTCACTTGTCCGAGTAAAAAAATTGCTTGTCCGGATTTTTTTTTTTTTTTTTAAAGTGTTGTAAGTATAATTTATTCTGAAGCAATATTCTCACCAGTGTTTAATCAGCTTTGACATATTTAAATCTGCATATTTGTGATATTTTTACCTTTTATAAAGGGCATTTTCCCCCTAATCTTATTAAATATAGGCTATGCTTCAGCTTTCATTTTATATTCTTAAATTTGATCAATAAATTAAATTAGAATAAGACACTATAGGGCTGTTACCAATCAAATTAAATAATTTACTGCATTAAATAATGCTATGAGATTGTTTTAAATATGTTTTGAATATACAAGTAAGAAATGTTGGAAAGAATGTTTAAACATGAAACTAAACCACCAGTAGTTGGCGGCAGGTGACCGTTTTAATGAGTGAGTCATTGAGTCGATTCGTTGAAACGGCTGATTCATTCAAGAATGAGGCAGTCGTTTACGAACAGGTCATTGAATCTTTGATTCAACCGATTCATTCAAAACGCTGAATCATTCAGTAACACTGTTGGTGTGAGATGCGTTATGGTTCTGCTGTGATCTTTGTTTGGAACTATTTTCGCTGCTGAAATAGAACAAAAATATTGCATCTAAAATGTAAGTGACTTAATGTTAATTAATTGTTTATGGAACTATCATATGAAATCAGTGTCACATTTTCAATCGTGATGGTATTCAGGAAAACAGCACACTTGGTCGTGTGATGTTGTTTAACTGTATCATATGTTTTAAACATTTCGATTTTTTACTGCAGTATGTTAACTGAGTTTCTCTGTGTGAACTGCGCTCATTTGTTTCGATTGTTTGATTTCTCCTCATGAGGCTGCGCGAGCGTCAACAGCGCAACCTTGTTACCGTCAGTACATTATATATTATATTATATTATTATCCACTATTGATCGCCTCTTTTTACGTTTTAATCAGGATACTTGTCCGGTCGGGCAAGTAAAATTCTCTTTCACTTGCCCACTTGTCCCGGACAAGCGTTAATGTCGAGCCCTGAGATATTTACCCAGTGAGTGTACCCATATGTCTTATAATATAGTATTTCTGTCTGATACCGTTACTATTTATAAAACTGGAACTAGACAAAACACATTTAAGATGCATTCTCAAGAATAAAAAATCCTAGTATTGTATTATAAAAAATTGTTTTACTTCTCAGAATTTAACTTTTAAGGATGTTTACATATTTTGTAAAACAAGACAAAGATACTGATTAAGAAAGTCATTTTTGTGACATGTAATGCAGGAATTATAATTAATTTTTAGAATTAGAAATTTGATGGGGTTTTTGTACTAGCAAAGTCACCGTTTGCTTTTATTGCATAGAAAAGAGCAGCTTGGCATTCCGGTAAACTCCTCCTTTTTGTGTTTCACAGAAGAGAGAAAGTCAAACAGGTTTGAACCAACATGAGGTTTGAGCATTACATTCCCTTCCTTAACTTGTATGCCCTCTCATATGCTTAGTAAAAAGAACGTTTATAAGAGGCATATGAACGTTAATATGTGTTCATATCACTAAAGTGTGATTCCCTGAATATGCACCAGAGGTCAGAAGTGCTCTAGTGTGCACTGCAGTACATATAGAGACACCAGCAGTTAATATTTGAGTTATGGCGAGGCTCTACAATTGCATTTTTCTTTAGGAGCAGTTGTGCTCCCATTTGAAAAATTTAGGAGCACCTTTTGATCTATGACAAAAAATTAACTTACCCATTATGGGCCAATATTTCCCCCCTTAAATTGAATTCCTGGGGCATTTTTTTTAAATTTGTAAGGACAACCTTATAAAATGCATCACCTTTTATATCAAATTCTTAGATTTCAGTGTATAAATTTGTGAGATAAAATAAAATTAGTATTAACAAAATGCACTGCAGAGGTGGTATTAAATATTCACACAGACTATAGACAGATATATTCACACACACACAGGTTCACTATCTTTGTGGGGACTCCATAGATGTAATGATTTTTATACTGTACAAACTATATATTCTCTCCCCTTACTCTAACCCCTAAACCTACCCATCACACAAAACTACAGGCATTTTTACATTTTCAAAAAAACTCATTCTGTATGATTTATAAGCTTGTTTCCTCATGGGGACCTCAATTTAGGTCCCCATGAGTCTGTGTGCATTCAGGTTGAAGTCCCAACCGCCAGGATAGAAAAACATGAACACACACACGTTCAAGCTTCCGTGTTTAGCATATTTCATGCAGGCTTTTGTAAGGAATCACTCTAAAGTCATTTATTTACTCTTTATTTTTATCTGCCGTCAGACTATCTGAGACGTTGTTGCCATAATGTGTTGGTGTGGGTTGCGTCTAGCTTCAGACTTGACTGACAGACTGGCATAGTGTCATGCTTTCTAACCTTAAATCCACTTTTTTCCCTTTTATGTTACAATTACTCTGTTGCACAAATAAAATACAAGAAGTTTATATCAGTAGTCCCATATTTATAATCGTGACCACAGTCTGTTTACAATGTCTACCACTGTAACATGTTTACATCTACCAATGTCTTTTTACAGTGTGTGCATATGTATGTGTGTGTGTTTGGGCTTATAAATATAATTACTGTAGCAGTAGTAGTTGGAATCACTCTGTATGATAGATGCCCCTTTACTTTAACACCGTGTCCTAACTACACGCGACGCGATAAGATTCCAACTTGTCTGTCCACACCAGAGACTACGAGACACCAGAGACTACGCGACTACGAGATGCGACAAAATCAATCAAAAACCACAGCCAATCAGAACAGCGTGTGGGCGGGCTCTCGCGGCAAGTGTAGGCTACGGCACAAGAGATGGCACTCGCAAGGAAATGGATGAGTACATAATTAAATTCAGAAATACAGTGGGGAGAACAAGTATTTGATACACTGCTGTTTTTGCAGGTTTGCCCACTTACAAAGCATGTACAAGTCTGTAATTTTCATCATAGGTACTCTTCAACTGTGAGTGACGGAATCTAAAACAAAAATCCAGAAAATCACATTGTATGATTTTTAAAAATTTAAATTGCATTTTAGTGCATGACATAAGTATTTGATCACCTACCAACCAGTAAGAATTCCGGCTCTCACAGACCTGTTAGTTTTTCTTTAAGAAGCCCTCCTGTTCTCCACTCATTACATGTATTAACTGCACCTGTTTGAACTCGTTACCTGTATAAAAGACACCTGTCCACACACTCAATCAAACAGACTCCAAACTCTCCACTATGGCCAAGACCAGAGAGCTGTGTAAGGACATCAGGGATAAAATTGTAGACCTGCACAAGGCTGGGATGGGCTACAGGACAATAGGCAAGCAGTTTGGTGAGAAGGCAACAACTGTTGGCGCAGTTATTAGAAAATGGAAGAAGTTCAAGATGACAGTCAGTCTCCCTCGGTCTGGGGCACCATGCAAGATCTCACCTCGTGGGGTATCAATGATGATGAGGAAGGTGAGGGATCAGCCCAGAACTACACGGCAGGACCTGGTCAATGACCTGAAGAGAGCTGGGACCACGGTCTCAAAGAAAACCATTAGTAACACACTACGCCGTCATGGATTAAAATCCTGCAGCGCACGCAAGGTCCCCCTGCTCAAGCCAGCGCATGTCCAGGCCCGTCTGAAGTTTGCCAATGACCATCTGGATGATCCAGAGGAGGAATGGGAGATGGTCATGTGGTCTGATGAGACAAAAATAGAGCTTTTTGGTCTAAACTCCACTCGCCGTGTTTGGAGGAAGAAGAAGGATGAGTACAACCCCAAAAACACCATCCCAACCGTGAAGCATGGAGGTGGAAACATTATTCTTTGGGGATGCTTTTCTGTAAAGGGGACAGGACGACTGCACCGTATTGAGGAGAGGATGGACGGGGCCATGTATCGCGAGATCTTGGCCAACAACCTCCTTCCCTCAGTAAGAGCATTGAAGATGGGTCGTGGCTGGGTCTTCCAGCATGACAACAACCTGAAACACACAGCCAGGGCAACTAAGGAGTGGCTCCGTAAGAAGCATCTCAAGGTCCTGGAGTGGCCTAGCCAGTCTCCAGACCTGAACCCAATAGAAAATCTTTGGAGGGAGCTGAAAGTCCGTATTGCCCAGCGACAGCCCTGAAACCTGAAGGATCTGGAGAAGGTCTGTATGGAGGAGTGGGCCAAAATCCCTGCTGCAGTGTGTGCAAACCTGGTCAAGAACTACAGAAAACGTATGATCTCTGTAATTACAAATAAAAGTTTCTGTACCAAATATTAAGTTCTGCTTTTCTGATGTATCAAATACTTATGTCATGCAATAAAATGCAAATTAATTACTTAAAAATCATACAATGTGATTTTCTGGATTTTTGTTTTAGATTCCGTCTCTCACAGTTGAAGAGTACCTATGATAAAAATTACAGACCTCTACATGCTTTGTAAGTGGGCAAACCTGCAAAAACGGCAGTGTATCAAATACTTGTTCTCCCCACTGTATTACACCATTTAACTGTTAAACATTACTAAAAATACTGAGTTACCAAAACAATCTTTGTCATAGAATATACTTGTTTGTTCACAGTTTGAACGTTCTTGTTTCCATTTGTTTAATTTCAAGATCTGAGGTGAATTATCCATTGTTGCTTTTAGTACGACTACGTTACAAAACTGGGAGCACTAAATGATATTCAAAGTCACATTACACGCTTTTGACATTAAATAAAGCACATAAACATTAACTGAGATTACCATTGCCATGTTTTGTGTTGTTGTTCCAGCCGCGTTTTTAATTTTTAATTTTAATTTTTAAATTTTAAGTAAGCAGAACTTGCAGATTTTCATTTTGTACTCATACATTTTTTGAATTTGAAATATTTGAGTAAGCTAATTCATACATTTAACTTTAAAATATCATGTAATCTCAAATTTTTAGTAGTGGAAACTTTGCTAGCTTTAACTAGCTAATTCGCCTTGCTAATCGGTTACACAGTGCTTTGGTAGCATTAGCATAGCACTTGCTGAATGAGGACAGCAATATAATACATTTAACACATATCTGTTCTCAAACCAGGCTCATGCTCCACTCGTCACCATGATGGAAACCCTACAAAAAACATAACCCAACATAACAGAAACTCTTCTATAACAAAACATCAAACACTACTAAATTTCCCCCTAACGTTAATCTAAAACATAACATAACACTTAATTTTGGCATTTACTCTCCCTTTCGAGTGTCATGGCAAAGCATGCTGGGAAATAGAAATCCCAGCCCAGTTTCGGTTAAATTTAAGTTAGTCTAAATTAAAAGAAAAGTTCATAAAACTCAAAACAATGAAACACTTCAGATTACTTAAAATGTGTACATTTTGAGAACTCAAAAGAAAAAGAAAGTTCTAAATACTCATAAAAGTTAATTTGTTTGATCTAATTTGTTCAATTTGAGTTGGCTCTACTCAAACCAATTCATTATTTTGAGCGTTAGGGTTTACAGTGCAGTTGTGCTGATATTCGGGAAAACATCTCTCTTGCTCATGTGAGATTGCTTAGCTATATTATATATTATACCTAAATAGGCTACGCAAAAACAATGTTCAGTGTCTAGTCTTGAACATGGACGTCTTGAACATTAACTTTTTCGTGCTTGCTCTGTTGACTGAAGGCATGAAAAGCAGTCAATCACAGTGTGAAACGGTACTGTTCTGCTGTGTAGATACATTTTGGAAGTTGTAGTTTGTAGTTTGTGATTGTATTATACAACTATCCATGAGCTGCGATCGGGCCACTGCCTTTGATGCGCCCAAATATTCTTTTCACAGTCGCCCGCGGTTATTTTCGTTCACACTGTAGAGCCCTGTTGATGTTTGCCAAGACAAGCATCACTGTTGATGCTATACTATAATCACTTGTGTTTGGGGTTAGTCATTTGAACAAACCTGTGACATTGTTAAACTAGCAACTGCATTATGGGGGTGAGTTTTTAAAATAATTTTCCCTATTTTCTCAGAAGCCAGAATTTTCCAACATGGTATTTTTTTCCTTCTCTCTTCTCTCTTTTCTCTCTTTCTTTACTTTCTTCTGCCCCTTGAACTTCTCACTTGTGATGGAAGGGTGGTGGAATTCAATTTCGTGCAGTAAAAATTAAGACAAAGAGGCTGGAGTTTGTCTTGTCATTTTTGCAGAGGCACAGATTTAGATAAAGAGGGAGGAAAAACAACCGTGACGTATTGATCAAAGCCTGTCGGCCTCTTGTTTAGGAAATTGATCGTCAGGAATGGAAAGCTCTGGGAGATGACGGATGAAGGAGTAGAAGCTCTTGGCATGGGCAGTGTCTGCCGGCCTTCAAAGCCAATCTCTTCAGAAAGGCTTGAGTAACTGCAGAACCTGTTGCAACTATTGCTAGTAACTTTAAGAAACTCCTTGTGGATGAATCTCATGATTATTTCACCCCACAGTTAAAGTCCCCATGAAATCAATATTGAAGTTTTTTTGGCTTTTTTTTATGAATATGTTAGCCTTACTGTTATCTATAAGTTAGTGTGCTCCAAAACAATGACAAAATTCACATTTAGAAGATATAAGCATTCAAAACTTTCATTCTCTCACTTCTGTCAATATGATCAATGATTTTGATGACATCACTCTGCACTTCAGAATCTGAAGCCCCGCCCCCTACATTATAAATAGAAGCTGCGGCTGAAATCGGACACATAGTGCACTATCTAGGGCATATTCAGACACTGTAAATATGCTTTCCATTGGGGCGAATGAAGTCTAGCTTCACGTTAGTGTCACGTGAACCGCCGCAGCTCCGGTCCAGAGACACGATAGCACAGAGCGGATCATGTGATCGAGTCGGTCCAGAGACACGATAGCTCAGAGCGGATCACGTGATCGAGTCGGTCCAGAGACACGATAGCACAGAGCGGATCATGTGATCGAGTCGGTCCAGAGACACGATAGCACAGAGCGGATCATGTGATCGAGTCGGTCCAGAGACACGATAGCACAGAGCGGATCACGTGATCGAGACGGTCCAGAGACACGATAGCACAGAGCGGATCATGTGATCGAGTCGGTCCAGAGACACGATAGCACAGAGCGGATCACGTGATCGAGACGGTCCAGAGACACGATAGCACAGAGCGGATCACGTGATCGAGTCGGTCCAGAGACACGATAGCACAGAGCGGATCATGTGATCGAGTCGGTCCAGAGACACGATAGCACAGAGCGGATCATGTGATCGAGTCGGTCCAGAGACACGATAGCACAGAGCGGATCATGTGATCGAGTCGGTCCAGAGACACGATAGCACAGAGCGGATCATGTGATCGAGTCGGTCCAGAGACACGATAGCACAGAGCGGATCACGTGATCGAGACGGTCCAGAGACACGATAGCACAGAGCGGATCACGTGATCGAGTCGGTCCAGAGACACGATAGCACAGAGCGGATCATGTGATCGAGTCGGTCCAGAGACACGATAGCACAGAGCGGATCATGTGATCGAGTCGGTCCAGAGACACGATAGCACAGAGCGGATCATGTGATCGAGTCGGTCCAGAGACACGATAGCACAGAGCGGATCATGTGATCGAGTCGACGCAGACCAGAAAACATATCAGACCCATTTGAATTCTTCACAGAATGCTGTAATTTAAAGCGATATGGAGGAGATTAGGAGGAGAAACGGTTAGAGATTAGGAGTAAACTGAGGCTTTACCGAGCTCAACGGCTCTGAGCTGTGATATAAACTAAACGCTATTGGCTATTTTAAAAAAAGGGGAGGAGCTGTTCAATATGTCCCGCCCTGTCTTCCTGTTTCAAGAAATTACAGTGGAAATTACATCATCACATTGAATAATGCTGTGCATTTCAAGGTACTTCAGTGGGACTTTAAAAGCTAAGAAATTTTATTTTTCATAGAAAATATAGATATTCTCGGACCTTTAGGATATTTTCTTGCATTGTGATATTATTTTTACTGTAATGCATCCAGATATTTTACATGGAGTTTCCCAAATCAGTTGAATTCATTATGATGTATAAATATTTTTATTTACTTATTAATTGAAATGATATTAGAATGAGATTTGGTTTTGCATATTTTTTTTTCAGAATTTCTCAATGCAAAAAATATAAAATGTTGATGGTTCTTAAATATAGTCTTTATTGTCTTTTATGCTAATCTAATTTCTTATTTCTTTTATTTTATTTGAGTAAAGTGACACTCGTTCTTCAGGAGGTAAGCATGTTATTGCATTCATAAGCTGAGGTCTGCTGAATGCATGTGTGTGTAGAGGAGGAGGGATTTTGTAGTTTGTGTGTGTATTTTCTTAGACTTTGGTTCTCTTTGTTCTTGGTGTCAGAACACATTACCTGTTCTCTAACCATGTGTTCACATCTATAACACTAGGGGTGTGAAGTCAGCACACACACACACACACTTCACATATTCAGCTGTTCTGAAAATAAATTATAACTTGAAAGAATGTGAGGGTGAATCTCACAGTACCTGTCATTGAATGTGTCTAGGATTTATTTCACCCCCTCAAAAAAATGACAAAAATAAATAAATAAAATAAAATATATAATAATATATAATATAAAAATATAATATAATAATATTTCTCATTAATTTATACATTATGTTATTAAAATTGGAACATAGGCACTGCGTAATATCATTGAGCCGCTGCACCCATGGTACGGCAGCAAAGTTCCTTGATTATTACGCAGGAATGAGAGTATAGTTCCTAGCCATATCGGTCTAGAAAATCGCAACTTTTCATTTTCTGTCGGTCTTAATACACGATGTAACTACAGAAGAGTCAAGTTTTAAATAGGAAAAATATTGAAACTCTTTGGTCATTTTTGAGCGAGATGCAAATGGTCTAATCCGATTCAATGAACTATGCTAAGCTATGCTAAAAGTTCTACCGCCAGATCCGGAGATCGGCTGAATGGATTCAAAAACGGTAAAACTCAACTGTTTAACTCTAGGGGAGTTGGAAAATGAGTGTTCCTTTAATGCATTACATTTTGTGGAAAATTATCCTTTTTTTAAGATGAAAATAATGCCAAAATCATCCTAAAACAGGCTTAAAACATTTATTTCCCCTTGACCTGTAGTCCACTGTCATATTTTAGTTTTTTCCACCCTAAGCAGCTTTTAAGTCAGTTTTTACTAAGACGTATTGTCTATATGTCAGTGACCACTTATGATAGACTAATCTCTGTGTAATAGTTTAGTTCACATTGTCATTCATGAGGATTACTGAATGGGTGTTGATATGCAAATGTGGCTGGTCATATGTTAAAGGTCCCATATTGTACATCTTTCTGGAGTTTTATTTTAGGTGTTGATGTCCTTAAGAATATATATTTGCGGTATAAGTACCAAAAACCATCGCAATATATTTTTACAGCGCCTTTCTCAGTAGCTCTGATAAGAACAGGTTGATTTTGGCCTGTCTAATTAATATTCATGAGCCTCTCTTCTGATTGGCCTGTTGTTTTCTGAGTGACAGACCAACCACAGGTAACAAGAGTCATCAAATCAAATCACCTTTATTTATATAGCGCTTTTTACAATGGCAATTGTTTCAAAGCAGCTTCACAGTGGTAACAGGAAAATAATGCAACGGAATTTGATTCGGCTGTACAGCCGCTCTGGTGAAAACGGTGATGTCATCCAGCTCATTTCAATTATCATATAGTGTCAATGCGGGCAGATCAGTAATATAGTTGAAATTTAAGTGTCCCCAACTGAGCAAGCCAAAAGCCAAAGGCTACGATGGCAAGGACCCAAAACTCCTTCAGGGCCAGAAAGGAGAAAAAAAAATTGGGAGAAACCAGGCTCAGTCGGGGTGCCAGTTCTCCTCTGGCCGACGAACAGGGGGGAGTTTAATTGACACTATTGTCTCTACAGACACTTCAGGGATGCGGTCGTCATGTCCAGGCTAAGGTCCACCATCTGGTCCGGATACGGCCCGGATCCGGCCGACTGCAGTAAACCTCGGAATAAACAGAGAGACTAACATTAGCGTAGATGCCATTCTTCTTATGATGTAACGAGTACATCAGGTGTTATGGGAAGTGTTCCCGGTTCCGGCTGACCTAGTTAATGCAGCCTAAAACAATCATTTAACTGATTTGAATAATAGAAATTAAAAATGTTTTATGTGTATGCCAGTAAAGAGATGTGTTTTTAGTCTAGATTTAAACTGACAGAGTGTGTCTGCTTCCCGAACAATGCTAGGAAGACTGTTCCAGAGTTTAGGTGCTAAATAGGAAAAGGATCGACCGCCTGCAGTTGATTTTGATATTCTAGGTATTATCAACTGGCCAGAATTTTGAGACCGCAATAGACGTGATGGAGTATAATGCGTTAAGAGCTCGCTCAAGTACTGGGGAGCTAAACCATTTAGTGCTTTGTAAGTAATCAGCAAGATTTTAAAATGTATACGATGTTTAATAGGGAGCCAGTGCAGTGTTGCCAGAACCGGGCTAATATGGTCATACTTCCTGGTTCTAGTAAGAACTCTAGCTGCTGCGTTTTGGACAAGCTGCAGTTTATTTATTAAGCGAGCAGGGCAACCACCCAGTAGAGCATTACAATAATCTAGCCTTGAGGTCATGAACGCATGAACTAACTGTTCAGCATTTTGCATTGAAAGCATGTGCCGTAATTTAGATATATTTTTAAGATGGTAGAATGCAGTTTTACAGATGCTAGAAACGTGGCTTTCAAATGAGAGATTGGTATCAAAGAGCACACCCAGGTTCCTAACTGACGACGAGGACTTGACAGAGCAGCCATCGAGTGTTAGACAGTATTCTAGGTTACTACTTGTGGAGTTTTTTTGTCCAATGATTAAAAATTCATTTTTTTCTGAATTAAGTTGCAGGAAATTACTAGTCATCCAATTTTTTATATCAGCTGTGCATTCCGTTAATCTTGTGAATTGGTAAGTTTCGTCAGGGCGTGAAGAAATATAGAGCTGAGTATCGTCAGCATAACAATGAAAATTAACGCCATGCTTCCTAATAAGCTTCCTAATATGCGGTCATGTATGCTGTAGCCTGCTGTGGCTTGGTAAATATAAACACCGGTAATAATGATCACTGCTGAGGGAAATGTTGTCCGGCCTTACATGTATACGTACTACCGGCACATCTGGGAACTTAACTGTCAATTTCGTCACCGCCCCTTTTTAGGGGAAAATAAACTAGACTTCCCATAGACTTCAATACAAAATAGCGGCATAAAACAACGTCCGTACACAGCCGGCAGGCGTGAATAACTTAAGAAGTCACTAAGATTAAACATGTCAAGTAATTATATGTCCACCCTGCCTGCCATAGAGCGTGAAAGATACATCCACAAACTTAAACAGACTGTAAACAGACTTTTTTGTTTGTTTGTCAAATTCGGATTAAATCTCCAAAATATGTACGTTAATAGCTAGTTATACACTGAATTTGAAACACTTACCTGTTTTATACTATGTAACGTTAGCAAACACCGAATGCAGTAAGCTACGTAACTATTGCTTTCCAACTGATACAGTAAGTTGACGTGCTACAATTTATTTTACAATGTTACTTTTTTCTCGAAAGGTGTACTTGTGGTAACTGTGCAAGGATGCCCACAGAACGCGAGAACATATGCTGCAAAGAGACACCCAAGGTAAACTTGTAAAAATATGAAATAATGTTTGTTATTGAAACTATGGTAATGCAGGGCTGTCAGTCAGCGGCCGTGGGCGGGGCATGAGGAATGTGACGTCATGATTTTTATCATTGTAGGGTGGTTGTGTTCACACAGTCAACACACATTTATATCCTAACGCCTTGTAAAAGTGGATTTTGCATAATAGGTGACCTTTAATGAGCGCATGGCTGTGACGCTGTAACATTTATTTCTGAATGACCAGATTTTGCAGTTTAATTTTAAATGCCTATATCAAGTCAAGGCACCTATAGCACTTTATACAGTACAGATGGTTTCAAAGCAGCTTTTCAATGCAAAGACAACAAGTAAACAGTCATTATTCAGGTGAAATCAGATCAGTGTTGATTCAGTTCAATAACCGTGTAAAGTTAATCAATCATGGAATGAGTTCAAGCAGCTCTGGAGGAAACAGTGATGTCATCGTCCAGCTCATTTCAGATCTCGTCCAATAGTGTCAGTGCAGGCAAGTCAAACTCCATCGGTGTCAGAAATGGAGAAAAAAAATCTGGCCAGGACATCAAAGTTTTTTCTTTGAAAAATCCAGTTATCCATGCTATGCCCCCTTTTAAGCCACTACACTTTGAAAACACAATTATACTTGCTCTTTAGTGGTAAAATGTCATCTGAATAGAGTGAATTGAAGGTGAAATACCGGCTCACGTATGTGTCTAGTCATCCTTTCTTCTCATCCATCACAGTTAGTGTCCAGATGTGACCTAGTGATACAGAGCCGTCGTACACACACTGAGATGATTGATTGGTCGACCTCTGTCCATGATAAAGGTGATATTTAGGATCTTTTCTTTTACCGAGGCAAAAGCATTCAGTATGATTTATGAAAGGGAAATAAAAGACGCTTCTTTGACTATAAACTACATCATTATCATGGCCATGAGAAACTGTCTATGGAATTATTGCTGTAGTTTGTGAGACCATTAAGAAGCTGAGAATGTTTTGAGTAATAAGTCAGTGTTGTATAAAGTTAAAAAAAAAGATACCTTTTTTGGAAAGTGACTCGAGTAAAAGTTTTAAAGTAGAGGAATTTAAATGTACTGCACTTATATTTGTTTATTTGAAGAGTCTTTTTTTGGCAACAAGTGTTTTCTTTTTGTACGGACTCTTCAGAAATTGTGATTAGTATGGCTAATAATAAATGTAATTTAGTTATTGTATAAATTATTGCCGTTTTCTAAAAGCATATAAGCCACTGGTGCATTAACACTTGTGCCATGCAAAATGAGTTTAGCATGGATAACTTTCTCTAATTAAAATGTTTCAAACAAAAAATGTTTATGGGAACATTGTTTTAGTCAAGTCAAATGTATATAGAGATTTTCACAATGCACATTGTTTCAAAGCAGCTTTACAGAAAATCATGATGTTAATGTTTATAATATTTATACACACATATTATATAAACACAAACTTTTATGTTAGATGCGATTAATCGTGATTAATCGATTTGATTAATCAAATATATTTATTAGAGCTTTCCTGTAAAATAGTTTAAAATAGGATTTGCTATATAGTATATTGCTTTGCGTGAGTACTGTAAGTATACACAGATAAAGTAATTAATAATTTTATTTGATAATTCATTTATACATTCTGTCATTTACTCATGCTTTTGTCATACCAGATTTGCCTTACTTTCTTTTGCAAAGCACATAATAATATTTAAATATTATTATTTATTTTTTTTTAAATGTTAAAAAAATTTAATCAGGGGGTGATTGGCACAAATATCGATTTCGATCTTGATTCAGTATCAATTCATATGTATAGCCTAATGTACATATTTTTAGCACTATTTTAAACTTTTCTTGGGTTAATTTATATTTGCTCGCATTCATTAATATTCAGTTGTGTGTGCTTATATAAGAATCATTAAAAATATTAGGATGTAAGTTATTAACGTTTTAAAATGTCACATTTAAACAAATCTAGTGTTTGATCATGTCTAAATATTTATTCAAATGCAAAACCTAAAAATAAGTAAGCAGTTATGCAATACTTTTGAGCAACTAGACTAGATAGGCCTACATGTATATCTATTAAAGAGCCATACAGGCACCTAGTGGTAATGGCATTACAAATGAAAATTATTATTTTTCCAGCCACAAAATGACTCTATTTTGCCTCTTTGCATTGGAATTCTCTATTTTAACATTAATTACTACACTAATTGTAATATAAATAATACAAATATTAGAAGAAAAATATTTTAAGTGGTCATTAATGGACCATAATTATTGCACAAATAGTATTTAGTACCAAAAGATCTCCTCAAAATATTCAATAAATATTATTGAACAAAAATATAGAACATTTATTTAATTGAAAAATAGTTAAGGTGTATGGTCACATTTGACCACCAATGAGTATGAGTGTGACCAATTAGTAAGGAATACCTGAGGGCTAAATGCAAGAAAAACATTAACATTAATGTTAACAATGTTGCATCTCCATCACTCTCCATAATAAAATGATACTGTAAATGTGGTTGACGTAATAATCAATGCACACTATGCTGTACTGTTTACCAAAAATTGCTGCAAATACCTGTATAGTGAAGCTGTTGTCTATTCAAATGTATTGACAGCGCTGGTTTGTTCAGAACTATTGAGAGCTCCATGAACCACGTGACCGCGCGCGCCGCCGGGAGATGAAAGCATGTCGCAACTCTGTTTTTCAACGGCTCTGGCTTTAACTGTTATACCACATTAAGTGCGCCAAAACGGTATTTATTGTTTGAATTTCGTATTAAAACTTAAAAAAATTTAAAAGCTTAGACTTTGTTTCATATCAAAAACAGGTTTGGCAATTTGGCATGAGATTTACTTGGGCAGAGTGAGAGCGTGAGACAGAGCCTAAAAGCGTGTGTCTCACGCCAAATGCGTAAGCGTTGGCAACCCTGTTAGTATGAAGTCAACATTTTGAACTTCATGTTGACCTTCAAGTTAAAATTTTCCAAGGTGGGCTATTCTGCAAAAAATCTCCTGAATTCCTTTGTTTGCTGCAATAATGTGTTTCAGATGACGCAGCCAATTGAGATCATATTGAAGGTTTTGAACTTTTGCTTGTCCTCTCAGCAGTGATGTACCGAAAATAAGTCTCTTAAAATCACTGTTCTGTTCCTCAGACCTCTGAAGAGCCATAATCGCATGTGACGTAAATCAAGTCTTCTTGCCCGAGGCTCATGTGTATCAGCTCAATGCAGCAGGTGAGAGTTCTTTACGCAGAAATGAGGTTGTCTGAGTTACATCAGATAAGAGAGCGATAGAGCTAATGCTTTCATCAGGAGAAAAGATGACAGGGATGCTTTGGCTTCGGAAGTGCGGAAGAAAGAGAGTCGGGATGGAATAAAGGCATTGTACTTTATGATCCTTCAGATGGGCTGACAGAGACAAAGTCAAAAGTTCTTCACAGACAGTCTGTAGTAAAAACACAAATAAACTTTAATCAATGCTTGTTGTGAGTCACGAAGGGCCAAAGGGGCTTTAATTGGGGAAATGTAGTGATAACCAGTTTTTAAAAAGTTGTTAACAGTGAATGTATTTTTATTAGGCAACGATGCATTACATTGATCAAAAGTGACAGTAAAGACGTTTATAATGTTGCAAAAGATTTCTGTTTCAATTAAAGTCACGGAAATGTTTCTTGAGCCTCACATCAGAAGTTTCAGACAGCTTTGCATCTCAGGAATAGATTACATTTTAAAATATATTCAGCTAGAAAGCAGTTATTTTATATTGTAATAATATTTCATATTTTATTACTGTTTTTACTGTAATAAAAAATCAAATAGCAGCCTTGGTGAGCATAACAGACTTCTATAAAAAAAAAACATATTGTCGCCAAACTTTTGAACATACAGTGGGGAGAACAAGTATTTGATACACTGCCGTTTTTCCAGGTTTGCCCACTTACAAAGCATGTAGAAGTCTGTAATTTTTATCATAGGTACACTTCAACTGTGAGAGACGGAATCTAAAACAAAAATCCAGAAAATCACATTGTATGATTTTTAAATAATTAATTTGCATTTTATTGCATGACATAAGTATTTGATCACCTACCAACCAGTAAGAATTCCGGCTCTCACAGACCTGTTAGTTTTTCTTTAAGAAGCCCTCCTGTTCTCCACTCATTACCTGTATTAACTGCACCTGTTTAAACTCGTTACCTGTATAAAAGACACCTGTCCACACACTCAATCAAACAGACTCCAACCTCTCCACAATGGCCAAGACCAGAGAGCTGTGTAAGGACATCAGGGATAAAATTGTAGACCTGCACAAGGCTGGGATGGGCTACATGACAATAGGCAAGCAGCTTGGTGAGAAGGCAACAACTGTTGGCGCAATTATTAGAAAATGGAAGAAGTTCAAGATGACGGTCAATCTCCCTCGGTCTGGGGCACCATGCAAGATCTCACCTCGTGGAGCATCAATGATCATGAGGAAGGTGAGGGATCAGCCCAGAACTACACGGCAGGACCTGGTCAATGACCTGAAGAGAGCTGGGACCACAATCTCAAAGAAAACCATTAGTAACACACTACGCCGTCATGGATTAAAATTCTGTAGCGCACGCAAGGTCCCCCTGCTCAAGCCAGCGCATGTCTAGGCCCATCTGAAGTTTGCCAATGACCATCTGGATGATCCAGAGGAGGAATGGGAGAAGGTCATGTGGTCTGATGAGACAAAAATAGAGCTTTTTGGTCTAAACTCCACTCGCCGTGTTTGGAGGAAGAAGAAGGATGAGTACAACCCCAAGAACACCATCCCAACCGTGAAGCATGACCGTGGAAACATCATTCTTTGGGGATGCTTTTCTGCAAAGGGGACAGGACGACTGCACCGTATTGAGGGGAGAATGGATGGGGCCATGTATCGCGAGATCTTGGCCAACAACCTCCTTCCCTCAGTAAGAGCATTGAAGATGGGTCGTGGCTGGGTCTTCCAGCATGACAACGACCCGAAACACACAGCCAGGGCAACTAAGGAGTGGCTCCGTAAGAAGCATCTCAAAGTCCTGGAGTGGCCTAGCCAGTCTCCAGACCTGAACCCAATAGAAAATCTTTGGAGGGAGCTGAAAGTCCGTATTGCCCAGCGACAGCCCCGAAACCTTAAGGATCTGGAGAAGGTCTGTATGGAGGAGTGGGCCAAAATCCCTGCTGCAGTGTGTGCAAACCTGGTCAAGAACTACAGGAAACGTATGATCTCTGTAATTGCAAACAAAGGTTTCTGTACCAAATATTAAGTTCTGCTTTTCTGATGTATCAAATACTCATGTCATGCAATAAAATGCAAATTAATGACTTAAAAATCGTACAATGTGATTTTCTGGATTTTTGTTTTAGATTCCGTCTCTCACAGTTGAAGTGTACCTATGATAAAAATTACAGACTTCTACATGCTTTGTAAGTGGGCAAACCTGCAAAATCGGCAGTGTATCAAATACTTGTTCTCCCCACTGTAGATGTATTGTAAATATTATGTATGTTTTATGCAAAAATGATAACCATGAAAGAAGTCTGTACTTGTCCACTATATACTACAGAGCCCCAAAGGGACATAGTGATGGAAAAAAAATATGAAATGGAATGGAAAATACATTTCAATGCTTTTGCGTTCTCTCGCAAAAGTTTTGCGTTCCCCAAGAAACTTTGCATACACTTGCAAAGAACTCAAAAGTATTACGAGCGAACACAGAGTTTCTCAGTGGAATGCAAAAGCAGTGACATAGTTTTTCATCACCAATATTCTATGAAATATTCTATGTCTTCTGAAGTCATACGATAGCTTAGTGTGAGAAACAGACTGAAATTGAATTCGTTTTTCCCCTCCACAGTAGTTTTCAAATCTCGTTGTTAGTGTATGATTAGATGTGTCATGTGAAAACACATTTCACCAGGTTTGACGTTAGTGATGACATAACTGATCTTGCAAGTTTGAAATTGTGATAAGAATGAGGTGGTTGGATGGGAAGATTTTCAGTGAACTCAAAAGACTAATGCATGAGTCATACGGACTGTTTTTAGGATTCTTTTGTGGCCTTTTTTAGAGCTCAGCTGCGTCTATATTCATTCACTTGTATGAAAAAGACTAGCGTAAATGTTCTGCCTTTTGTTCCGCAGGAGAAAGAAGCTCATATAAGTGCGGAGCAACGAGAGGGTGAGTAAATGATGACAGAATTGTCAATTTGGGAAAAGTATCCCTTTGTATCTAATATGCCCTCACTTGGCCAAGACAGGAATGTCACCTTATGCTGCTGCAACCTCAACACATCTAATAAATATGCCACAGCTTTCTTCTTCATACCTTTATGCAGTCCTTCATTTACCCTTCATCTATTCTACATGCTCTACTGATTCCTGGTGTCTTTTTTCCTCCATGTGTTTTCCAGCACAACCTCATGCTCCCATCTGATGACCCCTGATATCCTCCTGTCTGACCATCCTGCACCTCCCTCCCCCTCCCCTCTGCTCCTCCTCCTCCTCATCATCATCATCAGCAGCCGTCTGCTGTGTCTCTCCCCGTCCCTCCTGTGCATCTCCGGCATCCTCTGGTTTAATTAAATGGCCAGGCACGCACACACACACACACACACACACACACACACACACACACACACACACACACACACACAGACACACACTCAAGCGCAGCTGATGATGATATACTCAGCCTTAAAGGGATAGTTCACCAAATTCTGTAATTTACTCATTCCAAACTCACATGCTGTTATTTTTCTGTGCAACACAAAATGAGAAATTCTCAAGCAAACTCAAGCACTATATTTATAGTCTTCATGACTGTTAAAAAAGTATGTTCTATATAGTATGAATGTAATCCGGACGTACTACATTTGTCAGGTTGTCGTGACCTATCGCGTCAGTTGCATCACTTCACTGCCATTCACACATAATTTCCCGTGGCCTCATGGGATAGTAAAGTGTCCACTGGATGCGCACTTTAGAGTCTCGCCAGAAGTTGTAGGTTATGCGGGTACATTTTGCCTAGTTTTGTGAATTCAGACATCTTTCTCTTTTCACATACTGTTTTTCGCATACTATATAGTAGTCAAGTATGTTATTTTGGACACAGCCATTCACTGTAAAAAAGAAATTGTTTAAACTTAAAAAAGTAAGTGTTCGTGCTGCCTTAATTTTAAGTTTAGTTAACTTGAATTGTGAAGTTGTAGTAAGTTACAACTTGGATATTTGAGTTGGCTAAACTTAAAATTTAAGGTATCGTGATCACTTACTTTTTTAAGCTGATACAACAAATTTTTTTTGTGACATCAAACATACACTCTGAAAAATATTTTCATGATTTATCACAACTTTTTTTGGTGGAAATCATCTTTTGTTGATCATTGTATTAACTAAAATTTTTAATTTCAATGAACTTAAAATTTTTACTTTAAGTTAAACGAACAATATTTTTTTGACTAAATTTGTCCTAAAATTACTAAAACTAAAACTGAAAAATAAATTAAAGCTAAATAGTAATATAATAAAAATTAAAGCTGCAAGCAGCGTTGAAAGGGCCCTCGCACCCGGGGCCACTGCCACCCGGTGGCCTCAGGAAAACAGAGAATAGTGGGCGACATGCATTTAAGCGGGTAAATATAGGAGAAATATTAGGCATATAGATGTCTTCTGGCCAGGACTCGTATCAAACATGTGAAGTTTGGGGCAGATCGGACATTGTATGCCTGACTTACAACAACTTCCTGTTTCATGGCGAAACATAGAATTTTGTCAGGCCGCCACGGACACGCCCTTCGGCGAAAACTCAAGATCTTCACAATTTAACGTCGCAAAGGCTTTTAGACTAGACTGACCAAATATGATGTTGATCTGATTAAATCTCTAGGAGGAGTTTGTTAAAGTACAACATCTGGAAATGGCAAAAACTGCAAAAATTTTGCAGAGAAAATTCAAAATATCTCACTTCCTGTTGGGTTTTCAGATTTTGCTCCCAGGGACTTTTTTTTGTAGGTATTGGGCTGTTTCATGTGTCTACTGAATTTCATACTTGTACGTGAAACGTAGCTTAAATGAAATTTTGTAGGTGGCGCTATCGAGCCATTTTGCGTAATTTTAGACCTAATTCTGAAACCCATATCAGATGTACATTTTCACCACTTCTGACATGTGTGCAGAGTTTCATGAATTTTCGAGCATGCTTATGCCCTCAAAAATGCGATTCATTTAGGAGAAGAAGAATAATAGACTGAGAGATTCCTCACACCATCGGTGCTCGGGCCCTAATGACAAAAGCACATAAAAATTTACTACAACTTAAACTAAAATTAAAATAAAAACTGAAAATATAAAAATAAAAGCTAATTCAAAATATTACTAACTGAGTAGTATATAAATAATACTAAAGCTAAGTGATACTACAGCTTCAGAAGACCTAGAATATAGCACACAAGTCATATGGTGCTTTTTGACAGATTTGGACAGATGATCTGTTGTTGCATGAAAAAGGGTGATGAGAATATTCTTTAAAAATGTCTTCTTTTGTGCTCCAGCGATTCAGGTTTGGAACAAGATGAGTGTGAGTAAATAATGAGCTTTTCCTTTAAGCCGAAACAGTGGATGGAGAGGAGAGAGAGAGGGTTGAATACAGAGGAGTCTAACCCTTCTGTTTATTCGCTGCCTTTAGGTCTGCGCGTGTGCTTACTCCCATCACTCCCTCCCTTTCCCATTGGCTGCTTCTTTCTCCCACACACAGCTATGGACACACACACACACACACACACACGCACTGGCTCTGAGCTCAGACACCAGAGTTGACGTTCTTGAGCGGAGGTCGAGAGAGGGACAGATGGGATCCACACACACACCGGAAAGAAGCACACGGTGCTCCGTGCAGCATTGATCGTGACCGAGACCTCGAGAAGAGGCTCTCTTGCATGGAAAAGAGAAGAGAGTAAGAATCAGTGACAGTGAGATGGAGGAAAGAAGATGCCATGGAATGAGCAGGATGGGATTGAGAAGCCTGGGCATCACACAAGCTTCCTGAAGAAAACAAGATCTTTTTCTCTTCGCCAGCACTTCTGAAACGGACCATCTCGAGAGTTTTCGGTGCATTCGTGTTCGGATCGAACGGGAAGTTTCTGGTGAGTAACTTTCACTCATGCATAAAGGACAGTTTCTGAATGCCTTGCATGGATTGGTCCGGTCTTTTAGTCTCCAAAGGGAAGGGTGCCGTGCTTTATGGTTTGATTGTCCACTTGTGCAAAAGTCAGAGGAACGAATGAGCATCTGTGCTCTACTAAAATGATGAGATCGCACGAATGGGAAGACAAAACAGCACAGTCAGATCTTCAGCCTCCACACACACACACACACACACACACACACACTCACACTTGCATTCATGCTGATACAAACTATAATAAACATAAAAGCACACACAGTTTTTGAGATTGTTCTGTTGGGTCAGATGAGAAACAACATGAAAGTCAGGCTGCTTTGAGGAAAAACTGGTGTCCAGATTCAAAGGACAGTGTGAGTCAGTGTGTGTGTGTGTGTGATGAATAACAGAATGAAAGTGTAGAGGTCATTGCAGATTGACAGCTGTATGGTGTAGTGTATGTGGTAGTTGGTTTAGGTAAACAGATGTGTTTCATGTTAAAGAGTCAGTGGCAGGTGAACTGAGGCACTTACCTGGCTGTAAATAATGTTTACTGGCGGTGAAACTGTATTTTGCTTTATGCACCGTTCAAAAGTTTGAGGTTTTTATCATTTTTTAAAAAATAAATTCATATTTTTATTTAGCAAAGATACATTAAATATATCAAAAGTGACTGTAAAGACATTTATAATGTTACTAAAATATTCTATTTCAAATAAATGATGTACTTTTGAAAACACATTTAAAATTGAATTAATATTTCACTTTTTTACTGTATTTTTGATCAAATAAATGCAGTCTTGGTGAGCATAAGAGACTTCTTTCAAAAACATAAAAAAATCTTACTGACCCCAAACTTGTCCCTACAGTATAGAAATTTAACCCTTTTAACAAATTAGTACAGCTGTTTTTCCGCATAGGTCATTGTGTCACTCGCAGCATTATGCATGACACATGCTTTTATTCGCTTTTGTCAGAATAAAAAAAATGAAAATGAGGGTTAGATTTTAATTGTGCTTTATGTTGCTATTTTAGTATTTTCTTAAGATGTTTGCATCTCTTTAAATCACTCAAATCATTAATATGTTGCAATTTACAGATTAAAAAAACAGCAACAGCAGAAAGTATATTTTGTATATTGAGGTTTTAAACTACGAAAAGTTTTCCTGGTTTGCTTTTATCCATTGGGAATTGATTGGAAAAGTGGGCGTGACATTACAAAGACAAACATTGAATTTATTTGTAATAACATGCACCAATGAATCATGCACAGAAAGACCAGGAAGGTTTAAGGTCTTAAGAAATGAAATGTGGTTAATGCTGATTTTCATGCTGACTGTAATTTTGTGCTGTTCATTTAGGTTTTTAATCTTCATGTTGTGCTTCCAAAAACAGCAGTGAGATTCACAAACTAGTTTTCCATTAACCATTAAGCCGGTGTAATGCATGCACTGTCAGACGCTGTTTGTGTCACTCATTCACTTTCTGTCCACTGTGTCACTCCTTCTCCGCATTCATTTTCATCTCGCCGTGAAGTTCCTTTCTCCCGGAGATCATATCACATCAGCACTCGGGATGCACTTTTGGCTTCCAACCAGACACTTAACCTTCCTTATCCTCCTCAAACCTTCCACCCCAATTATCGCTCTGTTTCATTGCGTCCACGCTTCTAGACTTAGCCAAAACTGTGGATCTTCACTCTAGGGTCCTTGTGTGAATGAGCTCTGGAGTTGATGGTTTAGAGTTGATTACGGTCATTTTAAAAAGAGATTCCCAGCAATTAGCCAGCTGGGCTCGGCACGTGCTGGACGCTGGTCATTACTGTCTGCGGCCCAATGGGTGGAACCAGCTCGTTTTAGGTGCCAAATGAAGCGCTTGGGAAGAGTATGTTCATCTAATCCGACCAATCAAAACATTAAGGATACGTAAACAGCCGTTTATCCTAATAGTGAGGGTTTGACCGGTTGGCGTGGGCCATTAGACCCTGCTGGTAGATGGCGTAGCTACATCTTCACTTCAAAACATCTTTCTTTATCAATGTTTTAATTTTGTTTTCCAGGACAAAAATAAAAAAATATGGTCACACTTTAGTTTATCCTATTCTCACTTTTGCCTCAATAAACTCCTAATTACTGCTTATTAATAGTTAGTAAGGTAGTTGTGAAGTTTAGGTATTTGGTAGATTAAGGGATGTAGAATATGGTCATGCAGAATAAGGCATTAATATGTGCTTTATTAGTACTAATAAACAGCCGATATCCTAGTAATATGTATGATAATAAGCAACTAGTTAATACTGAGAATTGGACCCTAAACTAAAGTGTAAAAATATATATTTAGATGTTTTTCTTTTAGAAGCAACATTTTGTTAGATTTAACTGGTTTAGAATAGTTTATTTTTCATACTTCATTGACAAATAGTTTTTTTCAAGCTTTAATATCTTATGCAATTTTGTGTTTCAAAGTAAAAAGCATCTCTTTTAAGTACATTTAATTTTTTTAATGGAAAATGAGAAAAAAAAAATACTAAATACAAAAACATTCTTTGTTGATAGTCATTCAAAAGTATTTTCTTCCAAGCAGCATATAAATGTTTTTAAACATTGTGTTTTTAAATAATTTTTTTCAAATATTAAACATTTTTTTTAGTTTTGTATCTTCCACATTAGTTATTAAAATAATATTAATTATTAGAATTAATTAATTAATTCACTAATATAAATATACTGTGTGTGTATGTATATGCGTGTATATATATAATATATACACACACACATACACACAGTATATGTTTATGTTAGTGTGTGTGTGTATATATATATATATATATATATATACATGTGTATATATACATTTATGTCAATAAACAAATAATTAATTATGTTTTTATGTAGTAAAGGATTTGAGCACCATTCTTTCGGTTAAATGTGACAATTTGTCAATGAGGCAGTATTTATTTGTTCCAGGCTTAGTCACAGTAAAATATGCATTTCAAATGCCCATCTGTAGTTTAACCAGCTCGTCCAGCTCGTTGCTGCTTTTCTAATCAATAGCACTGTTGTTGTGACACAGGCCTGAGCATTTAGCCAACCAATGCATTTTTAATTATTTGTGCATGATATTTCATCCTTAATCTTTAATGCTGCTGCAATCCTGCTGAGTGACAGATCTGTTCCTGGTAGCACATGCACATCAAGGAGATTCCATGTGCTTGCTTTCATCTGGAGCTTCTGCTAAACACTGAGACGTTTCCTGGCGGATGTTAGAACGACATTCAGAAGGTGCTGTCATGATGCGCATGATTGAGAGTATGTGAATTGGCCGTTTTTCTAATGTTTGTCCACAAAACACACCTGCAATGCAATGCATTGCTCTCAAGTTGAAGCGCTCAGTCACAGTCGTCTCATTGTTGCATGCATGCTTACTGCGACTCTTTTGCAGTGCAAGGATGGTCAGATTAGATTTTTTTAAAGGCATTTGAGGGTTTTTAAACACTCTGCTGCTTGTCAGGCTGTGAGCCTAGAAAATGCTGGTCAGTGTTAGTATTATTTATATACTATTATAGCATATATACATTTTTATCTATAATATTCTGACTTATTTTTATATTTTCATTTGATAGTTTTAGTAGTCTATTTAGCATTAATATTTCGTTTTAGTAATTTTAGTATGTCAACTTTAAACTTTTATTTTATTTTAGTTAGTTGCCAATGTACCATTTGTAATTTTTGTTTTTCCCCATCTTTTTTAGGTTTAGGTTTTTCATATGTTTTTTCATATTTTCTAGTATTTATTTTATTTTATTTTATTTATTTTATTATTTAATTTATTTTATTTTATCTCAGCTTTATTTCAATTAACAAAAATGATTTTTAATATCTTTAGTTTTAGTTAACAACAACACTGGTGCTGGTTTGGTTCTTATCTTGCATGTACAGTATGTATGTATGTTTTTCTCATACATAACCTTTGCAGAATCTATAAGATTTTTTGATAAAGCTATTTGGCATAACAGATATTTCAGAAGACAAAATAACTGAATTTACAAAAAGTATCCTCACACACCCTCGCTTCTTAATATCATATGTTTCCTCCTTGAGCATCAATGACTGTTCGTCCTTTTGTGATAATCGAGTCCTCGTTTGTTCTGCCCACTGTTCTTGACAAATACCCTGTAATTTTGCTGGTTTCGCTGCTTGCTTTTCACATTCAAATTCTCAACCATAGTGGCTCAGTTATGTCAAGATCCTGCTTTGCCACTCCAGACATCTGAGGGACTCATTCACAACAACCACGAAAGACTGCAAGCAATCGCTGATGCTCGAAGCATGCTTTTTTTTTATTTTTTTAAACAGGATAATGTGTACATTTTAATTTTGTCTTGTGTAATAATTTTTAATATCTGATGTTTAGATCAGCTTCCTCAGGGCACCACTAAAAGGAAAAAAAATCTAAAAAACATCTAATTTTTACAGATTCTGCAAGGAATATGTAACCTGAGCTGGTAAAGCAGGTTAACCTTGTCTTTTCAGCAGGGATAACATTTCATTGAGCAATTAGTGAGTTCTCCATCTTCATTTATATATATAGATTTATATAAATCTTCATATATGTATAGAATTTACAGCTTCCTCCAAAATAATGTCCATGTCCTTTGAATAAACCCTTGAGATCACACACGACAAACAGCCAGCGAGACAATATCATGCATCAGTAGTTTTACATCATGAAAAATGGGTCAAATACTGATTCAACCAGGCAGTGTTTATGGATTATGTAACTTCATGCATTTGCTAACATGCCATGACATAGCACATTAATACACAACAGACGAACTGCACTGGGCGAGAAGACTGCTTTATTTCTTCATAAATATTATTGCTTTAAATTGTCATTTAGGGAATTTGACTACAGTAATGCCGTTTTGTTGAGATTTATTAGTTAATCAATCACGCTGTGGTGCACAAACTGTGTTTTCTGACAGCTGATCTTTAGTGACTGCAAATCATCAGCGTATCTTTGCGCTCAATTGTCAGTCTATATGCAAACGTCTTATGTTAGTTTTTAAAGCAAACAGAAGCTACATGCTTGAAGCATGTGAATAAACCTCATTGGTTCCTAAGGAAGCACAAACGTGCTGCGTAACACGAGAATGAGCCTCATTGGTTCTTGCTGAAGCTCAAACGTGCTGCGTAACATGAGAATGAGCCTCATTGGTTCTTGCTGAAGCTCAAACGTGCTGCGTAACACGAGAATGAACCTCATTGGTTCTTGAGGAAGCTCAAACGTGCTGCGTAACACGAGAATGAACCTCATTGGTTCTTGAGGTAGCTCAAACGTGCTGCGTAACACGAGAATGAACCTCATTGGTTCTTGCTGAAGCTCAAACGTGCTGCGTAACACGAGAATGAGCCTCATTGGTTCTTGCTGAAGCTCAAACGTGCTGCGTAACACGAGAATGAACCTCATTGGTTCTTGCTGAAGCTCAAACGTGCTGCGTAACACGAGAATGAACCTCATTGGTTCTTGCTGAAGCTCAAACGTGCTGCGTAGCACGAGAATGAACCTCATTGGTTCTTGCGGAAGCTCAAACGTGCTGAGTAACACGAGAATGAACATCATTGGTTCTTGCGGAAGCTCAAACGTGCTGCGTAACACGAGAACGAACCTCATTGGTTCTTGCGGAAGCTCAAACGTGCTGCGTAACACGAGAACGAACCTCATTGGTTCTTGCGGAAGCTCAAACGTGCTGCGTAACACGAGAACGAACCTCATTGGTTCTTGCGGAAGCTCAAACGTGCTGCGTAACACGAGAACGAACCTCATTGGTTCTTGAGGAAGCTCAAACGTGCTGCGTAACACGAGAACGAACCTCATTGGTTCTTGAGGAAGCTCAAACGTGCTGAGTAACACGAAAACGAACCTCATTGGTTCTTGCGGAAGCTCAAACGTGCTGCGTAACACGAGAACGAGCCTCATTGGTTCTTGCGGAAGCTCAAACGTGCTGCGTAACACGAGAATGAACCTCATTGGTTCTTGCTGAAGCTCAAACGTGCTGAGTAACACGAGAATGAACCTCATTGGTTCTTGAGGAAGCTCAAACGTGCTGAGTAACACGAGAATGAGCCTCATTGGTTCTTGCGGAAGCTCAAACGTGCTGCGTAACACGAGAATGAGCCTCATTGGTTCTTGCGGAAGCTCAAACGTGCTGCGTAACACGAGAATGAACCTCATTGGTTCTTGCGGAAGCTCAAACGTGCTGCGTAACACGAGAATGAACCTCATTGGTTCTTGCTCAAGCTCAAACGTGCTGCGTAACACGAGAATGAGCCTCATTGGTTCTTGCTCAAGCTCAAACGTGCTGAGTAACACGAGAATGAGCCTCATTGGTTCTTGCGGAAGCTCAAACGCGCTGCGTAACACGAGAATGAACATCATTGGTTCTTGCGGAAGCTCAAACGTGCTGAGTAACACGAGAATGAACATCATTGGTTCTTGCGGAAGCTCAAACGTGCTGCGTAACACGAGAACGAACCTCATTCGTTCTTGCGGAAGCTCAAACGTGCTGCGTAACACGAGAACGAACCTCACTGGTTCTTGAGGAAGCTCAAACGTGCTGCGTAACACGAGAACGAGCCTCATTGGTTCTTGCTGAAGCTCAAACGTGCTGAGTAACACGAGAACGAACCTCATTGGTTCTTGCTGAAGCTCAAACGTGCTGCGTAACACGAGAACGAACCTCATTGGTTCTTGCGGAAGCTCAAACGTGCTGCGTAACACGAGAATGAACCTCATTGGTTCTTGCGGAAGCTCAAACGTGCTGCGTAACACGAGAATGAACCGCATTGGTTCTTGCTGAAGCTCAAACGTGCTGCGTAACACGAGAATGAACCTCATTGGTTCTTGCTGAAACTCAAACGTGCTGCGTAACACGAGAATGAACCTCATTGGTTCTTGCGGAAGCTCAAACGTGCTGCGTAACACGAGAATGAACCTCATTGGTTCTTGCGGAAGCTCAAACGTGCTGCGTAACACGAGAATGAACCTCATTGGTTCTTGCGGAAGCTCAAACGTGCTGCGTAACACGAGAATGAACCTCATTGGTTCTTGCGGAAGCTCAAACGTGCTGCGTAACACGAGAATGAACCGCATTGGTTCTTGCTGAAGCTCAAACGTGCTGCGTAACACGAGAATGAACCTCATTGGTTCTTGCAGAAGCTCAAACGTGCTGCGTAACACGAGAATGAATCTCATTGGTTCTTGCTGAAGCTCAAACGTGCTGCGTAACACGAGAATGAATCTCATTGGTTCTTGCTGAAGCTCAAACGTGCTGCGTAACACGAGAATGAACCGCATTGGTTCTTGCTGAAGCTCAAACGTGCTGCATAACACGAGAATGAATCTCATTGGTTCTTGCTGAAGCTCAAACGTGCTGCGTAACACAAGAATGAATCTCATTGGTTCTTGCTGAAGCTCAAACGTGCTGCGTAACACGAGAATGAACCTCACTGGCTCTCGAGCTTCAAGCAAGCATGCTTGAGATTCCATGACCAAATTTGACTGCAGTAAACATTGTTTGCTAAACAATGTTTATATGTGAATAAAAGCCTATATTAAACCAGTTCATCATATAAAGCGATTGTGTCTCCAAGACTTGGATTACACCACTCACAACAGTTTAAAAGTATATATGACAGAACTTTCATTTTTGTGTGAACTATGCCATTAAATGGTTGAGCATTACAGTATGTGTGACTATAAAGGCGGCTTCTATTCAGTTTCGTTGTGCTCTGTCTGTTATGTGCTCCATGTGTTTTGTTTTTTCTACTAAAGCTCAATTTCAAGTGACACTGCTACCACAAACTATCCAAGTCTCACTTACACCTTCTCTCGCTGTGCCTATCAGCACTTTAATAAGTTGTTTTCTTTTATAGTTCTTTCTGGCTGTGTAGGTGTTTTCTGGGAGGTAGCTGATATAAATGAGTGTTAGTCCGGCTGGTTCACGCTTTCTTCTCCCTCTATCATTCTTGCAGCACATAAACACATAAAGTATGTGTAGGAACCCGCCATCAAACCTGTGCAAATAATCATGACCTTGGCTGACACTGATTCAAACCTCTCACTTCAGTGCACCGGCATTACTTCTGCAGACGGGAAACTGAGGGAGGGATTTTATGAAAGGGAATCTTTCAGGTGCAGTAGTACTTAAAGTCGGTGTAAAATCAAAATGCACCTTATTTATTTTCTTACATGTTCAGTATACGTCCCTGGTCCTATTGTGCATGATTCATTCTGCAGATTATTCCAAAGAAAAAAAAAACGTTTGTCTTTATAAACGTTCAACAGATTGTAGTAGCTTGCTATGCCTCTGAAACAACACTCCTTTTAGGCTATTTTTCTACCTCATGGCTCCATTGTGTCACAAAACCAAGGTTGTAGCCAAAGATATAAGATTTCAGGAAGACTAAAGGTAAAAGTTTAATTCTGCTATTGAAAAATCCATTTTAATTGAGCACTTATTCTGAATATATTTAATGGGGGGAATTTGTCCCTCTTTATAATTTTCCTGCAGCTCAAACAATAGAGCATAGTGCTTGCAATGCCAAGGTCATGAGTTTGATTTTTATCATGAGTACCGAAATGTAATAAAGTATAGGCTAATCAAATAAATAACACTGCATAGTCTTCATATCCTTTTTAAAATTCAAGAGCAGTGAGTAATTTTTTTCTCTTTGTTGTTTTATTAACATTAAATACGCAGACAGTAGCAGGATTATTAGGATGCTGTCACTTTAAGACCGAATGCCTGCATGGATCGTGCGTTTTGTGGTTGCGTTCACTTATGATGACATGATGACCGACCATGTTTACTAGGATACTCGCCGAGATGGGCATTTTTAATTTTGAGTGAATTTGTCCATTTAAGCACAGGAAGGCATGAAAGAGAGCTCAGCTTTGCGCGCTGTCAGACGCGGCTTTCAGGGAGCACGCTTTGGATGTTTAAACTTCCCGACACAGCGCGTGAGTAACGAATTCCCTTTCTAGCGCTTGAATATTTTCATTGGAAAGGCTGAAACTTTCACAATAATGCAGCAATGACCCGCCAACTGTACAGAGCGTCGTTCACATTTGTTCACGTTCATGTTGTCACAGCATTGCATTGTTAGAATTCAAAAAATTGTTACTGGCTGACTGGCGCAGTTTCATATACTCGCCAACGCCAATTTTTACTCGTATTTGGCGTTTGGCAGTGTTCATTTTAGGCATTTTACGTCTTTAAGTCTTTACTGTCAGTTTTGGGGCTGTTTTCCACGACACCATTTTCAACTAAAAATGGAAAACTTTTTATGAGTTTTGGCTGTTCATTTACATGACAACGGCGTTTTGGGTCCTGAAAACACAACTTTTGAAAACGGGATTCAAAGTGCAAGTTTTTGAAAACGAAGACGTCATGTGCATATGTATTACATGTTCATTCTATAGGCATGTAGTGTTTCTTTACAAAGTGACACCCGCCACCTACTGGTCTGGCAGCGGAATACAACGTTTTTAGTCGTTTTCGCGGATCCGCGTGAACGGGGATCGTTACAATGTTGTCGTCTGTATGCTAAAAATGCAAAGGAACAACTTTTCCATTTATAGTACAAACCCGATTCCAAAAAAGTTGGGACACTGTACAAATTGTGAATAAAAACAGAATGCAATGATGTGGAAGTTTCAAATTTCAGTATTTTATTCAGAATACAACATAGATGACATATCAAATGTTTAAACTGAGAAAATGTATAATTGCAAGGGAAAAATAAGTTGATTTTAAATTTCATGGCATCAACACATCTCAAAAAAGTTGGGACAAGGCCATGTTTACCACGGTGTGGCATCCCCTCTTCTTTTTATAACAGTCTGCAAACGTCTGGGGACTGAGGAGACAAGCTGCTCAAGTTTAGGAATAGGAATGTTGTCCCATTCTTGTCTAATACAGGCTTCTAGTTGCTCAACTGTCTTAGGTCTTCTTTGTCGCATCTTCCTCTTTATGATGCGCCAAATGTTTTCTATGGGTGAAAGATCTGGACTACAGGCTGGCCATTTCAGTACCCGGATCCTTCTTCTACGCAGCCATGATGTTGTAATTGATGCAGTATGTGGTCTGGCATTGTCATGTTGGAAAATGCAAGGTCTTCCCTGAAAGAGACGACGTCTGGATGGGAGCATATGTTGTTCTAGAACTTGGATATACCTTTCAGCATTGATGGTGCCTTTCCAGATGTGTAAGCTGCCCATGCCACACGCACTCATGCAACCCGCACTCATGCAACCCCATACCATCAGAGATGCAGGCTTCTGAACTGAGCGCTGATAACAACTTGGGTTGTCCTTGTCCTCTTTAGTCCGGATGACATGGCGTCCCAGTTTTCCAAAAAGAACTTCAAATTTTGATTCGTCTGACCACAGAACAATTTTCCACTTTGCCACAGTCCATTTTAAATGAGCCTTGGCCCAGAGAAAACGCCTGCGCTTCTGGATCATGTTTAGATATGGCTTCTTTTTTGACCTATAGAGTTTTAGCCGGCAACGGCGAATGGCACGGTGGATTGTGTTCACCGACAATGTTTTCTGGAAGTATTTCTGAGCCCATGTTGTGATTTCCATTACAGTAGCATTCCTGTATGTGATGCAGTGCCGTCTAAGGGCCCGAAGATCACGGGCATCCAGTATGGACCCTTACGCACAGAGATTGTTCCAGATTCTCTGAATCTTTGGATGATATTATGCACTGTAAATGATGATAACTTCAAACTCTTTGCAATTTTTCTCTGAGAAACTCCTTTCTGATATTGCTCCACTATTTTTCGCCGCAGCATTGGGGGAATTGGTGATCCTCTGCCCATCTTGACTTCTGAGAGACACTGCCACTCTGAGAGGCTCTTTTTATACCCAATCATGTTGCAAATTGACCTAATAAGTTGCAAATTGGTCCTCCAGCTGTTCCTTATATGTACATTTAACTTTTCCGGCCTCTTATTGCTACCTGTCCCAACTTTTTTGGAATGTGTAGCTCTCATGAAATCCAAAATGAGCCAATATTTGGCATGACATTTCAAAATGTCTCACTTTCAACATTTGATATGTTATCTATATTCTACTGTGAATACAATATAAGTTTATGAGATTTGTAAATTATTGCATTCCTTTTTTATTCACAATTTGTACAGTGTCCCAACTTTTTTGGAATCGGGTTTGTACATCGTTGTCGTGTAAACACCCTTAATGCGCTCATATTGAATCTAAACTTTTGAACGTTCATTACAGTCGGCAGGATTTCATGTTGACTTCAAGCTATTTCACAGGATCTTTAAACCCTCTGTAATGCCTTGCAGCATTGACTTCAAATGTAAAGCTGTTACTGTAAACATGAGCATAGATGCTGTCAATATACTTTAGGTTGTACTGAACCCAGAGCATTTCTTTAAGCTGTTTCGCATCATCTCCTCGGCTGGGTCACACTGATGACATCTGCTGCTCATGCTGGCAAGACGAGCGATCTTAATGAAATGAAAAGAGAAGCTTCCAAAAATACTTGGGTAATGAGGTTCTTTGAAATGTGACACTTTGTGACCAAATCCTCTTTTTTTTCTCAGTCATGATGGACACATTTGATTCATGTTGACGTCTTTTAGTTGCGCAGAAAACCAAAATAAAAAGGTAAACAAACAAAAAAGTTTGATTAGTGCTTCCAGCATCTTTTCAGCATTAAACGCAACCTCCCTAGTCACTATGAGGGGCGTATGTTTCTTATTTCTTCATTTTTCTAGCGTTCCCCATTTCCACTGCCTTTGTTATGCAAATTCGCTCTCACTCATGAGTGTGAGTAGGTGTTGGTAAGAGTTTCTTTGTGCTGTAGAGTTAAAGCTGGCAGAGGTGGTTTCTCTGCAGAATTATTTAGCATATAGATAATAAGATCTCTTTGTCATAAGAACCATCTCAGTGACTGTGAAAGTTTTAGCACGTTGTACATCATCTTTGGCAGCTCTCGGGAGAGCTTTTGTTCTTCTCAAAACAAATCTAAATTCAAGATTTCATTCAGGCCAAGTGTCCGCCATTTGAATCAGCAGTTTCGACTGTGATATTGCTTTCTTGGGCAATAAATGAAATGCAATACAATGGCAAGATGCTTGCCTTGAGCACTGGGTTAAAAATGTAACACTGATTACCTTTTCAATTAATCAGAGAGATTGCGGAATCGTCTCTCATTAGCAGAAGGGTTGTGGCTGTAAGGTGACTTAGTCTTGTGACTGCAAAATCATTGCAAAGAACCATTTATAACTGGGTTTTTAAGTTTGAAATGGCCCTGGGATTCATATCTTTTTCTGGTGATCTGGTCACAAGTACACAGTTGAGATAGGTTGTCGTTTACACCTGGTATTAAACAGTGGTGTAAAGTATTTGAGTAAATATAATCTTACTGTACTTAATAGGGATGCACCGTCTCATAACTGATAATTCTTTATATTTGAAAGCCGATAACCAATATATTGGTCGATAAATCTAAATCCAAATTTTTATATAATTTTTGAGAGCCTGATTTACAAAATCAAAAGTCTCACCATTAAAATCCATGTCCCAAGCACACAATTATAATGTTCTCATTATAATTTTATGTGGTCTATATGACAGACTTGCGCTGCACATGTTGCACTTAACTATATTTTCCTTTTTTGAAGTTATTCCAATCATATTTCAAGCAACTCAAAATTTCCAAAGTGTGTGTCTGAAGTGTCTCAGCTGAAGGAAATAATCCACTATTTATCAGCTTTAATATATCGGCCTAATTTTTTTATCTGGCCGATAACATTAAAAATGAATATGTATCGGCTGATACCAATATGGTGGCCGGTATATCGTGCATCCCTAATTATCTTTTTGGCTGCTTTGTACTTTGAGTATCAAAGATATTAGCAAAAGACATTTATACTGCTACAAAGATTTTTTTGAACTTTCTATTCATTAAAGAATCCTGAAAAAAATTGATTGCGGTTTTCACAAAAATATTAAGCAGTAAATGGTTTTCAACATTGATAATATGAAGTGTTTCTTGAGCAGCAAATTAGCATATTAGATTGATTTCTGAAGAATCATGTGACGCTTGTCACAAACTCCAAAAAGACAACAGGGCAGAAAAACACAGGCAAACAGGGAAATCCGGGAAACCAGGATTAAAAACATGGTTAACCAGAGGGAGAGTGCTCAGAAATGCAGAGTGACACTTAGAAGACTTCGCTATGTGTGAGTGAAAACACAGAGCTTATATAGGCAAACACAAACGAGTTAACACACAGGTGGAATTAATCAGAGCATAATGAGTTCAGGCAATGGGTTATGGGAAATGTAATTCATGATGGGAAAGCAAAGGAGACGGGAGGAGTGCCCTCTGGTGGAGATCATGGGCACTCCAGCTGGCGGATGTACACTGAAGACTAGAGTAATGATGATGCTAAAAAACATCACAAATTACATTTTACAATATATTACAATAGAAAACAGTTATTTTAAATTGTAATAAGATTTCACAATATTACTGTTTTTACTGTATTTTTGATCAAATAAATGCAGCCTTGGTGAGCAAACTTCTTTCAAAAATATTAAAAAATCTCACTGACCCCAAACATCTTAATGTGACTGTACATAACAAATTTGCAAATGAGTGACTATGTTTCATATACTCACCAAAGCCAATTTGGATGCTGGTTCTAGTTTTTATCCATTAACTGAGGAAATGAGGATCTTTGAAGAACCAGTACATATTTGGTTTACTAAGTTGAAGGTGAAATGTATCGTTTCTGTGCCATCACCAAAATGATTTGCAAAGTTATGGACCGTTTTCAAACACTTCCCTCGTCTACCATTGGTCAAACAAAAAGGATGGGATATGAGGAAGTACGTAACACCGTTCTTTAAAAGGTTTCATTCCAACCCCGTTACATCTAACTTTTTGGAGTCTTTATTTTTAAAAGTGAAAAAAGATTCTGTTTTTGTCCCTGATGTACGGTGGCCCAGTAGTGCACAACACAACGAAATTTAAAAAGCAAACATAAATTCACAACACAACGGAAATGCTCCTGACCACTAGGGGGCACTCGGAGCGCGGTAAAGTTAGTTTTCCTTGCCACTGTTCTATAGATTCGGCAGTCTTACAAAGATATCAATACTACGATCAGTTTAAGTGAACATTGTATATCGACATGAAATATTAATTCAAAATCACCTACATGCATTATAGCTGCATATTTATACTCCAGAATGCTTTGACCTGCTACCACGGCGCATGATGCCTAAGGGAACGTCTGCCAATTCCACCAAGTGGTTGAAACGTATAATTTGTATTAATTATAATTACTTTTAACATTTAAAAAAAGACATGTTTAAATTCCAAAGTTGTGTTGTGCACTACTGAGTCAGAACACAACTTTGTAATCCGTTGTGTTGTGGCTTGATTTCGTTGTGTTGTGAATTTATGTTTGTTTTTTAAATTTCGTTGTGTTGTGCACTACAGGGCCACCGTACTGATGTAGTTTAAAAGCATACAAACAATAAAAACAAAAGAGTCTTACACGATTTGCCACTTCACTAAACTCTAAGCATGGCGTCTTTACCGTAGCGTGGGGTGTTTCTCCTTTCCCCCCGCTGTCTTCTCTTTCTCTCCTGTCTCGCTTCACTTCGACGTCTCTCTAAATATATCTTGCTGTGTCTACCTTTCTCCCCGTCTCTCTGCCTGCACAGTCTTGTCCAATAAAGTTAGCCATGCCTCACCAATCCAGTCTGACACACTTTTACATAACAATTCTATCTGCAGCATGCGCCCTCCCTTGCCAGACACAATTCAAAGCTTTCTCCATGAATGAGTGACTGTAATGCAGTATTAACTGAGCATTTTAACACTGAATATTAGATGTGTTTGGTGAATAGCATCTGCTGAAACTGAAATGCACTCCTGTCTTTGTTGAACACCGGTGTGGATGCATCAATGCCAACCTCAATGAGCACTCAAACTTTTTCTCTTCACAGAGCTTCTTGGCTCTTTTCCCACATCCTATAGACATACAGTATCGATTAGAGCTGGACGGTAGAGTTGCGGTAAAGTTGATACTGCGTTATATCTGTGCCATAATGTACAGTATTGTAGACAGCTTCATTAATTGTAATGGGAGTGATTTAGTTTTGGTATATCACAATGTGACCGTCTCATCCAGTGTAGAAATGGTAACCTGTAAGCCATTTACATTGTCTTCAGATGTGGTTTAGACAGTCATATTTATAATGTATTACCTCAAATCAACTTAATGTGAAGCTGTTTTTGCACTGATGCCAAACGTATCATTCATTTATAAATAATGTCATCTTTATCTACTATTGTATCTAATCTCATATTTAATGTCATTATTAATCATATACATTCATATAAAGTTTGATATACTATATATATTAAGTCTAGCACGCATACATTTTTACCGTATTGACAGCTTCAATATTTAAATAATGAAATGTATTATATATATCTATCTATCAAAAGTGGTCCAAGGAAGGAACAGTGGTGAACCGGCGACAGGGTCATGGGTGGCCAAGGCTCATTGATGCACGTGGGGAGCAAAGGCTGTCCCGTGTGGTCCGATCAAGACGAGCTACTGTAGCTCAAATTGCTCAAGAAGTTAATGCTGGTTCTGATAGAAAGGTGTGAGAATACACAGTGCATCGCAGTTTGTTGCGTATGGGGCTGCATAGCCGCAGACCAGTCAGGGTGCCCATGCTGACCCCTGTCCACCGCCGAAAGTGCCAACAGTGGGCACGTGAGCATCAGAACTGGACCACGGAGCGATGGAAGAAGGTGTCCTGGTCTGATGAATCACGTTTTCTTTTATATCACGTGGATGGCCGGATCACTTACCTGGGGAACACATGGCACCAGGATGCACTATGGGAAGAAGGCAAGCCGGTGGAGGCAGTGTGATGCTTTGGACACCTGGGAAACCTTGGGTCCTGCCATCCATGTGGATGTTACTTTGACACGTACCACCTACCTAAGCATCCAACATTATTCCCTGGTGGCTGTGGCCTCTTTCAGCAGGGTAATGGACCAACACAATATTAGGTCACAATATAGGTCATAATGTTATGCCTGATCGGTGTATATACAGTATATTCATTTTTTTCAATGCAACTTGCAATGTTTTGTGTGCGATGTGAGGAGTCTTCATATTTTTTGGGTACTGTTTTTGTAAGGAAGGCAATTTAGCTACGACTTAAAGTTAAAAGCTACACGATTATTGAGCATTACTGGCTCAAAGAGCTCAGGGGACGCTTGTGAAGTCTTTAATAACAGTGATATGTTTGAGTTATGATTCATTTAGATGCGTCCCAGCCCAAGTGCGTATGAAGTGCAATATGTACATGGAAAACTGAGGGGGGTTGAGGGTGGTCAGCGTTCCTGCCACTAGGACACACTGAGCATTAAGAAATGCTGGATTCATTAAACTGTCACTGTAAATCTCTGTCCACACAGACTGAGAGAGGGAGAGAGATGGGAATATGTGAGTAGAAAAGAAAGCATTGGGAGTGCTGGAGGAAAGAGAGTGAGGGAGTACAAAAGAGATGGAATCTGTGACGGAAAGCAACATAAATTATGGAAATAAAAGACAGAAAAGGAGACAGTGAGTGATTTTTCTATATCACTATACTGACCTTCAGTTCTTATTTTTATCTTTGGTTTATCCTTAACTACTATTGTTTAATCAATGTTACTTCCTTTATTCCTTTTTGTTAAAAATAATTCATTGCTGCTAAGTAAACTCAGTTATCATCTGTTATTTTCTTTTATCAGTATGTAATTTATTTATTATTCCAAATTACCTGCATTCTAAGAAAATATGCTATTTGCAAGCAGCATATAATTGGCAAATATTTAATTATAAATATTTGTATTTTTTTACTCCGTGTTTACTGTGCAGAAATGTAGTGCAGACATTTTTAATATTACTTGTTCTCTGTATCATTGTTATTTTTCATTATTTTAGTTATTAGTACCGCTTGCTAAGGCTCATATTAAGGGTTGGCCGATTTTCATAACTTTTAATGCGCTTAACTTGTCCCACACCATTTGTGAATGAGACCTTAAATCAGTCGATTTGTTGTGTAGAGGTGTGCTATTATTTTTTATTTTATTTTTTTATTTTTAATTTATTGTTTTATTTTTTTTTTACTGTATTGTTTTGTTTAATTTAATTGCTTTATTTTATTTTGTTGTATTTTGTTTTATCTTTTCTTTGATGTTGTTTTCTGTTATTTTTTTGCTTTTGCTTTTCTTTCTGTTATTATTGATCTTTGTTTTTTTTGTTCTGTTTTATTATTATTTGTAGGCTCTGTAGTGGAAAGGGCTTTATAAATAAACCAGACTTGTTTAATTTAATTTTGTTTAATTTATTTTATTTATTTATTTATTTTTTGCACCTTTTCATCATTGCTCACAGCTTTAATGCAAATACTTTGGCAGTATGAATGTGCAGTTTTATCATTCCACCAAAGCACCTAAAATTGAAATGGAATTGAAAAGGAAACCCGAATGCAGCGGCACAGTGTTTTTCTCCACAAGAGACCGGATAGAATAGAACAGAATCAGATTCTACAAGAACAAACACTCATATCTTTACAAGACCTCAAGGATGCTTGGCTCCGGGCAGCAGAATCAGCCTGAGACAGCAGGTTATGATCCGATCCTCTGCTCCAAATACCAGGGTGGGTTGTGTTCTCCCTCACCTAATAATGTCGAATTATCTGCACAGCAGAATAAGTACGTAAGGGAGCCCGAGCATCAGCGCTTATGACGCTAATGAGGGAACAAGATGCGCAGGTGTATCATATATCATAAACTCTGATGATAAAGTTATTTTTCATTAGTACTTTAGAGACAAGGTGCTTTAGAGAGTTTGCAGTGTGCCCACGCAGTGTAGGTGGGCTCAATGAGTTAACAATGTTAGCTTAAAAGAACAACACGGCTTTGTTGCAGTGGTGTGCTTCCTCTCTGTATTTATTTTTTAAGTCTGATGTAAATTCAAGTTTCAGTTGCATTTGATGTTTACATGGTTTCCAGGTTAAAAGCATATGAACACCATTAATACTTACAATTATTGTAATATTACTATAATATTATACAATATACAAAATGTACTATACATTACCGCCCGTTCAAAAGTCTGAGGTCAGTACGATTAAAAAAATAAAAATAAATCATGAATCCCTGCTGAATAAAAGTATTAAATTGATCAAAAGAGGCAGTAAATGTATAATGCGATAAAAAAAAATTATTACAAATGAATGCTGTTCTTCTGAACTCTATTCATCAATGAATCCTGAAAAAAATCTACCATGGTTTCCACAAAATTATGAAGCAGCACAACTGTTTTCAACATTGATAATAATCATAAATGTTTCTTGAGGAGCAAATCAACATGATTTCTGTTATTGTTTTTGTGTGTATGTACATATAACAATATTCAACACTATAATAAACGTCACAGGCTGATAAAAACTGACACTGTTGCAAATTTGGAGTCATTTGGAGTCATTAGGTTAATTTAAAGGGGGGGGGGGTGTAATGCTATTTCATGCATACTGATCTTTTTACACTGTTAAAGACTTGCTAAACATGGACAAAGTTTCAAAAATTGCTGTGCCAAAAATACTCCTTCCGGTTTCTCACAAGTTTCGGAAAGTTTTTATCGAGTATGGGTCTGCGTGACGTCAACAAGGGCGGAATTTCCTTGTACGGGCCGTACGGCAATTCTCCCGAAAAGGGCGCCCACTCGTCGACCAGAGCGAGAGAGCGAAAGCAGTACGCCCATCAATGCGCTTTGCTCGGCTTTAGGGAAGTCGTTGGCTGCGCTGTGCTGCACAGGTCACAGGACTTTAAGAAATCAACAATGTCACCAAAGAAGTGTGTTTTTGGTTGCCAGGGCAAGACAACCCTGTACAGCTTCCCAAAGAACCCAGCGTTAAGGGAACAGTGGATGGAGTTGTGCAAGTGTTTTTGTTTGTTCCCTGCGTTTCGGCAAGGCCCAGTTCGACGCCGGATTTGTAGGTCGTCTAATGCTGAAGGATGGAGCGGTCCCAACGATAAAGGTTCACGGTCGTGCTTTGGAACCGCAGGCGGCGAGTAAAACTGCTTCAAATGTCTGTGTGTTTTTGGCTATCAGCGCGTAAGTGCACATCAAGTAAACAACATGATCCCGTATAGTTGAGAATGCGATGTATGGTGTGTTTAAATACATTTGTTTAGCTGACACTATAGGTGTCTGTTTGTTTGTGTCTGCGCGCGCTCGTGATTCTTTAGCTCCGCCCACACGATACGCCTCCATCCGCTCGATTTTATTCGGACACACTCGGTACAGCGTATCTTTCTTTTATAAATATAATAAAACTAAAGACTTTTCGGAGATATGAAGGATGCAATACTACTCTATAGGTACTCAAGATTGACATGAGATTGACAGAAACTGAGTGTGATACCCCCCCTTTAAATTGAATGTAAGTGAAAGTGGTGCTGGAAGTGTTTCTACTTCATACGTCATAATTAGTCCATCCATTTACAGCAGTATGTGACTTTTCACCTGTATATTGCCATTATACACTCTCGGCAATTGTCATAATCACACTTCTTAGGTTATTTTTCTCTGATTTTTTTTTTTTTTATTGACCCCAAAATGTTATTTTGCCCAGAAAACTGACAAAAATGTCTCAGTCCATAAGTGCATAAGGCAGTGCAACAATACATTTAGCTACAGTATTCAATGAAGGTCAAAATAAATACAAGCATTGTGAAAAGAAATAAATATTATACCAGCATCATTTCTATCCGGACAAGATTAGATTTCTCAGAGGAGCCCAAAACAGAAGGTAATTTGTGAGAACTTTTAGTTTTTGTGTGAGGAAAAACTTGTTCGATTTAGAGAGGATTAAAATCACAAAGTATGTTTGAAACATGAGTTTATGTGGCATCCTCAGGGAAAATGGCTCTGAAAATGCAATGAGGCAAAAACATGCAGCCTACTTTCGAACCTTTATCTGACGGAGTTAGTTTAGAAAAAGCAGTGATTTAGACATTGAATATGCTTTTATATACTGGTATATAAAAGCATGCTTATATATATATATATATATATATATGTATGTGTGTGTGCGTGTATGCTCATTAAGGCTGTATTTATTTGATCAAAAATACAGAAAAAACGGTAATATTGTGAAATATTATTACAATTTAAAATAATGGTTTTCTATTTTAATATACTTTAAAATGTAATTTATTCCTGTGATCAAAGCTGAATTTTCAGCATCATTACTCCAGTCTTCGGGTAGGATTAGGATTTGGTTGAGGGTTAGTTGCATGTAATTATGCATAATTTACTGTTATTACTATGGTAAGTACATCTAACGTGTAACAAGGACACTGTAAAATAAAGTGTTACCGTATATTGTTACAAAAGATGACTGTTAAAAAAAAATGCTGTTCTTTCAGGAAAGAATCCTGAAAAAAATATCACAAGTTATAAAAAATATTAAGCAGCACAACTGTTTCCAACATTGATAATAAATCAGTATATTAGAATGATTTCTGAAGGATCATGTGACACTGAAGACTGGAGTAATGATGCTGAAAATTCAGCTTTGATCACAGAAATAAATTGCATTTGAAAGTATATTAAAATAGAAAACAGTTATTTTAAACTGTAATAATATTTCACAGTATTACAAATTTTTCTATATTTTTGATCAAATAAATGCAGGCTTGATGAGCAGAAGAGACTTCTTTCAAAAACATTAAAAATAGTAATGTTGACTTTTGACCAGTACTGTATATATGCTGTTTAAATGAAATACAGATGATTTTCTTTGTGGATGCACTCCTCAGAGAAAACAGCCTTTCTTTGTTGATGCCGTATGCTGAGACATTTGGAAGCGGAGACCGTTCTGAACGACAGCGTTTCCTGCTCCGTCGCGGGTGCTCTGTTGATTCACATCACATCCAGAGGCCTCTGCGTGTCACGGCCAATCACATCAGTGCTGTGATGCACCACAGGATGAAGATGAGGAGGAGGAGGAGGTTGTGGTAGTGGAACACAAGCGCCTGAAGGCTGTAGCTCTCCTCGCAAACCCCTGTCGAGCATCACAGTAATCATCAGTAATCCTAATAATCAAGCCTTCTCCGTGACCAACGGGGGTGTTACCATGAAAAAGATGTTTCCTGCAGGGATAAAAGCAGGTAAATAAATATATAAATTAAGAAAGAAGCACCTAAATTAAGAAGACAGACCCTCCCAGGCGTCCTTTCCCAAAATAAATGTGCAATGTAGCTTAATATTTCCCGAGGCATGGCTAGATTCAGCGACCTACTCTGAGACAGCCGTGACAAGATCGCTTGACTGTCTCGCTTCTTTCTTAATAAAGCTGTCCGAGAGCGTCTGGCTTTACGTAGAAAGACAGCAACATATGCTGTCTCAGCTCTCACTTACTTAGGGCTGACATCGGATTTGAAATTTCATTTGAAATGTACCCATATAGATCTGACAGTTTGTGACAGAATAGCTATTTGCATGGGATTGGTTTTCTAAATGACGTTTGAATTACAGTTATTAACATAGGACGTCTGTCATTTCATGTACTGTTTGAGAGGGAATTGGGATTTTAGGATTAATATGAGAGCATCTATAGCCAGGATTTGGATGTTATGGGATGCCATATAGATGTGTGCATCTGTTACCGGTCCTAACCGGTAACAGATGCACACAGATGCCGGTCTCAGGCGCGGTAACAAGGAGGCTAAAGACCATCAGTCGCTAGCGCAGCACTTGAGGCCAGGGGTTTGAGGTTTACACACACAGCTCTTACTGGCCTACGTCTGTTACACTCACCCCCTAAACCTCACTCCCGTCCGGACTCGAACCATGGTCTCCAGCGCGGGAGTTGGGCACGCTAACAAGGACACTAAAGACTGCAGCCTCTGTCAGTCGCTATTGCGTCTCTTGAGATCAGGGGAGTGAGGTTTACACGCACAGCTCTTTACATCTGTTACACATCATTTAGATCATTAGACTCCCATTCAAAAGCTTGGGGTCGTAAGACTTTAATGGTTTTGAGTCTTTTATGTTCACCAACACTCTAAAAAACACCCAATTTGTGTTGTTTTCAACCCCAAGGGCTAGGTAAATATATGACAGAACACGTTGGGTTAATTTTACCCAGCAAATTGGGTTGTTTATTTAACCCAGCATAGTTGATTCATTTTTACTATAATACTTGCTTTTTTTTTTTTTAAATTGATTTATTTTTAACTTTATACATGAATTAATGTCTACTGATTAACTTCAACGTCTTTAATGTCTACCCTCTAAACCTTTTTTTTTAAATACTCGACACAACCACTGGCTTGCATCAAATAATTTCTTTATTTTCGATCATATTTTACAGTATAGCATATTTTATATAGTTTTTAATACATATTGCCAACATTTAAGCTGGTTTAACAAATAACAGAAGTAAAAATTAAACATTTAGAAGTAATTCAAGTGTAATCGAGCAGTCTCTGTTGTCCCGTTTCCACCGTAACGGCGCTGGATCTCGTGCCGGAGCTTGTGTCATGTTCAGGGGGGGAACTTCTAACTTCAGACCGCCGCCCTGCGTATCACTCGTAGCCGAAATATGCTGTGACTGACTCCATAACCTGTCCATAAACAATCAGTGTACAGTTCTGAGAACATATTTTAACATCATAACTATATATATTCTGTATCTTTTTGAATAAAATCATAAAATTTTATGCAATGCACCAGGCGTTTCCATCACACAAAAAGACAGACGCAACACTCGTTTAGGTGACTCACATCGCGCCCCTGTATGCCGCTTTGCATAAAATTAAACGATATAGCGCACAATAACGAATTTATAGATATAATAAAATGTACACAAACCTGTATTTTACCGAAGACATTCACCAATTTGACGGAGCTGAACTGCTCTCTCCTGAAGAGGTCGCAAAAAGCCGGCGATAAATAACTCAACCCCTGGGGTGTTACGTCTGACAAAAACTACCCAATTACTGAAAAAATAACCCCCAAAAAATAACCCAAAAGGCTCAACCCAGGATTTGGGTAGAAAAAATAACCCAAGTTTTTTTTAGAGTGAAGGCAGCATTGATTTGATCAAAAATATGCTAAAAAGAGTTATACTGTGAAATATTATTACAATTTGAAATAACTGCATTTCATTTTAATATCATTTAAAATATAATTAATTCCTGTGATCAAAGCTGAATTTTCAGCATCATTACTCCAGTCTTCAGTGTCACATGATCCTTCAGAAATCATTCTAATCTGCTGATTTACTGCTTGAGAAAGACATTTCTTATTATCAAAGTTGAAAACAGTTGTGCTGCTTAATATTTTGTGGAATCTGTGATGCATTTTGTGTTCGAGTAGAGATTTTAGAGGGAACGACTCATTAGTAAAAAGCATCTTTAATAAAATCTCAAAGCGAATGCATCATTAAAGAACACATCCCTCTTTTTGTCCTTTATGAATGAACAATGATGAACAGCAAACACTGCATTCCCAGTTGACCGAAATCCCACGATTACACCTGCCCTCTGAATTTTAATTCCGAATCCCACACTTCTTCTCAAAACAGGCTAAAACAACCAAGTGTTTCCTAATTAAATGTTCTGGTTATGCAAATGATTCATCCAATTTAGGGCTTCATTAAATAATTGACTTCTCTTCTGGGGAACAACTTCCAGACTTGCAGGATAATTGAGGGCAGTTCCAGGAGACCAAAGGGACAGCGGAAAATCCATTCTGCTCTTCATTCTTACGTTCAGAGTTTTCACCTTCCCGTAATCTTTAATTTCTCATCTCCAAAGAAATTTCGCTGGCCTAACTTGGGGAGTGAAATGAAAAACAATGAATGTTATCAAGTGATGCAATGTTTGGTTGTAATTTTGTCCTTAATTGACCTTGCGTGTGGCTGGCAACAGTTAATGTGTCCAGGTGTGCGGCTCAGTGAAGCTGTCACAAAGCATGCGAGTAAAAGCTGCAAATACATATTCAAATGTATTCATAACTTATTTACACAGAGTGAGCACATTATAAATGCTAATACACCCACATTAAACACTGCCTCATTTTTTGTGGTTGCAGTGAACAACTACTAAATGGTTTTGATGGAAGTGTAAAGCTTGTACAGTGTATTGTAATGTGACTAAACTAAATGCATAACAGCAAGCATTATTTACCCGACATGCAAAAGAACATTTCTCAATCCGGCATCTGCACCAGGATGAATCACACATTGGAGCATTTGAACTTTCGGAGAGGGCACGAATCCGCCACTGGCATTGAACTGAACGTAACATTTCATCATTTGCAGAAGCAAAGCAGAACTACATAAAACAGAAGGCAGCAGCTAAAGAAGGCGACGCTCTTTTACCGAGTTCAGTCGACACCGAAGACTCGTTTTGCGTCTGACTTTTATAAAACAGATCGAATTTAAATTGTTGTTGTATGAGCTGTGTTCAAAACCGTTGTACGAAACCACTGTACTTAACTCTTTCCCCGCAAGCGTTTTTTTTTAAAAAAAGTTGCCAGTCACCGCCAGCATTTTGATCATTTTTCACAAAAATGTCATGGCCCCCAGAATATTTTGTTGCATGAATATCTGAACATGCAATATATCAAAAGAACAAAACCCGTTTTATTCTAGCTTCATGCATTCTTTTTTTATCAACACTTGAATGTGGGTAAGTTTCATAAAAAAGCAACTTTTTGTCAAAGACTATATTCAGATCAGATTTAGAACGATGATCAAAACATCACTTATTGCTTAGTGGCTTATTGCTTTAATAAGTAACAAGCCTAAAGCCTGAAACATACATTAAAGGAGAACTGCGTTTTTTACGATGTTTCCTGGGGTGCACATAATGTTAGCATGATTTTTTACATCAAAATTAGTCATAATTTAGAAATAAAAGGCCATTTCCTACCCTGACTTTATCCTCTGATATGCAACGTTCTTTTTCAAGGGCGTGTCTGCTGTGAGACTTCAGTGTAAACGCCCACTGCTGTGATTGGCTGCTGTGAGACTTCAGTGTAAACGCCCACTGCTGTGATTGGCTGCTGTGAGACTTCAGTGTAAACGCCCACTGCTGTGATTGGCTGCTGTGAGACTTCAGTGTAAACGTCCACTGCTGTGATTGGCTGCTGTGAGACTTCAGTGTAAACGCCCACTGCTGTGATTGGCTGCTGTGAGACTTCAGTGTAAACGCCCACTGCTGTGATTGGCTGCTGTGAGACTTCAGTGTAAACGTCCACTGCTGTGATTGGCTGCTGTGAGACTGCAGTGTAAACGCCCACTGCTGTGATTGGCTGCTGTGAGACTTCAGTGTAAACGCCCACTGCTGTGATTGGCTGCTGTGAGACTTCAGTGTAAATGCCCACTGCTGTGATTGACCAACAAATTTGCATATGAAATAAGTATTACATGTGAAATTCGCTTGAAAACTTTTACTATGTTTTTACTATTACAGCTCTCAAGATTAACTAATCGTGAAATGTTCGCTCCTCGTCATCTCACTAATGCATGAGTGGGCGGGGCTAACGGTGCGATGATGTAGAAGTAGGCGTTGATCTGATTCTGCAGAGATGGTCTTTCGCCGCATTGTTACGTCATAATGTGACAAAATCCGAAACGAGTGGTTTTCGGAGCTTGGTTTCAATATAAACTGTTTTTGGACTAACGAGGAAGTTTTGAGTTCTGAAACTGTCAAAAGATCATGGAAAATTAGATTTCTCAATTCATGACCACTTTAAGCAAGTATGTGAATCAAGATGCCTTTAGCTACGCAAGCTTGATTTCATGCATCATTGCATTTCAAAATGTGTTGAATTCTCAGCATTGCTGCAAAGGGTGCTATAGCTTTAGTCTTCTTTTGTAATCAGTTTTCTGTTCCAGAGTTTGAGGAGTTTAACGACAGACATTTTAAGGAAACCCCTTTGAGATCTGGAGTTTGTTGCTACAAGACTAATGCAAGAACGCCTCCGCTCACAAAATTGCATACAATTTTAATTTTAATTAATTTTATTAAATACATTTGGTAGGCACTTGGGTTAGTTCTATAACATGCTCATAGGAACATAATTAATTTTTAGACTGTTAAACTTCTTAAATTTGAGATCAATTACACATTTAAAAGCATTCAATTTAACAAAGTTGATGCATTCACCTAATTTGACATTGCAGCTGTTGTTCGTTTATTCTGTTCTGTCTGTTCTGTACAAGCCCCCAATTATCGAGCTGTATTACTTTACAATTGCTAAGCTGTACCAAGCCGGATTGATCTTTGGGCTACATGGAGATAACAGGTTAATAATGGAGCATGGAGCATGTTTGGCCTTTTGTCTGAGGCTCCAGTGGTGGTTGAACCTGAAGAGCTGCAGTAAGAGATTTCAAGAGGAACCTGTAGTTTAGCTGAGTGAGAGGCAATCAATGATGGCTTGATTACCTACATAAAACTAAAGGTGTGAGGTGGTAGTTTGTGCTTTATACCTTTTCCCGTGAAACTCTGTGCTCAAGGACTGTTGGCATTATTTGAATGTAAGTATGAAGGACACACTATAAGCCATGAAGATATTAGGATATAATAAACATTAACATCACGATTGTCTGTAAATCTGCTTTGAAACATTGTGTGTTGTGAAAGCACTATAGAAATAAATTTGGCTTGACTTGAACATTGAATGTGTGTTTTGGCATGCAAATGGTTCTTGAGTTTTTGCACTGCTTTGTTGTGTTTCTGTTTTTTTGGTAATTAGGTTTTATCTGTTATGTTCAGAATAACATACTAACATTAATATAGTAGTATGTATACTGTGCATAGTATACAAATTTTCTGTATGCATGACTACTCGAATGGCCAACTACTTAGGCCAAAATAAGCAGAGCACACTGTATGCCAAAATGCATTGTGCTTAACTTGACCTTCATTTCAGTGTGATGAATGAACCCAAAGTAATATTAGCAACAATTTTTAACATCTCTTTCTTGACACAATATTTAATTGAACTGCTAAATTTAGGTAAACATTATTATTATTATTTTTTTTTTCATATTTTGCATATTTGCAAGATCTTATGCAACTTTTATGCAACGTAAATGAGGCCAACAATGACAGTGTTTAAAATATTGGAATATGAGTCTTTCATTTTCTGCAGTACATTTTGACCTTTGAAACTTGAAAAATAGAATATGTTTATGTTGTAATATAAGAAAATATTTCAATTAATATTTAGGGTTTATCAACGTTTCTTATTTCAGTAATTATATCTTACACAATGACAAGAAAACAAACAAGATGTAAATAAAGAAAACTACCTGATGTCCATCTTTCAATTTTCAATATTTTAATACTTAAATAGATTGACACTGTATGAAAATGGCATGAAAATGTACTGCATAACAAGAATGATTCTGTACTGTATATACCTTGTAGTAATCAGAAAGAAGCTATTCCTTTCTACACATGGGCTCATTAGCATACTGTTTTGCTACAGGACATATACATAAGATATCATAATGGAGGGCTGTGACACACTAGTAGTTTTGTTGAGTAAGATGTTCTGTGCTATGATTCAATCTGACTGATTCCCCATCTGATGCAAATACGTGTACCATAAGACACATACACAGACATTTAACATCCTCTCATAACTCAGCGGACTGTGATTGTCTGATCACTGACAGAATGCAGTGCCTGGTAACAGTGACAGTGTGATAGAGTGTGTTCAGAATTCCCTGAGGCGATCAGTTGTCATGCTTGTGCCTCCATGTGCCGGGGGGGTTGCTTAAAGACAAGCCAAGTTAATTAGCGTTGTCAGTCTGTACCCCTGAATATCTCTTAGTCTACCCCCTCTGGGACACCGCTGAGTTAAACACCAGCCCCAAAGCTACAGACAAGCTAAAAGTACTCTCAATATCTACCGTTGTCATACATTTGACCCTAAACTATTCTTGTTTGGTAGACTGCCTCACTAGAAAAAGGAAGGAGATCAAAGACTTGATTATTGAAGGGAACTTATGAAATCTTAGCTTTTTTTTTGAGGCAGTTAAGGGAATCCTATGTAGGTACTTCTCTGGTATGGTTTTAGGCTAGAACCAACTTATTGTGTGTGTATGTGTTTGACAAAGTAAAACATGATTGAGAAATACAAACCTAGTTTTTGGACTGAACCTACTGTCCTTTTTCTGTGTTTCCACCTTGCTCAGATGTTCCAGTTCTGTTCCTGTCAAAAGAAAACGATGAGGTGAACGACACAAGCAAAGAAACTCAAGGACAAATGTGAGAGATAAAGTCAACTTGAAGAGATGCATTGCCCAGTCCTGGTCTGTCAAGATATGCTACACCAGAGAGGACTGTGCATACAAGCTTTGAGTTGGAAAGTAGGGCATTAAAGGTGTCTGGATATCCTCTCACTGGTCAGCCTGAAAACTGTATCCTATTAACATTTTATTTGCCTTGATGTTTTTAGGACAAGCATGGGTACTGCTGCTGCAGATGTACACCGTGAGAGCTATGTGACGTGAGATTTTTCTCTTGGCTATGAAACCATGATGCAGACTTTTGTGACATACTTGCAAGCCTACCCTGCCAAAGTTGCTTACACAAAGAGAGTTTCACCAAGGTTGCTCATTGACTGTTTAAATGCCCCTGTGGACTAATGGGGCTGAAGCTCAGGATACACCCAGTCCCTCTTTTGCATATAAAGACACTTGCTTATAAAGACTCTTCGTGCCAAAACCAGGACCTACTCTGACAGCATTACCACAAAGACTTAAACAGAAACCCTCAGTCATGTGACCTGAGGAAAGGACCAGTCACATGCTCTGCTGCCATCGGCTGGTCTATTTTATTTTATTTCTTTGTTACTGCAGCATTTATCATGTTCAGAGTTTGCCAAATGTCAAATATACTGTGCGCTACTTTTTTATCTAATGAATTGTTTATTCACATCTGACTTGTGAAAGCAGACAACAAAACCTACAGTCAATTTTGTATTTACATCTATGGTCCATAAGCTACTCTTGGATAAAATGGTGAGCAAAGAGCCCAACCATTTGCCAACTGTTCACAGCCACAGCAATGGCAACCCAGACAAGACACCCACCACCGTGACTGTGCGCTCAGTGCTCCTCAACCGGAACTCTCCAGATATTGAAAGCAGACTTAAACGCAGACGAAACCGCACGCAACAGGTACGCTTTAAAGATTTGGAGGATGACGAGGAGTCTAAGGATAAAACTGAAAAGGTGAGGAGTAAGAGTCCAACAGAGGTTCCAAACTGGCAGAAAGAGTTAACAAATGGGCCCTCGCTGGTGGGAGCGGTCCGGGGGGACATGGAAAAGACAATTGGAGCTGTGACAGCATTTCTGAAGAGAGCACCACCGCACCCACTTACCCCTGGGCCTACCAGACGCTGCTGGGTCCCAACGCATCCATGTTCGCTCACACTGCCGCTGCCAACTCAGCCATGCAGGAGTACAGCCATCCAAACCTCACCCAGTTTGCAGAAGCCTCCCTCGCTCTCTGCCACACAGACTCGCAGTCACAGCTTGGGGGGAGGCTGGGATGACGAAGACTCCTCAGATGAGTTAACCGCCAGGGTCTACATTCCGCCTTGTAGATCACAGAAGAGTCCTGTCCAACATTGTACCCCCGCTGAGCAATCAAGGTGCCAGAAAACTGAGGACAATCAAACTGCCTCTGTGGGTACAGCAACACAGCTCCAGCCATTTCCGCCTGCGCCACAAAAACAGTCTAGAAGGAGAGGGAGGAGGAAATCCTTAAACAGAGCAGCAAGTGATCCTGGGAAACATGAGCCTCCTTGTACTTCTCCAACTAAAACTGTGCACAGAAGCCATCAACATACTAACCAACCCAAGAAACCCACATCCAAAGCTGTGGCACACAGAACTTCGTCAGATATCGTGCCTCCACAGCATTCCCCCACACCCAACACAGTTCATAATACGCAATGTAGTGTCTCTTCCGCACAGACTGAAGCTAGCAGTGATTCAAAAACCCAAACTGTCCCAGACAACACAAACTCATTGCAAACATCCGAGGTAGATCATGCATCTTGTCCATCTCACACCACACCACCTCTTCAACCAACAACCACATGTCCCAAAGAAACATCACAATGTTGCCCACCACAGGCTGCTACAGAGAACATAATTTTGACCCCCACTGTACTGGAGCCTTTGTGCACTACCACAGCAGTCGTGTCCACTGACACCACACACAGCCAATCATGCAAGTCTCCTACTGAATCTACAGGGTGTTGTTTCACACCTATTATTCAGACTACGGCAAATTGTAAGACTCCCCCAATACCTGATTCCCAATGCATTTCAGATTCATATACAGATCCCACAACTCCTGCTCAATCCAGGCCCAGTTGCCAGACGCTGGAGGAAACCATTCCATGCAACAACAATGCTGGCCTCAAGACAACATCCTGTTCTCAAGGAGCACCTGCAGTTGCCTCTACATTCAGTTCCACACGGCCATGCCAGAAGACTCCAACACAACCCATAGCATGCGGTAACACCTCAAATCAACCTGTGTACGCTGTGATATCTCCAACACAACCTGTAACTCCTATTCAGTCTGTGCAAAGCTGTGAGAATTCTAATCAGAATGAGCCATTGGTTAGGACCCCTACCCTACAAACAGTGCAATCTCCTATATCAGCTAAACACACCCCAACACCTGTTCACCCCACATCATCTTGTAAAATTCCAGTGCAGTCTATACCATACTGTGTCAAAGACAAACCAGCAAACTTTGGCTCTCCAACACAACATGCAGCATCTCATAAGATTCCTACACAAACCCTCCCTCACAATTTGATGTCATTTCCTCCCGAGCCAAACTGTGCCACCGCTCCACACCCTGTCTCACACTTCAAAGGCCCCATTGCAGCTGCAGCTGCAGCACACACCATGCCTATTGCACAAACTGCAGTACATTGCATTTTGGATCAGCAAAATGTGGCAACCCATGTGACTCCTTCCATACCAGTTCTGATTTGCAGCCCTTCCACACAACCTGCACCAGGTAAAATTTCAGTTCAAGCATTGCCACATTTCAACTCTAGTATGCAAAATGCAGTGTCTTGCTGTAATCCCTCTCAAATCTTGCAACACTTTAAGACTCAAAATCAAACAGTACAGCACTCCAAATCATTTCCACAAAATATGTCACCCATTCTCTGTCCACGTGAGGCAATGATGTATGCTAGTAAACCCCAGGAAACTGTGCTTCCCTCTGCTAATTTCAGGCATTCCTTACCTCCTTATACCTGCCCTCCACAGACTGCTCTGCTGTACTCTAACACTGGGGTGAGCCCCTCCCCTCCTCAGGCCTTCTGTTGCACTCAGGACAGACGAGACAGGAGAGAGTTCATGCTTCCTCCCCCACCTCCTCCTCCTCCTCCTCCTTACACCCCCCGCAAAGAGGGCTCCTCGACTCCAGGACAGCCCCGCAAGCCTCCTGTCCCCAAAGCTGAGAGCAACAATGCTGAAAAAGGCCGAGTGAAAACTGGGGTACCGAAGCCAAATGTTGAAGCAGGAACTCACCATCAGGCAGGTGAAACCCCACCTCCTATCCCTCCCAAAACTAAGGCAAGAGCTACAGTGAGGCCCACCTGTTTAAGCAGCCGACAGATAATCCTTGGCCCAGAATCCCAGTCCAATGCAAATCACTTGCCTCCTGCTGCAGGGACGAATCCCCAGGCCCCCCTTGGACCAGCGGAGGGCCAAGCGGACACACTGCGGCAGGTGCAGGAGCTACTGGGGGGGCTCATGTCTGGGGCTAAGTGTAAGCTAGACCTGGCAAAGGCAAAAGAGAAACTGTTTGGCCCAAACGGCCCACTGTATGACATTGGGGCTCTGCAGTCTCAGCTGCACAGCCTGGAAGGGGTGTTGGAAACCAGCCAGAACACCATCAAGGTTTTACTGGACGTCATTCAGGATCTGGAGAAGAAGGAGGCAGAGCGAGACGGGTGAGTAAGCGAGTGAGTCAAGGAATAACGTGGTAAGACAGAAAGAAGAAAAACTGTGAATGCCAAAGCATATTTTGTTGGTAAAATCAAATGGGTAAATTCTCTTCTTTTTTTGGCTGGTAGAAAGAGGAAATGAGTGGGACATAAACAGCAGGAAAATGTTCCAACCCTCTGCTTTTGCCCATAATCCTGTGTTGATTGTCATTAACATGTTCCAGCAGTAATAGCTGTGATGCTTTTAAAACCTCCCTCCCATCTGTCCACTCATCAAGTTCATCACTGAGGGATATGATTGTTTTCATAAGGAAAGCCTTTTAGCTTGTCTTCTAGCTGAAAGACTTTCCAGGTTTCTTTAGACTATAAAAAATGTGCCAACAACTTTTACTTTGAAAAGTCTCAAGTAGGATGTGTGAAAGCAAATTCGATCTTTCAGAGTGTTTGCCATTCTGAGAGACGCTACTTTGAGAGACGTCAAGTCTCAGTTTTACTGCTCTACACACAAAAAATAAAAATGTTCCATGAACTTAATTAAATTAAGAAAGCATTGTCTGTCAACTATATTAAATTAAGCCTTTTCAAGAAAAAACTAAACAAAACATTTTTGTGTGTGTGTAGATATAAGTGCATGGAGATATAAGATTTCCAACATGGATTTATGTATTATGTATTGTTATGGCCAACAAAACAAGTTAATGCAGTACCAACAAAAAAGGATTTTCAAGTAATTTAAATGTATTGCACACAGTGACATCAAGACATGTTTAAGAATTATGTTGGAATAGTTCATCTGAATTAACTAAACTGAGCTAGCCATAAAGATACATTTTTGTGTGTGCCAACGCATTTATTATTATCTGTAACATCATTTTAACAGCATAATTGGCGATATGCTTAGTATGCATGTGCAAATCTGTCACGTTATTGCAAAATTAATCAAAACAAAATCCTTAGCCTCATTATCAGCCATCAGCTGTTCACGGGCCATGAACTATGAAAAAACGTTCAGCTCCGCTGTGCCCTATCAGACACTGCTTAAACACAACTGAAAGTTTATTTTTATTGAATAAGAATAAGTTGAGTTGAATAAGAAATGTACATAATTATGGTATGATGGCACCATAAAAGCATATTAAGACTTTCTGATGTCATGTGTCTGTAATGAGGTAGGGTTACTCACTGATGGGGTTAGTTTCTGAAAGGAATGCGCAACCAATTTCATTCTTCTACAGCAAAAATTCAATTTCCAAGATAAAAAGCAATAGGCTGAAATCCTTTAAAAATTCATGTCTGTGGCATACTAATGATGGACCAACCGAGCACTCAGATCTCAGATAGTGGCTCTGTGTTCCTTTTGGCACTTACTGGCTTGATCTTTGTTGTTTATTTATATCTTATATAAGCTGCTGTTTTATATGCTATTTGTTTCGTATGTGGAAAAATAACATGAATATGTTTTTATTTTTATTTTGTAGCATTTCTTTTTCTGCAGCATGCCTGATTTTTGTTTCCAGAACTAACTGAAAGTGAAATTGCATGCCATGAGGCAGAAACATGTCATTTTCCTATTCTTCAAATATGATCTAAAATGCATTTTATTTCAAAGCATTGGCATTTTCTGCTGTAGTTGCAAAGTCAGATTGCAGGCTTCTGCAGAAGCTACTGACAGTCACCACAGATTAGTTGGACTGCAATTATTTTCTTATTTTCTTCTTATTATTTATGTTTTTAAATTTCTGGATGAAGCACGTCACCCAGGCTATGTGCTCTATGGGTTGTTTGCTCAACATTTGCTGAACGACATTCTTATCAATCAATCATAATTCCAACCCTACACTACCCATACAGTCAGAAGACTATGATTGGTTGATAAGTTTTTGTTACACAAGCAACAAAGGACATTGATCCAGGAGCATCTTATTGGCCCTGTTTACACCTGGTATTAAGATGGGATTTGGTCGATCAGATCACAAGTGGACGACGCTAAATACAGATGTAAACAGGGTCTAAAACATTTTGAGCTTGTCCACTTTCGACCACTTCCAGAGGTAGTCAAAAACGCATTTGACTGGATGTAGTGTAGTGTACTGGATGTTGATTTCGTAGTGTAAACGCTCATGTGATCGAATGCGTTCGAACGGTTACAAAAGACCGTCTACTCTCCGCCTACTGACCTAATGCGTAAACATTACGGGAAGTGAGTCAGACAGACGGGTTTTGAACTTTGTCGGCTGGAGACCCAAGTTTGGTTTGAAGATGAAAAACATGCCAAGCACAATGTTCTCTCACCATTCCTGATTTCTAACACACACTCACAGCGTTCGGCGTGATCTTGCGGCTCTCAGAGCTGCTGCTCTCCATGTTTTTCCTGCTGTCTCCGGACACGTTCATATGTAAATTGCATGAGCTTACTTCGTCCATTAGATTGAAAGATCTGAAAAAGCCCATACAGTTACTCGCCCATAGACCCTCCCCTCAAAGAAATCAGGACAGAAGTGGTTGAAAAGTGGACAAAAGAGACGGATTAAAACACCAGGTGTAAACGGGAATGTGTCTCCCTCGTCTACTTGTGATCCGATCAACCAAAACGCATCTTGATACCAGGTGTAAACAAGCCAACATGAAATCTAAATATTTACTTATTGCCATGATTATTTGGTGCATATTAATACAAAGGAAAATGCAATAACTAATCTGCCTTTGAAACAACTTTTCTTTTCATCTCTCACCAAGCTCTCTTATTTTCATCCTCTTTCCTCCATCTGCATGACTCCATTGTGTTATGTATTGCCTTTTCACAATCTGATAAGTCCTGTCCTACTTCTTTCTCTTTTTTCTCTTTTGTCTTGTTGAATACTCCATATTATGGAAGTAAATGGCTTGTGAATAATTTAATGTTGACTTTAAGCGTGCATCCTCATGGTTGGCTCAAATTGTGAAACTTCGACCAGTTAAACTGTACATGGACTATCGCGTCCGAGTATATTACAGAACAGCAACAGGTTTTCTTCTTTTCAGTTAGTTTTGGTACTCTAGTGAAGTAAATCCTCTGGGTAACATAAAGCTTGGAGAGAAAATGAACTTGTCTTATTGACTTATAGGACTCCTTAGGTCAGTAAATGTATGACAGTGAATATCAGAACTCACAACTACAACAGTAGAGCTAAAGTCACTCAGCCGACTGTGCCCCGGTTCAGACGTGACTCGCTTAAGAGAAGGTTTCCAGAAGACACTATGGCCTACATATGGGCATTTTCTTGCTTTTGCGAGGGTATTTACAGAATGCAGAAGTGGGACAGTGCTCAGGAGATAACACAGCTCTGTGGACAGTGGAGGGAATCTCTGTTTTTTTTAATTTTTTTTATTGAACGACCATGCAACACAAACAGAAGCAGATATCAACATGCTGTCACATTTAAACATACCGACATGTGCAAAACATGCACAAACAGACTCACTTGGAGACCAATAGAAATGCTGTAGCACTTCGCTTAAGTACAAACAACAATTCAATGGTTAGTTCACAAAAAAAAAAAAAATCTGTCATTTACTTACTTTCAAAAGTGATGTGCCGATTGTATTGTCAAGGTTGGATATGCTGAAATGTTTAAATGATTTAAAAGGTATGATGGAGTGGACGGTTTTCAGTAATCTGTAATTCAAACATCTTCAATGCATAAAGCTTTTTATATGACTTCAGTAGATGGAAAATCTTCCATATAAAAGTCATATGGACTACTTTTTTTCTCTTTAGAGCTTGACAGGCAAAATCACCTGCATGTTATATGGAAAACAAAAACATGGAGAACATCTTTTATGCTCCCTGGAGGAAAGAAAGACTTGGAATGAAATGAGAGTGAGTAAATGATGACAGAATTAAGAGGATCAATTTTGTTTTCATGTTGACTTGTTTATTTAATCTTTTCATGTAACAGTATGTAAGCTATGGAAATACTCTGAATGTATAACTGCTTTTTTTTTTACATTGATTCAACTGTTTACCGTTGATGTGCACCTCATATTAGTTTCTGTGAGCGCATGAGTATTTATAGTGGAGCAAGGCTTCATAAACCCAGGTTAAAAGCAGTGCTAACCCCCTTTCAGAAATTAAAAGCGTGAAGCCTGACTCAACACGAGTTCTGAATTTCAAAAGAATGTAAATCCAGCATTTTATCGTAGTGGAAAAAGCCTTAGAAAGTAATGATTTTAAGTGTGGATCATTTGAGGCAGTTTGCTTCATGCGGCCTATAATGCACACAAAGTTGTTTGTTATAGCTGATGAAGGCCTGAGAATTACCACTTTCTTGTTCCTTTGAGAATGCTCAAACGTAATGCACAAAATTAGCTCGTAATTGCTGTGTAGTATTGCTTGCTTGCTTTGTTTGTGACTCCTATTTTTGTAATAACATTGAGAATGCCTATCAGGAGTCTTAGAAAAGGTAGAATGAAAAGCAGACTCTGTGTTTTTAATCATTTGTAATCTGTGACCAAACACAGCTTGAACTATTATTGTTGATATTACATTTTCACACATTTTCACTGTTGATATTACACACAGTGTATTATTTAGTCCTCCTTTTCCACGGATAGTCTTTCTATTTTCATGTCAGGTTTAGCAAGTTTTCCAGGCATTCTACCTTGATATTAGTAATTTTATATTAGGAGTCATGCAGTTGGCAAAATCATATGTACAATATATACACTATATTGCCAAAAGTTTTGGGACGCCTGCCTTTACATGCACATGAACTTTAATGACATCCCATTCTTAATCCGTAGGGTTTAATATGGAGTTGGCCCACCCTTTGCAGCTATAACAGCTTCATCTCTTCTGGGAAGGCTTTCCACAAGGTTTAGGAGTGTGTTTATAGGAGAGAAGCGCATTTGTGAGGTCAGGCACTGAGAAGGCCTGGCTCGCAGTCTCCGCTCTAATTCATCCCAAAGGTGTTCTGTCGGGTTGAGGTCAGGACTCTGTGCAGGCCAGTCAAGTTCCTCCACACCAAACTCGCTCATCTATGTCATTATGGACCTTGCTTTGTGCACTGGTGCACAGTCATGTTGGAACAGGAAGGGGCCATCCCCAAACTGTTGAAATTGTCCAAAATATCTTGGTATGCTGAAGCATTAAGAAGAATCAAAACAAGTATAACCCCCCGCCCCCCCCCACCCCCCCCACCCAATATTTATACCATGGCAAATGGAAACATAGAATGAATTATATACATTGCCCGTTCCGAGCTTTTATAAGTATTAAGTTCCTGTGCAAACTGAACGGACCAATTATCTGTGCAATATGACTGAAGCCCGGTTTATTTAATTGTGCATGAAAAGTTTGATAAGATTTGCATGAGCTGTTCTTATCCCGATGCTGATGATTAAATATGCGACCTATTTGAATCCTATTGAGAATTTACCACTTTAAAACGCTATGGAGAAAGTCAGATGTGATCTAAAACAAACTAAAAAGATTGATGAAAAGAGGAGAAAACGTCATCCTGCACCACCATAAATTAGAAAGCTTTTTCATCTACTCATGACCACCTTTACTAGAATGAATCACATTCTATTCTATTTATAGTGGTACATTTTGACTAACTTGTTGTAGAATGTATAATAGATAATCTGTTAAGGGATTTTTTTTCTAAAAATGCTATAGATAAAAAAAGAAAGAAAAAAGTTAACTGGCCTAAATATGGTAATGAGGAGCCATCAATGATCTTACCTGTAATTCTATCCGTATTGTAACAAATGCTAGAGTTAAACAATTACAAGAACTATGTAAAAATTTTTATAAGGCCAAGTACAAGTTAGAAAGAGCTTTAAAGTATGGACCTTCTTGAATTATTGACTAAACAACTGGTTTTCCCCATGTGTGAAATGAGTTCTGCTAATAATGACAGATATTAGGAAAAACTGGCTTTCAGACATTCCAAGAGATGACAGGAAATTAACATTTTCAGTATAAGAACATTTTAAGGACAGTTCTTTAAGTAAAATTCTGTCAAACTGATAAGGTTTTAAGTGCATAAATGATCTAAAAATACATCATATATCCTATGTAAACAAGTAATTGGCTATTACTTTATTGCATACCAACTTTGCATGTGGATGATACCACAAAAGACCACAAACAAACAAATCTCACGTGGAAGCATTGCCCGTGACCCCCGCTAAATGGTTCAGGCTGATAGGTTCTTAACTCAATCACATAATTTTCTATAGGGCTACAGCTGATTGGTTCCTGCTGTATCCGTAGCCAATCAAAAGCCTTTAAATACTTGGTCAGCATTTGCTGTAGCAGTGCAGCGCTTTCAGAAACCCTTCACCTTCCCCAGCTCCACCTGTATAGATCTGCTACAGGTAATTCATGTATGCTCGATTGTATAGCAGCAGCATGTCTTACTTGCTTACAGCATCGTGTCGTGTATGTATTGGCAGTAGCAAGTCCCGTAATTGCTCTGCAGCAGCAGCAGCGTAGCAGATCTATTCTGCCAAGACCAAACATATCAACAGTAGCTGCTTTTCCATTGTCGGGCCAGTGCGAGCCAGGGCTTTCAACGGGCCGGGCTGGGCTAATAGCCTCGGACCTGTAGCACCAAGCCCAAAACCACACTGCGTTTCCACCGTTGGGCCAGAAGCTCCGCAACGCTTCACTAAAACCTCGCCCGTAGCACGCCTCTCTGAAACAACTTCACACAAACCCATCATTTCACCAACAAATGGAAGAAATCAAAACAAAAGAAATCACTGGAAACTAGTGAGATCGCAAATGAGCAGGATAAAAGTGGCAGTTTGTTGGCATTTTTGTCGTTTACTACTGAGATTTAAAACTCAAGCATTTACCACAGTTTTACAATATTAAGTGATACATTGATTGTAATGAATTAATTTGTGTCAAGACTGCACATTAGTCCCACAGAAGTAAAGTGGTATTTACTGTTATTTCACAAAAGAAAGAGGACACACCTACTTATTCAGTCACGTCTGTTTCTGTTTATTTGTAATCACAGGACAGTTTACATCACATTTAGAAAGAATGATCATTTCAACAAATTTCCCATCAAAAATACAACCTGAGGAGCTTTAGCACTCTCTCCAGTGACAGTCCCAATACAGTTATATTTTCTGTCAGAGAAACAGAGGAAGCTCCCGAAAAACCGGAGTTGCTTTATTTTATGACATATGCGGAGCTAAATATGGATATCAGACAGTCTGATTTTTTCAAACATTGTATTAACCATGTTTACTATAGTAATGGTTAGTGCGCATAGTCTTTTTCATCGCATATATAAATATTTCTGCCTTATACAGTGACCAGAATCCACATCGGATCACAAACAGAAGTTATTTCAAACACTCGCTGCTGTCTGAAAGTGAGTTTAAAAGTCTTTAATACTGATGTTAGCTGGTATATGAAATCATTCGCATGCTGCCGTCTCCAGACTAAAGATAAACTCTGCCTTTGTTCATAACCACTCTTCAAGCCCAAGCTGGCCCGCTTTGGACCAAGGTATTCGACGGGCCAAAAAATCCTGGCCATTAGCCCAAAGGAAGCCCCGACGAGGCCCGATCAAGCCCCGGAAGTGAAAGTGGAAACACGTCTAGAACGCCGCTTTTGGCCCGACAGTGGAAACGCGGCTATTGTCATATCCATTACCATGCCGAACACTCCCAGAGTTGTCATGACAGAAATTTGAATTGAGTGAGTGTTCACCACCGTCACTGAATGTTGTTGTGTTCAACAGTGTTCCTTTCTTGTTTTTACCTCCCACACCTTTGGGGCTTTTGCATTTTTGGAGGCTAATTTGAGTAGGCGTTGACCATAAGGCCTTGTTCCAGGATCAGTTTCCTCAACCTCAGTCCTAACGGAATGGAGAGGAGGAAACTGATCCGGGATCAGTCGATCCAGGGTTATTTTACATCAACACAGATGGTGGTGAGCCCGGTGTGTGGCTCATTGGAGCCACGTCAGAGAACACAAACAAGGCCGTGGATCAGCGAGGCTCCTGATACCTCTAAGCTCCTGGCTTACGCAGCCATCAGAGTTCTGGAGCGGCCAACAGAACAGATTGGATAATCAGACGCCGCTGCTGTCAGATGTAATCGAGCACAAATGTGAGGTTTAATGGATAATGTTGTTTGGGTAACACAACTCACCCATCTGGAAATGTGGTCAGCATTCGGTACGCGTGTGATGTTTAGATTTTTTCAGAAATGTAGAAATGCATTGAAGAACATGTCTGAGACCACATTGAGAATCTGGGATGTTCTTACATTTACACCTGAGCAGAAAGTTTTAGTATTTTGAAAAAAATATAAGAAAATCAGCTTTAACTCCTTCTGTGTAGACGGTCAGATGTTTTATTGAAGGCAGTCATGTTGGAGAACATGATCATCATCGGTTGTTCATGTCAATTATTAACGTAAGCCTTTTAGTTCTTTTAATTTAAATTGGTAATACTTTACTTAAGGTTCAATTTGTTAACATTATTAGTTACGTTAGCATATCTTAGTTAATGGTAATTTCAACATAATACATTAAGGAGTTGTCTCTGTTTATATTGGACCTGAGATAACATGAAGAGTTGTATTTTTTATTAACTAATGTTAACGAAGATGAATTAATAGTGTAACAAATTAATTGCTCATTGTTAGTTAATGTATCTATATGGTTGCATTAACAAATGGGACCTTACTGTAAAGTGTTACCATTTAAATTGTTATGCTGCTTAAATAATTTGTAAATAAAAAGTTGAAAAAGTTTTAATTCAAATGCAAAATTTAAGCATGTGGTCTCAGACTTTTGATTCCCACTATATTTGACTGTGTTTCTGAAGTAGCCAGTGATTTTTTTTTAATGTTCAGTATGTACACTTTTAGCACTACGTTTTTGTTTGTTTTGTCCTCGAGTTGCAATAGCTCGTTCTGTGAGTGTGTTTTGTTTGAGAGCGATAAACAGCCCTGCGTTTGACACTCTCCCTCCCACCCGATAAACATGACTCAGTGTGCTGTAGTCTAGATCTCAGCAAGACACAAGCTCAAAGTTAACATTTGAAAGTTAACACCTGCATATTAGGAAACTCTCTTTCTTTTTCTCCCTCCTTTAAAGCAACATGCTTGCATGGATGTTTATTTCAATGGCTGCTCAACCAGCTTACAGTTCCATGAAATGACAAACCAGCTCACATTTGAGGACAGAGGAGGTTGTTCATTTCCCTCAGAAGTTACAGAAATCCAGTTCTGTTTTTATACAAAGTTTATGAGCGGTGTTTTAGCTGCTTAGCCTCATAATGTATGTGTATGTATTAGGGCTGTCAAGCGATTACATTTTTTTATCTAATTAATTACACGATGTGGCGATTAATTAATCTAATTAATCGCACATCAAATTTGACTGAGAAATTACTCCCAAAAGATGGAAATATGAAATTATTTTTAATGAAATTATACTCTAAATTAGAAACTAAAACTGCCAGTAGGTGGCGGTAAATGTCTAATTGAGTGAGTCATTGAATCATTCATTCATTCGATTCGTTCAAACGACTGATTCATTCAGGAGTGAAGTAAATGGTTCTCTTTATGAAAATGGTAAATGTAAATGGTCAATTTATGGTCCATTGAATCATTGGTTCACCCGATTCATCACTATTGCTCGGAATCTGTTCTGCTTTGTCTTTATATTTTCGTTGGCAAAACTGAGCAAAACAGACAAAATTGTGTCTAAAACAACACAAATATTAACTTTTATTAAATTTTTTTATTTTATTTTATTAAACTGTTGTATAAGATCAGTATCGCATTTGCACTAGTCTCGTGCCATTCTGGACAGAAAAACAGAACTCGTGTGATATTGCACTCTTTACTCGTGTGATATTGCTTAAATGTCATAATGTAAATGTGAGGCCGTTTTCACACTGGCAGTTTAGTTCGAAACGGGGCACGGTTCACATGAAACTGTCATGCGGTCCCGGGTGAGCTGAGTTACCCGTTGAAAGAACAGCATTTATTCAAAATAGAACTCTTTTCTAACAATATAAATCTTTACTATTTAACACATTCTTGCTGAATAAAAGTATTAAATTCTTTCAAAAAAAGAAAGAAAAAAAATACTGACCCCACACTTTTGAACAGTAGTGTATATTGTTGCAAAAGATTTCTAAATTAAATAAATGCTATTTTTTTTTTTTTTTTTTAACTTTTTATTCATCAAAGAATCCTGAAAAAAGTATCACAGGTTCCAAAAACACAACTGTTTCCAACATTGATAAAAAATTAGCATATTAAAATGATTTCTGAAGGATCATGTGACACTGAAGACTGGAGTAATGATGCTGAAAATTCAGCTCTGACCACAGGAATAAATTATATTTTAAAGTATATTAAAATAAAAAGAACTATTATTTTAAAGTGTAATAATATTTCATAATATTACAGTTTTTTTTCTGATTTTTGATCAAATAAATACAGCCTTGATGAGCATAAGAGACTTCTTTAAATTATTAAAAATAATAATGTTTCCAAACTTTTGACCGATACTGTGTATATATATATATATATATATATATATATATATATATGTATGTGTGTGTGTGTGTGTGTATATATATATTTGAGCGAGTTTGACAAGGGCCAAATTGTGCTGGCTAGACGACTGGGTCAGAGCATCTCCAAACCTGCAGCTCTTGTGGGGTGTTCCCGGTCTGCAGTGGTCAGTATCTATCAAAAGTGGTCCAAGGAAGGAACAGTGGTGAACCGGAGACAGGGTCATAGGGTCATAGGCTCATTGATGCACGTGGGGAGCGAAGGCTGGCCCGTGTGGTCCGATCAAACAGACGAGCTACTGTAGCTCAAATTGCTCAAGAAGTTAATGCTGGTTCTGATAGAAAGGTGTGAGAATACACAATGCATCGCAGTTTGTTGCGTATGGGGCTGCATAGCCACAGACCAGTCAGGGTGCCCATGCTGACCCCTGTCCACCGCCGAAAGCGCCAACAGTGGGCACGTGAGCATCAGAACTGGACCACAGAGCAATGGAAGAAGGTGGTCTGGTCTGATGAATCACGTTTTCTTTTACATCACGTGGATGGCCGGGTGCGTGTGGAAGGTGGTCATAATGTTATGCCTGATCAGTGTATGTATATATATATATATATATATATACAGTGTATATATATATATACAAAAAAATATATTTGCACATATATGGTACATGTGTGTGTATATATATATATATATACAGTGGGGAGAACAAGTATTTGATACACTGCCGATTTTGCAGGTTTTCCTACTTACAAAGCATGTAGAGGTCTGTAATTTTTATCATAGGTACTCTTCAACTGTGAGAGACGGAATTTAAAACAAAAATCCAGAAAATCACATTGTATGATTTTTAAATAATTAATTTGCATTTTATTGCATGACATAAGTATTTGATCACCTACCAACCAGTAAGAATTCCGGCTCTCACAGACCTGTTCGTTTTTCTTTAAGAAGCCCTCCTGTTCTCCACTCATTACCTGTATTAACTGCACCTGTTTGAACTCGTTACCTGTATAAAAGACACCTGTCCACACACTCAATCAAACAGACTCCAACCTCTCCACAATGGCCAAGACCAGAGAGCTGTGTAAGGACATCAGGGATAAAATTGTAGACCTGCACAAGGCTGGGATGGGCTACAGGACAATAGGCAAGCAGCTTGGTGAGAAGGCAACAACTGTTGGTGCAATTATTAGAAAATGGAAGAAGTTCAAGATGACGGTCAGTCTCCCTCGGTCTGGGGCACCATGCAAGATCTCACCTCGTGGGGCATCAATGATCATGAGGAAGGTGAGGGATCAGCCCAGAACTACACGGCAGGACCTGGTCAATGACCTGAAGAGAGCTGGGACCACAGTCTCAAAGAAAACCATTAGTAACACACTACGCCGTCATGGATTAAAATCCTGCAGCGCACGCAAGGTCCCCCTGCTCAAGCCAGCGCATGTCCAGGCCCATCTGAAGTTTGTCAATGACCATCTGGATGATCCAGAGGAGGAATGGGAGAAGGTCATGTGGTCTGATGAGACAAAAATAGAGCTTTTTGGTCTAAACTCCACTCGCCGTGTTTGGAGGAAGAAGAAGGATGAGTACAACCCCAAGAACACCATCCCAACCGTGAAGCATGGAGGTGGAAACATCATTCTTTGGGGATGCTTTTCTGCAATGGGGACAGGACGACTGCACCGTATTGAGGGGAGGATGGATGGGGCCATGTATCACGAGATCTCAGTAAGAGCACTGAAGATGGGTCGTGGCTGGGTCTTCCAGCATGACAACGACCCGAAACACACAGCCAGGGCAACTAAGGAGTGGCTCCGTAAGAAGCATCTCAAGGTCCTGGAGTGGCCTAGCCAGTCTCCAGACCTGAACCCAATAGAAAATCTTTGGAGGGAGCTGAAAGTCCGTATTGCCCAGCGACAGCCCCGAAACCTGAAGGATCTGGAGAAGGTCTGTATGGAGGAGTGGGCCAAAATCCCTGCTGCAGTGTGTGCAAACCTGGTCAAGAACTACAGGAAACGTATGATCTCTGTAATTGCAAACAAAAGTTTCTGTACCAAATATTAAGTTTTGCTTTTCTGATGTATCAAATACTTATGTCATGCAATAAAATGCAAATTAATTACTTAAAAATCATACAATGTGATTTTCTGGATTTTTGTTTTAGATTCCGTCACTCACAGTTGAAGAGTACCTATGATAAAAATTACAGACTTCTACATGCTTTGTAAGTGGGCAAACCTGCAAAACCGGCAGTGTATCAAATACTTGTTCTCCCCACTGTATATATTTTTTATTTTTTATTTTTTTTTATATGTACATACATTATTCATAATAAATTATTTGTAATGTATTTATTGGTCATAAAATTGCACATACAAGTAATTCTTGATTAAATATCACTCTTCCTTTTGTTTATTTTGTAAAAACAGTGTGAAAGACTTGCCTTGATTATTTTTAAACTAGATTTTTCAGTTTTTTACTTTTTGCATTAAACATTTTAAATTTAATTCGCTATAATTGCAATTTAGTTAAAATGATCTGTTTTCTGATTTAAAATCCCTTTTAAGCTATTTCCAAGCAAACGCATTCATATTGAGAACTTCATCAAATAGCGAGATATCCAAACAAACAAAAAATCAAATATCGAGATTCGTCTAGTCAGTGGCCACAGTCTGGCTGTAAATTGATATTATATAAACTGCACTTCTCCGCTAAGCTTCTACCGTCTGTGATAACAGCAGAACCCTTTAATATGTTTGGTGAAATGGTTTGCTCTATTGATCCATAGTTCGGATGAATAGATTCAGGCTTGATTCATTGCCACCAGGCCCTGTTTGCACTTCCTAAATGGTGTTTATCTTGTGGCTGTCATGTGGTGTAACTGCAGGTTTACATAAGAGGACTGGAGCCAAGGAGTATGAAGTCAATTACCCTGCACCTCCATATCCACTTTACAACACTGAGGTTATTTATCTGGATAGTGAATCCTTTAAGTCAGAAATAAGTCAGACAGGGCATGAAAGAGAAACAGAGCAGTGAATACAGATACATCTAAAAAGGATTGCTTCAGATGCTGCAGTAGCGATACTGGTGATGCATATGTAATAAAAAGACATTAGTCATTGTTTTAGGCTATGGTAATGCAGCCGTTTTCATTTTTCTTTGAACCATTTTCCTTTTTACAGTAGACCGTCCTTCATTTTTTTTTTGTACCGGTCTTTACAGATTTAGCTAACTTCTGGGGGACATACTTTCAGATATTCTGTCCCTAAAAGTATAGCTAAATCAAAAAGACAAATACACAAAGCCAGCTAAAACACACTCAACTAGGCTTTCTGTAAATACAAATACAAATGCAATTTGTCTAACCAAAGATTTATTAACTTATAATGTTTGAGTTGCATTTAAAAGTTCTGTAAGTAGCAATTTTTCTCCAAAAACTCAATCAAAATTTATAGAGCGGCACAGGGATGACGTCAAAACCTGGAAGACTAATTCGCCCCTGGTTCCCTCGAGATTTTCCTAAGGGGTTTTATGTTTTTTTTTGTTGTAAACATAACTTGACTATACTTTGAAGTTTTGTTCTACAATGTATATTACACACACCCATAAACCCAAAAACTTAAGAAATACACAGTATGCTTTTTGAAAACGTGTTTCTAATAAGTTATAAGAACGTTTGGGGTGTGAGTGTGTAAAGTTTTGTCAAGTTATGTTTACCACAGGCTTTATTTTACTCATAAATTGAAAAAAACCATTATAAAACCCATTAATATTCTTCAGGGGAACTAGTGGCGAATTGTTTCTGATTGGCTAGTTTCCTGATTGGCTAAAATGCACAGGCCATGACCCTGGATCTTTTGATTGACAGGCACAGAATGTTTCTGATTGGCTAGGTTCCTGATTGGCTAAAAAGCAACGGCCTTGATCCTGGATCTTTTGATTGACAGGCACAGGATGTTTCTGATTGGCTAGGTTCCTGATTGGCTAAAAAGCAACGGCCTTGATCCTGGATCTTTTGATTGACAGGCACAGAATGTTTCTGATTGGCTAGGTTCCTGATTGGCTAAAAAGCAACGGCCTTGATCCTGGATCTTTTGATTGACAGGCACAGAATGTTTCTGATTGGCTAGGTTCCTGATTGGCTACAAAGCAACGGCCTTGATCCTGGATCTTTTGATTGACAGGCACAGGATGTTTCTGATTGGCTAATTTGCTGATTGGCTAAAATGCACAGGCCATGACCCTGGATCTTTTGATTGACAGGCACAGAATGTTTCTGATTGGCTAGGTTCCTGATTGGCTAAAAAGCAACGGCCTTGATCCTGGATCTTTTGATTGACAGGCACAGAATGTTTCTGATTGGCTAGGTTCCTGATTGGCTAAAAAGTAACGGCCTTGATCCTGGATCTTTTGATTGACAGGCACAGGATGTTTCTGATTGGCTAATTTCCTGATTGGCTAAAATGCACAGGCCATGACCCTGAATCTTTTGATTGACAGGCACAGAATGTTTCTGATTGGCTATTTTCCAATTTCTAATATCTGCCAGGTAGTAGGGACATTATATGTGTGATGTAATGTGTTCATATATTTGATTGTCACCTGTTCTCTGCCATTGACTGTGTAAACCAACAAGATCTCATGAAAGTGCGTATCTATAGCACAAATTGTATTTATCGTGCAATTTATACGCAAAAATGAGTTTTTGCGTGCATATGCTACGCACTGTAAACCCCTTGGGTAGGATTAGTGGTGTGGGTACGTACGTATTACACGCCATAAAGTGCGCATCATATGCACGCAAAAATTAGTTTTTGCGTATACATTGCACGATAAATACAATTTGTGCTATATATGCGCACTTTCATGAGAACGGGCTGTGTAAACATGATTTTAAATATGCCGCTTTTATTGACCAGTTTTTATTTTAAATATGCTGTCAAAATCAAATGATGAAACAGTATTTTTTTGTTTTTTTTTAAATACTTTTTTTAATTGAATTGACCATGGTGTTTGATTTTGTTTATTTATTTGTATCATTGTATTAATTTATTTTGTTATGTTCCAAGAAATAGCTTACTTTTAATATTGTAATGTGATAACAGAAAGTGGACAAATTGTAAGCATTGCAGTGTGAGAATGTAACAATAAATTATTCAATATTTATTTTATTATTTTTTGTTTGTTTATTTATTCACAAATATTATTTATTTGTATTATTTTATTTTATATTCTAAAAATAGCTTACTTTTAATATTGTGGACAAATTGTGAGCATTGCAATGTCTGTGAGAAATAATCTTTCTTTTTCACTATAAATTATAGCAAAAAAATTCCATCATTTGTTACAGCAGTCAATGGCACGTTGCAGTGCATTCAGAAATGTATAATGCAAGGTTAAATGTCCAAGCAAAATCACTCCAGAGACATATGTTTATCCAGCAGTTAGTGTGGTTTAGGGGGCAAACAAGCACACACGGATGCTCCTGCTGTGGCGGTAAAGACACCGTAATTAATCACACATGCCCCAAAGGCATCCGTTTAGCGCTCGTTTCTTCCTCAACAACTGCCACCAAGAAAGTTCCATCCATTTCCATTTGGTTTAGTTAGTTGTTTTGTAGCACATCGCCAAAGGATTTCATTACACTGCTTTTGGTCGCCAAAACATGGAGTAAAGCACATTAACAGTCACTTGATTACACAGAGATTATGGTCTGCGGTCAATAACCATTGTGCCCTACAGCAATGCGCTTAGTTCCAAGGGGACGGTCTCTGCAATTAGTGTGCTGTACACCGCTTTCAATAAAACGCACCTGATAAATGGCGAATAACTAAAAATCTTTACAGCATTAACTGTGATGCACTAGCTAGAGAGTCTCTTGGCTTCCAAAGAGACCATTCATTAGTGCGGCCTCGAATATTTGATGCTAAACGAGGCAGAATTTTTCTGTGTCCTTGAGATGAGAGGATGCAATTTTGTTTTTGTTTTGGATATGTTTTTTTTTTTTTGCTTCTAATGCATTTATCTTGTCGATTGCCACAGACTGTCACTAAACAACTAAAATGCATTGAAAATTGTGCACTTACAATGTACACTTTCTGTTTGCTTTTACACACTGAAGGACGAGTCAAAGTTTTGTGGAATTGCGGCATGTCACGGTTGTTGTTGAGAGCTTAAATGGAATTTAACATGGGATGTTTTTTTAAAAATTGAATTTCCTTCCTTGCACAGCATCCAAAACACAACATGATTTTGCAGTTTAGCCTTTTCTCATTCAGATTGACGTTAAAGTCATTAACACTGTAAATAGCATATTGACATGTGCTGTTAATAAAGGTGCAGAGGTTGATGATTCACTGATTGTTGCTGAGGTGATAGACTGATACTCAACCTCATCTGTTTATTTCAGAGTGCTCCTCATTCATTTCACTCTTACGAACGAGACTGAAAAAGCAAGTGAGGGATGGAGAGAGGGATTGGCCAAAGTCAGGGAGTGAGGATAAGATTAGGATGCTACATTAGCATGCTTGTCACCTGGGCTGCTGACTGTAAACATGTGGCCAGTTTGTTTCCGCACCAAGAGCAGCTTACAGTCTAGTGCACATGGTTTACTTTCAGTTCACAGCAGTATTGTTGCAAAACAGATAGATCTGGTCTTGGATGCTGATTGATAGGGTTGGGTATACTATTGTTTGAATTTTAGCTATTCCGATTCCGATCGATTCCCAGTTTAGATTTCAATAAGGTAAAAAAAAACAAACAAACAAAAAAAGTCACCAATTTTGGTATCAAACATATTTATTCTGTGCCTTTTTGCAAAAAAATCCGTTGCAGCTGAAAACCATGAACAAAAATCAGCAGCCTAAAGAACACTTACACAAGGAACTTTTGCCTATCGATCAAATAAAAATACCACAGCAAAAACAACTAGTCTTACTAATATACATTTTTTAAACATTAAACACAACAGTCATGTTAACAAGTAAACACTGCATTGTTTTCTTTTTGTAAATAAAATATAGATTAATCCTCAAGAGTAATCAGTCAAGAGCAGTGAGTGATTTTCATTTTCTTTTGTTGTTTGATTAACATTAAAAACACAGACGGCAGCAAGTTTATTAAGACCTAATGCACGGACATGCACATTATACTGATACTTGTCACATGTTCGGTCTGTTTTGCTTGTGTTTGATTTGTTCCTTTGTTCAGTTTCCCGCCACTCCTTGTTTCCTTGGTCACCGTCATTATGAGTTCATTTAGTTCAGCTGTGTCTGTTTAATTATCTTGTTTGTGTTCACTATTTAAGTTCCTCTTGTTCACTCAGTCTTTGTCGAGTCACTGTTATGTAAGGTTGTGTTTCTGTTGCCTGTCTGCATGTTCCTGTGAAGTTAAGATTGAAGTTTATGTTTGATTGTGATCTTCTGAGTCTTCAGCCTGTTCCTGGGTCACCAACCATGACAATACTAGGGGTGTAGCTGTATATTTATTCGTCCAGAACCGCCACGGTATGGAAATCACGGTTTGGTGCATACAGTCAGATGATGAATACAGTCAGTCACTCACAGACAATCCACACTCCAATCCAGAAGGGGGCGCACGCGGTAATGCAACGCTGTTTGCTAAACCCCACAACAGGAAGAAGAGACGATCTATGCACCAACCCAAAACAAGAGTTCAGATGCACGCAAGAGCTTGCTAGTAGCCTATATACGCTGAGTGTCAATTCATTTTTGTGACAAGCTCCACTAACTTCACAGAAAGGAAACCGGGACAGTTTCGAATGATGTCTTACTCTTATCTGTATGACCATAAATGATGGAATATTTTAAGTTGTTTCCGCTGTTATAATGAGACAAAATCATTTGGCATTGTGCTGATTATGTCGTGGAAGTCCAGTGATGAAATATGCGTGTCTGGGAAAAGGGAAGCCTCAGATGTTGCTTCAGTCGCCGTCTCCTCAGGGAAAGGTGAAGTAGGCTCTTTTTCTCTTTCTCGCTCATCTTTCTGTGATTTCTTGAAAAAGCATAATATTGAACTTGTGCGTCCGTCACTGTCACCGCATGTTAATGAACTCTCACACACAAAGAAAATGACAGCGTAGGCTACGCATGTTAATCAAACCAATGAGTTTGAAAGCAGCCGTTGCATTTTACTGCACAGCATTGGTCAATCTATCAATTAGAGTAACAACATTTTTTATTTTATTTTAAGCAATCAGGAATCTGGGTGCAGACATGTAAATGAGGGGGCCTAGGCCCCCCTACGCCCACACTAATTCTAACCCGCATCAAAATAAATGAAAAGAAACCTATAGCATTGGGGATTTGTTGCTTTTTCCTACTGAACTCGTATGGAACCGTGACCCCAAAACTGTGTATGTTACAGCTGTTTTCTTCTCAACTGACTGTTTCCATGGATGTTTCTACATCATTTTTGTGTATTTGTTCAATGAAGCGCAAGAAGACACGAAAGAGAACTCAATTCAGTATTTGCACACTATATGGGAGGTGGCTTTCTGTGTGCGCGCTTCGGATGTGTGCTCACAGAAACGGCATACAAGTACAGAAGTTAGTTCGCTTTCGCATCTTCTTGAGCTTGAAAGGTTTAAAATCACATTTAAATGTGGACACAGGAAGCAGAATCAAAAGTTTAATTTTATAAAAAGTATTACTGTCGGAATAAATGTAGTTGACACTGCATCATCTTTTATTTTCAGTCGCCAAACGGTGTCTTATATAAAAACAAATCCACAGTAAATTGAAGCAAACAAACGAACAGTGTCTTACTGATGTGATCTGATATATGCCAAAAGATCAAGGAAAATTAGATTTCTCAGTTCATGACCCCTTTAATACGTCAGAATAACCAGTTAGTTATGTGATGCAGTTTACTAATCATGCACTATGGTAAAAGTGTTTTGATGTCATCATGACATATTGTGCAAGAAAACAGCATGAAAATACGTCTTTATTAATCCACAATCTGCCCCATAATCATAATTTGCGTGAAAAGTAACGTCGTTGGCTTTATACTGCCACTATAGTGTTCATTTCAGCTGGAAACTGCAGTGGATTGGATGTATAGGTATGTTTTTGCTGTGGCATGCATTTCCAATGAGCCTTTGTTTGGTTTAAAAAAAGCAAAAAGGCTCTTGAGGCCGTGCAGTGTTTTGAATGTAGTCACAGCTAAAAGGTTTGCAGACTCTGCTGTGCATCATGACTAACAACATCCTTTAGCTGTGACTATATTCATGCATCTTGTTGAGGACAGGTGCTATTACTTTTCTAAGCGATTTATGCCTGGAAGATGATAAAATGGGTGGAAAAATCCCTTAGATGATTGTGGGTCCCAAGCCATATAAAGAGGTGAGAATGTCATAGAGACTTGAAAATGGGGAAACCACTCAGAACACCTTAGCAATTCCATAACACCCTGGCAACCACCTACAAGACTATATCCTCATAACAGCAAGTTTTGCTCAGGCAAGTGACAATCACTCAAAAGGGAGTTATTCTCTATATCAGTGTCACTGTTTCTGAACTCCCTGAGACGCCTCCATTGTAGTCTTGAGTTTTCTTCTAGGAATGAACACGTCACAATATTCCTCATTTAAATAATTCCCACCCAAGGTACACGCTAAATAAAGGGGCGGGGCCTGGTTGAGTTTGTTAGTATTGTTGAAACTCGCAGTTATGGTAAAGGGTGGGGCATTTTCCGAACACGCTCGAAGCGGTTGACCAATCACAACACACTGGTCCAGCCGACCAATCAGAGCACAATGGACTTTTCAGAAGGAGGGGCTTCACAGAGACAGGAACTAAACAGAGCGTTACTGACAGACTAGGAAGAGAGGTGCTGCAACAATGTCAAATTTGTGAAAAAAAATAGTTTTTTGCAAATTCAATCATGAAAACGTATTCTAGTAGAGCCCAAAAACCAAATCAAGAATTTGAAAAAAAGGCATAATAGGTCCCCTATAGTATTAATATATAGTATGCATACCTTGCAGAGTATATCTCAGTTTGCATGCATAGGTTAAATGAATGACACGCTACAGGTAATTTGCTTCAGTCCTATATTTTTGGTTTCCACAATGCAATGAATCCATCTCTAAATGTCCATTCTATGCCATAAAAATGCCCAAAATGGATGCTTTGCAGTACTGAGTATACACTGTTGTAGAAAGCAGACTGGAACAGTATAGAATGTGAATTCTAATGTCGTTCCCAATGTCCCTAAGGCAAATGTATATGTCATTTAGCTAAAGTAAGTGTAGCACCAGGTTTTCTGAGTTTTGATGCACTACATTGGTGGCATTACATTGCTGTCCATCACACTCAACAGTCAGCTTGTTGACTGCATGTTTTTCAAACCTGACAGCATGTCTCCTCCGGGGCTCAGTTGAGCAGAGAAAAATACGCTTGCCAAAACTCTCAGACGTGTCCATTTCTAAACTGTGCTGCCTCCCTGGTTGTCCATAAACTTTTGCTGTGATGTAACCCATGAGCTTCTGTTTTTAGAAGCTTATGTTTTTTTTTTTTTTAAGCTTGCAAACAATAATGATCTGATTTGCGTATACATGAGATGGCTAACACAGCATACTTACAAGGATTGCCTTGATCCTGCACTTATAAACTGCTTGGATCGGCATCTTTCTTCGTAGATGCCCCTTATTTTTAAACCGTCGGCTTCAAAGCGTGCCTGAAAACTCTGGAAAGCTTGTTTTACTCTGCAAGGTTGCCCAGGAGAGATTCACTGTTGCATTTCAAACAAAGACTTAATTGCTTCATTTTAGGCAATCTTTGCAATGCATGGTTTTGTTCTTAGTTGAGAATGCTTGAAGCGCTTACGCGTTTAGAAATGACTCAAATTAACATGCATGAAAAAAGGAACACAATATGTTTGTGCTTGTAAAGACAATTGTTCTGAATTGTAAGTGTTAACAGAACAATTATTTTGCTTGTTATAGAAATAAATTCATTAAAATTAAATTGAGGTTATGCATATTTCATGATTTGATAGATGTAAAGAGCCTTGCTTGGATAAATCAATGATTTTTAACCACTGGAAAGACAAGAAATATGAAAATGCTTTCTTCTACTAAATGTGTGCGAGCCTAACTTCACAATGAAAGCAATATGGCAGAAAACAACAGAAAGAGGATAATGACATAATTTCATGTCATTACAATCGCACCATCAAAGATGATTAGTCTTCTTTATAAAGATGCATTCAGGAATCTTTAACATGTGGAGTGGAGCGCTGCATTATGTGATTATGATGTGTAAATGGGTTCTCACTTAATTTTATTCTCTTGTTGGTTTTTAGTTTGTCGAAAGTCCCTGTTAAAGCAAGACACTCTGTGGTTATTTTGTACTGTAGTCATTAAATGGTTGCTTGGTAATGTCCAATCTCTTTTGAATTTGAACTTTACGAATCAACTGACCACAAGTACGTAAAACAGCCATGTAAGATGTGGCGTGAACATCTGCTCTACAGCTGTATTCAGTTAACCAGGAAAACCAGGATAATTCATTCAACCTTACACACAAATCCCTGTAGCGTTTCTCTCAGAGTAATTAACACTGAAAGGTCATCGCAGAGAACGGATCTAAGAACACTTGGGCTAATTTTCAGATGTTCTTGTGAAGTATGTCATTAATCAATCCCCTGCTCATTTAGCAGGTGTTGCTGCATTTCTTAATGGAACATTTGTCCTGTTTCAGAACAAAAAGTGATTTATATCGCAAAATTGTCAATCGTGCCTGTGCAAAAGTTGCCATTGTGATGCAACTCTGTAAAAAGCAACTTTCCAGTTTATGGCCCTATCATACACCCCCCGCAATGTGACGCCAGGTCACAAGTGTTTTTTGCTAGTTTCAGCCCGACGCAGTTTCATGTTTCATGTTTAAATGGCAAATGCAGTCACGCCCATCTGTTCTCCCATGGGTGTGCTGGTCTGAAAACGAGGTGTGTTTAGGCACATTGTTGGCGCGTTGCTATTTTGAGGAACTGAAAACGACTGCGCCATTGACCAACAAAAACCTGGTCTAAAGTCAATAGCGCAGTATTTTTTGTGTTATTTAAAGAGCGCATTAGTAATATGCGCCTGCAGGCGGGTGCACAACGCATGTACACTCTCCTTATTACACACACAGGGACGCAGCAGCACACAAACATTTTTAAATATTAAAAATAAAAGGATTACTCTCTGGAGAAGCGTTCTGTCTTTCCGCTCGCATGCTAAATAACGAATCTGCCATGGTGCGAGCACAATTGGCTTTTAAAGGGAATGGGAGATGAGACTCTGATTGGTTTATTGCATGTTACACCCAACACACACCCATGACTCATTAAGAGAATAGGGACAACCCTTTTGGACCATGCGCCTGGTGCACTGACCGTTTTTTCCGTCGTTAAACTAGCAAAAGTGGATTCGGACACGCCCTAAGTGCACCTGCAGCATGCTCTTCAGACCATGCGCTCAGATTGTTAAAATAGTGCCCTTTGAGTGAATTACTTGAAACTACACAAAAACAGCAGAATGTCAAGTGTTGTCCCAACTAGTTAAATGCAGTTGTCTGAACAAAGAATTTTAAATTGAACAATATTGCTGCAATGTTAACTGAACATGACCCCTCCCGGTCACCGTTAATGAGCAATAGCTCCACTTATTATGATTCACTGACAGTTAGGATCTTTTGTTTGTTATTTCCAGTTCAAAAGGTCATTGCTTCTGTGAAATTAAATTGTCAGGGCTATTGATTTTCACCACATTCCTCTTTTATTTTGTCTACTTTCACATTATGAACACACACACAATTTAGGTCCCCACGGTAACACGAGTCCCCATGAGTCTGTGTGCATTCAGGTTAAAGTCCCCACCGGGATAGATAAACATGAACACACTTACTACCACACACTCACACACACAAACAAACACATAGACACTCATGCGCACACACACACACAGACACACACACAAACAAACACATAGACACTCATGCGCACACACACACACACACACACAGGTGCTTTGTTGGTAATGACAAATGACTAGGCTGTCCCCTGTGAACACATTAAGGTGAGACTTTAAACGGCTTTTAATGAGACTGTTGGCTTGATCGTGTGTGTGTGTGTGTGTGTGTGTGTGTGTAGGTGTTTGCATGCGAGAAAAGGAGAGAGCTACACCGATGACCTTTTAAAAACATTTTACTTTAATGTTAAAACTGTCACTTGTGCAGATAGATAGATAAATAGATGTGCATTGCTTTCAGATTTTGTTTTTTAAAGATACAGTGGGGAGAACAAGTATTTGATACACTGCCGATTTTGCAGGTTTGCCCACTTACAAAGCATGTAGAAGTCTGTAATTTTTTAGCATAGGTACTCTTCAACTGTGAGTGACGGAACAAAAAAACAAAAATCCAGAAAATCACATTGTATGATTTTTAAGTAATTAATTTGCATTTTATTGCATGACATTACGTATTTGATACATCAGAAAAGCAGAACTTAATATTTGGTACAGAAACCTTTCTTTGCAATTACAGAGATCATACGTTTCCTGTAGTTCTTGACCAGGTTTGCACACACTGCAGCAGGGATTTTGGCCCACTCCTCCATACAGACCTGCTCCAGATCCTTCAGGTTTCGGGGCTGTCGCTGGGCAATACAGACTTTCAGCTCCCTCTAAAGATTTTCTTTTGGGTTCAGGTCTGGAGACTGGCTAGGCCACTCCAGGACCTTGAGATGCTTCTTACGGAGCCACTCCTTAGTTGCCCTGGCTGTGTGTTTCGGGTCGTTGTCATGCTGGAAGACCCAGCCACGACCCATCTTCAGTGCTCTTACTGAGGGAAGGAGGTTGTTGGCCAAGATCTCACGATTCATGGCCCCATCCATCCTCCCCTCAATACGGTGCAGTCGTCCTGTCCCCTTTGCAGAAAAGCATCCCCAAAGAATGATGTTTCCACCTCCATGCTTCACGTTTGGGATGGTGTTCTTGGGGTTGTACTCATCCTTCTTCCTCCAAACATGACCTTCTCCCATTCCTCCTCTGGATCATCCAGATGGTCATTGGCAAACTTCAGACGGGCCTGGACATGCGCTGGCTTGAGCAGGGGGACCTTGCATGCGCTGCAGAATTTTAATCCATGACGGCGTAGTGTGTTACTAATGGTTTTCTTTGAGACTGTGGTCCCAGCTCTCTTCAGGTCATTGACCAGGTCCTGCCGTGTAGTTCTGGGCTGATCCCTCACCTTCCTCATGATCATTGATGCCCCACGAGGTGAGATCTTGCATGGTGCCCCAGACCGAGGGAGATTGACCGTCATCTTGAACTTCTCCCATTTTCTAATAATTGCGCCAACAGTTGTTGCTTTCTCACCAAGCTGCTTGCCTATTGTCCTGTAGCCCATCCCAGCCTTGTGCAGGTCTACAATTTTATCCCTGATGTCCTTACACAGCTCTCTGGTCTTGGCCATTGTGGAGAGGTTGGAGTCTGTTTGATTGAGTGTGTGGACAGGTGTCTTTTATACAGGTAACGAGTTCAAACAGGTGCAGTTAATACAGGTAATGAGTGGAGAACAGGAGGGCTTCTTAAAGAAAAACGAACAGGTCTGTGAGAGCCGGAATTCTTACTGGTTGGTAGGTGATCAAATACTTATGTCATGCAATAAAATGCAAATTAATTATTTTTGTTTTAGATTCCGTCACTCACCGTTGAAGAGTACCTATAATAAAAATTACAGACCTCTACATGCTTTGTAAGTGGGCAAACCTGGAAAAACGGCATCAATACTTGTTCTCCCCACTGTGATGTTTTGTGTAAAGTGCAGGCATTTCCAAATATAAAGCATGGTTGCTAAAAAATAGATGAAAGATCTTTACATAAACCCTCTCTGTGATTGATTCCCATCTGCGGATTATTTAAGCGCTGCTCAAGTGCCTCAGGATTACCATCAGCTCTTTAATTCCAGAAGCCGAGAGGAGAGGAGGAAGATTCCGGAAATCTGTGATGTGTAATTAGTCCCCATTGTGCTGAGCTGCTAAATCAGGCTAGCATTGTTATACCACGTGAGACTCGGGCACCGTACGTGACACCGTATACATGCATGCATATAGTCTTCCTGTCACCTTAAACACAGATATGACTCACTTTTATTTTATCAGAACCTTGCGTCTGTGTGAAATCATATGCATTGCTGTAATATACTGTGAAACGAAGAGGTGAAGTGGGTAATTCTTTCAATGCTAATACACTTTCTCCCAGCTTAATGTGCAGAGACAACTATAACTAATCTATTTGTAGGTTGACTTCCTGAAGATGGCCTGTAATACCTGCATGAACATTCCATATTGCAAACTTCCAAAATATGCTTTCTGTCACACATTCACAATATATAAACACACACGAACGACAGTGTTTTTAATTAAGTGGAATGATAGTATAGTGCTATTAGCTGTGACTCACTCTTACATAACTGTCAGACACTCAGAAGAGTCATTCATCAAGGACGCCATGAACACGAGCTGCTTCTGTCGTAACCGCAGCAGTGTTTGATTCAAACATACTCTACAGTTTAACAGGCTTGTGCTATAAACAATCCACCAATAACTCTCATCAGTAGGCCTTTTTCCATAATGACATGATCATAGCTTTAAAAACACCTGGTTATTGTTTTTTTTGTGTGTTTCAGAAGACACTCGTACCGAACCGGACAGGACATTGAGAACTGTGGCACCTGCAGAGACTGTGCCTGTATCATATACAGGTAAGACAGCCTTATTTTCTATGTGTTAATGTGTTTTCTGAGTGTTTGCACAAATACACTCACATGGACATATGCCTAGGTGAAAGTCATACTATGGAATGGTTTTAAAATGAATTGTAATGCATTTTAGGCGAGTTTGTGGGAAGCCATTTACTAGGGAAATGTTCACCTGTCCTAGCCAAACTATTAGTTTTTAATTTCCTGGTGAATAATACATTAAATAACAAATGACCAAAATTTATTTATTTATTTATTTATTTTTTTTTGGTCTAAAAAAAACTAGTCTCAGCCTCTAGCTCCAACAAGACAAATCACAGACCGATGCATAAGATACATAATTAGGCTAATTTGTTCTCAAAAGCACAAGCTGGTTCTCAACTGGCCATATACATTCACTGGCCACTTTTACCCCCTTTTGCCGTGGCACAGATTCAACAAGGTGCTGGAAATATTCCTCAGAGATTTTGGTCCATATTGTCATGATAGCATCACTCAGTTTCTGCAGATTTGTCGGCTGCACATCCATGATGTGAATCTCCCATTCCTTCCAACGCTATCTCACGACCAATTCGTACATATTTGTACAAGGTGGCTAATTCGTACGAATTCGTACGACCTCACTTGTATGAATTCATACGATTTGTCTATACCGCAGTGATGGGTAGGTTTAGGGGCGGGGTTTGAGGTTAGGTCATTCATACGAAATCATACGAATTGACCAACTCGTCAAATACGTACGATTTAGCAAAAATCGTACCAATTCGTACGAGTGAGGTCGTAGCAATTCATATGAATTAGCCACCTCGTAAAATATGTACGAATTGCCATGAGATCGGGTTGATTCCTTCACATCCCAAAGCTGCTCTATTGGATTGAGATCTGGTGGCTGTGGAGGCTGTTTGAGTTTAGTGAACTCACTGGTCAAGAAACCAGTTTGAGATGATTTGAGCTTTGTGACATATGCATTATCCTGCTGGAAGTAGCCATCAGAAGATAAAGAAGATAAAACAATACTCAGGTGGACTGTGGTGTTTAAACGATGCTCGATTGGTACTAAGAAGCTCAAAGGGTGCCAAGAAAATTCCCATTACAGCACCAACAGCCTAAACCGCTGATACAAGACAGGATAGATGCATGCTTTCATGTTGTCTACGTCAAATCATGACCCTACCATCTGAATGTCACAGCAAAATTGAGACCAGGCAACATTTCCCCCCCCAATCTTCTGTTGATTTCTGTTTTTTTATTTATTTATTTTTTTTTTTCAAATCTTGTGTGTGTGTGTGTGTGTGTGTGTGTGTGTGTGTGTGTGTGTGTGTGTGTGTGTGTGTGTGTGTGTGTGTGTGTGTGTGTGTGTGTGTGTGTGTGTGTGTGTGTGTGTGTGTGTGTGTGTGTGTGTGTGTGTGTGTGTGTGTGTGTGTGTGTGTGTGTGTGTGTACTAACATGCATGGAATCCAAGCTCCAGTGTAATGAAAAGACTTATCTTTAAAATGCAATTAAACTATTTAATAATCAATTAAAAAGGAATATATACCTGTATGATATTACGCTGTAGCCACATTGGACCAGCGGTTTGGAAAAGCTGCGAGCGCTATCTTGTGGTCACATGTTGGAATAAATTCGATGCGCGACTCTCACAGTGCATTATGGGTATTCTCTAGCCGCTGAGTGAACATCGGTTGTACACTCGTTATTGCGGTGCATTGTGGGATTGTATGATGGTTTCAGAAACCACTACAAATGACTGTCCCCTCAAATAGTGCACTATTTAAGGGTACAGGGGGCGATTTTGGACACAGCTAGGAACATAATCAGAAACCAAGGAAAGGAAACTAAACAAAGCAGGGAAACAGGAACTAAAGGAAATAGAACAGAATATCAAAATAAGATTCCATAACCGTAACATATATATATACACTATATTGCCAAAGGTTTTGGGACGCCTGCCTTTACATGCACATGAACTTTAATGACATCCCATTCTTAATCCGTAGGGTTTAATATGGAGTTGGCCCACCCTTTGCAGCTATAACAGCTTCAACTCTTCTGGCAAGGCTTTCCACAAGGTTTAGGAGTGTGTTTATGGGAATTTTTGACCATTCTTCTAGAAGCGCATTTGTGAGGTCAGGCACTGATGTTGGACGAGAAGGACTGGCTCGCAGTCTCCGCTCTAATTCATCCCAGAAGTGTTCAATCGGGTTGAGGTCAGAACTAGTGCAGGCAAGTCAAGTTCCTGCACACTAAACTCGCTTATCCATGTCTTTATGGACCTTGCTTTGTGCACTAGTGTGCAGTCTTATTGGAACAGGAAGGGGCCATTCCCAAACTGTTCCCACAAAGTTGGGAGCATGAAATTGTCCAAAATGTCTTGGTATGCTGAAGCATTAAGAGTTCCTTTCACTGGAACTAAGAGGCCAAGCCCAACCCCTGAAAAACAACCCCACGCCATAACCCCCCCTCCACCAAACTTTACACTTGGCACAATGCAGTCAGGCAAGTACCGTTCTCGGCGTGCGTTATACCACTGCATCCGGCGCTTTGCATTGCACTTGGTGATATAAGGCTTGGATGCAGCTGCTCGGCCATGGAAACCCATTCCATGAAGCTCTCTACGCACTGTTCTTGAGCTAATCTGAAGGCCACACGAAGTTTGGAGGTCTGTAGCTATTGACTCAGAAAGACTGGCGACTTCTGTGCACTGTGCACCTCAGCATGCGCTGACCCTGCTCTGTGATTTTTACGTGGCCTACCACTTCGTGGCTGAGTTGCTGTTGTTCCCAATTGCTTCCACTTTGTTATAATACCACTAACAGTTGACCGTGGAATATTTAGTCATGAGGAAATTTTTGCACAGATGGCAACCTATCACGGTACCACGCTTGAATTCACTGAGCTCTTGAGAGTGCCCATTCTTTTACAAATGTTTGTAGAAGCGTCTGCGTGCCTAGGTGCTTGATTTTATACACCTGTGGCCATGGAAGTGATTGGAACACTTGAATTCAATGATTTGGACAGGTGTCCCAAAACGTTTGGCAATATAGTGTGTGTATGTATGTGTGTGTATGTATATATATATATATATATATTAGTGCTGCCAACGTTAACGCATTAACACGTACATTTTTTCCAGTTTAACACACTAAAAATATTTAACGCAATGCAGCATCTGTTTTTTCTGTCATCCTTTGGCTAGCGTTGTGTGTTTAATCGAAGTCTATGGTCATTTGACACAATTTAATCTTTCATTTGGTAGAAGCAAGAAAAATACTAAAATAACCATTTGAGAACTATGCTTTACACAATTCTGGCAGTCTACCTGTCTCAGTTCACTTGGAAACAATATCATGTTTACAAGTTCCCAGTCCTGCTACCATGAGGGCTTCCAAGAAAGAAATCTCTGCATTTGGCAAAGTTTGTGAGGTTGATGCCATCACATCTTTGAAAGATATTCAACAGTTTTTGTTTGAGACCGTAGCAAGTAAACAAGCCAAGTGTCTTTATATTCGGCTGCGCTTCTAGGGTTGTATCTGATTTCTGATTTACCTGCACCAAAACGTCACGTACAAGACAATTTACATATCGGTCATACAGTCTGTTCCTGTCTTAAAGTGAATGATTTTTGGCCAGAATATGCTGCAATGTGGATCAGACTTTCAAAATCAAAGTAAAGTACTTACTATAAAATATATTTACTCATAGTAAGTTGACACCCTATTGACACAAATGACACCCTATTGTAAAATGTCACCCTTATATCTTTTGAAAGAAAAACAAGTAGTTAAAGTGCTCCTATTATGCTTTTTCAAATATAACATTTCATGTAGTGTGTAATATAGCTGTTTGAGAAGGTAAATGTCTGAAAAGTTTGAACTGCTGAAAGTCGTCAGCAATTCCAGTCTCACTTCCTGTTACACACCTTTGTAACAATGTAACACATTTGCATAATGCCCATCTATGGTCTTCATTGGCTGCCCGTGATTGACGTCTACTTTGACTCGCCCTCAAACACTGTAGTTGTAGTTGAGGCCTGGGAGAGTTTGGTTTGTGTTGTGTTGTGTTCTCCGTTTTCTGCGCTGCCATAGCAAATCCACTTTGCATGCACTTCAAAAGGATGAGGACTCGAACTGATACGGTAAAACTGACACCATCGTTACACTTCGTATCACACTGTACAAGTGCTGAGGAAGACCTGGAGCTGAAATTCAGATATGATAATGGATGTTTCGTTTCCGACACTCACTGTAAGCGGTAGACCAGTCACAACAGACTGGGCCATCTGACCAATCAGAGCAGAGTAGGCTCTCAGAAAGGAGGGGTTTAGAGAGACTGAGGGCCCTATTTTAACGATCTAAGCACATGGTCTGAAGCGCATGGCGCAGGTGCACTTAGGGCGTGTCCGAATCCACTTTTGCTAGTTTAATGACGGAAAAAACGGTCCAAAAGGGTTGTACCTAGTCTCTTAATGAGTCATGGACGTGTTTTTGGCTTAGCATGCAATAAACCAATCAGAGTCTCATCTCCCATTCCCTTTAAAAGCCAGTTGCGCTTGCACAATGGCGGAATTTGTGAGCGGAAAGACTGACCGTTTCTCCAGAGAGGAATCATTTTATTCTTTAATATTTGGCATGTTTGTGTGCTGCTGCGCGTCCCTGTGTGTGTAATAAGTGTACGTGCGCTGTGCACCCACCTATAGGTGCATATTACTAACATGCTCTTTAAATAACAAAATAAATTGGTCAATGGCGCAATCGTTTTCAGTTGCCTCAAAATAGCAACACGGCAACAATGTGCCTGAACATCGTTTTCAGACCAGCATGCCCATGGGCGAACAGATGGGCGCAAGTGAATTAGCTATTTAAACAACGTGGCGCAGGACGTGTAAATGATAACTGCATCGGGATGAAACTAGCAAAAAACACTTGCGTCGCATTGCGCCAGGTGAGGGGCACATAAGAGGGGGACTTTAAAAAGAATATGACATCTATGATGACACAACCAAACAGAAATCATCAGGACTAGCAGGCAGACCTGATCAGCTGGGTGCTTTCTGTCGTGGCTGAAACCTCCAGGCGTATGAATCAGTGTTCAGAGCACTGAGGAAGATCCAGGTGGACATTCAGGATGTTTCTTCTCCCCATGAGCCCAAGGTATAATTGCCTGGGCTTATGTAACCTCCCTCACTGCACAAGGTCTACCAAAATCAATAACAACGGCCCACGTCACCACACATTTTCATCTACTCCAGCCCAGAATGAAGGTGTGAATAACACTCCCAGAGGAGACCTGGAGAATCACAAACTCTCGCACGCACGCATATATATATATATATATATATAAAGGGGTATGTGGTTAGGAAGGGGGTGGAGTCAATCTTACAAGAGCATTAAAGTCAATGTGAACCTCAGTTTGCAAACCATTTATCATCTTTAATATGCTGTTTTTCTTGGTTCAGTAGAACAAATGTAGGGGAAGGGGTAGGATGAAATTTTTTTTTTTTTTTTTTCATTGGGAATTGATTTGATTGTGAAATGTGGCCGTTACTTACCAGAATGAAGCTGGGTATAGTTGGAGAAGACTGGTTGAAAATTATGATCTAGCACATTAAGATCCAGATCATGTGTTTAGAACATAAAGTGGATCAATTTTGCTTTCATGTTGACCTCAAAGATAAAAGCAGTTAGACTAAGCTGGCAAGCTAATATCTGGGCTTATTTAAAGAAGTCTTAATGGAGTTTCCCAGTTTTGTTTTATTGAAGTATCAACTTTGTCTCAGATGTTTCTTCTAAAATTCCTTGGGAGAAATAAAAACACACATGAGTCAGTTGAGATGGAGTATGAGTATAGAGTAATAAAATGAATATGAATAGTGTAGCTCAGTTTATTTGCTCATGGATGAATTTGGTGAGAAATATTTTCATATTGAAGAGTTTTGATGGCAGACACTAGTTTATGTTTGTGTAAATAAGTTTTACTATTGAGTTAGTTCACCGCAAATCTGGCAATACCGGTTGAGGAGATACATTTGAGATATTAAGATCTCACTTGTCATGTTTTTTTTCTTGCGAGCATTGTCTGTCCAACTTATGTCCAGTTCATGCATCATCCTATAGACAGCACCAGGTGCACATATGTTGGACTTCTGAGGATGCCTAAACTAGAATCAGTCAGTTAACAGAAAGGAAATTGTTCAGTATGATGAGCGATGGCAGCCGAGCATTGAGGACGGGGATCCGTGTCTGTTAGCTCAAAAGCACAGAACCAGATGAGCTGAGAGTGAAACGGAGAGGTAGAGAGTTGCCAGGTCCCTGCTGAGATCTAAGGAAGAAAGACAGTGACAAAAAAGGAACACGTCCAAGTCTGAGTGCGACTCCATCTGTGGGGGGAAATGAAAGCAAACCTGTGCTTTAAGAGCCAGCAACTGAGAGATGCAGGTATAGAGGAAGAAAGCGGGAGATGGAAGGGATAATTTTAGAAAGATTACAGGCTAGATATTTTCTCCTTGTGTCTACCCAGAGGGTGATCTAAATATTAATGTTGTGTGCGAGTGTTGGGGTTTCCTGTCAGTGTGCAATGTCAGAACGGGCCGCCTTGGCTCACCACAGCAGAAGACATGGGCATGAGCGGCTGTACGAGTGGGATTCGGGGCTTAACCCTGTAAAGCCTGCATATGCAATGATTTGTTTTTTAATGGAACAGTATATTGAACCTTTAGACTGAATCTAAAAACAAAACTTTTGCATGCGTGTCATATTTGTTTCATCATGGCCTTTATGGCTCTTTTAATATAATACAGTGAGAATATGGAGCTCAGCTCATACTTGAAAAGAAAAAAAAACAGTTCAGTTTTATTCAGAGGCCCAAACTGAGCTAAAATATGAAATTTGCTGCAGATTCTGATATTTATATGGCCAAAAAGTAAGATGAAATTCTGATGCTTGTAATGTAAATCAGTGAGATCTTTATTACAGATATTAGATACTTGCATAAAATGCATGTAAATGTTTTCACTATAGCTCCCAATAATATGTCTTAGTAAGATGATATTTAAATGCTTAGTTTTATGATCAAAGCACTGTAGTTTTATTGTGTGGGCAGAACATATAATGCAATGAATATAATGACGATTGAGAGATACACAAATAAACATTCCTCAAAAGCCTGATGGATCATATTTGATACTCACAATTTAACATGATATTTCTGGAAAATGATGTATGGATAATCAAGTAAACCTAAATTGCTTCAGATTGTTCATCTTGAAATATTACTAACAATATATAATTTATTCTTATGTGTATTGTATAAAAATCAGTAAAGATTTCACAGCAGAAAGACGCGTGAACCACGAGCTGAAGGGGGACATTTTTACAGTTATACACTGTAAAAAAAGTTACGTTGTTTTTACAAAAAATGTTTGGCAGCTGTGATTGCCAGAATAATTTTGTAAAAATTAGTCACTGTAAAAATAAAACTGTAAAATGTACAGGGATTTACTGCAAGAAATAGACATTTTAAGTGTATTTATACAAAAAAAAAAATCCTGTTTTTACAACAAAAAAAAAAAATGGCAGTTGTGGTTGCCAGAATAATTTTGTAAATACAGTAACCGTAAAAAATCCTGTAAAATTTACAGTGATTTACTGTAAGAAATACAGACATTTTAAATGTATTTAAACAAAACAATCCTGTTGTTTTTACAGAAACAATCTGGCAGCTGTGGTTGGCAGAATGATTCAGTAAAAAATACATAATAAATGTAAACAACTTTACGGTTTTAAACTGTACATTTTAGTATAAAACTGCATAAAAACCCAATAAAAACTTTTGAAGCATCTATTAACCTCAAAGCAGTGAACAAAAACAACTGTCATTTCTCTGAATATAAATTTGTAATATGTGGTGTACTTTGTTTACAAACAATACACTAGAGAGCATATAACAGATTAATTATCTTATTGGAACTGAAAGAGAAGAGATGGAAGGAAACAAAGACAAGAGAAAGAAAGAAAGAAAATTAGAGAAAGGAAAAATATAGGAAAATACTTTTCTCTTTAAATGAGTTTAAACAGTTTAGTGGACTTTTGTGTATCAAAAATGATATAGTAGGCTTTAAAGTGTCACTTTAAAAAAAATTGTCATTTACTCATGTATGATTTTCTTTCTTCCATGCAAACACGCAATGAAAATGTTTTAAGGAATGTTTACGGCCAAACCATTAAAATACTATAAAAGTAGTCTACTGTAAATGACTCATGTACTATGTATGTTGTGCTTGTTAGATTTTTTTTTTTTTTTTTGTGAATATTGATGTAAATGTCATTAATCAAAATTGAAATATATAGCGTGCAAGTGTAACAGACGTAGGCCAGTAAGAGCTGTGCGTGTAAACTGACGCTAGAGGCTGCGGTTTTTAGCGTCTTTGTTAGCGCACCCACCTCCCACGGCGGTGACCGCAGTTCGAATCCCGCTCGGAGCGGGTCGAGTAGGACCGGTTAGAATTGGTGCCGTGACCCGGATGGGAGTTTAGGTTTAGGGGGGTGAGTGTAACAGACGTAGGCAATTAAGAGCTGTGCATGTAAACCTCACTCCCCTGGCCTCAAGAGTTGTGCTAGCGGCTGACACTACAGGCTGCGGTCTTTAGCGTCCTTGTTAGCGCACCCAGCTCCCACGGTGGTGACCCCGGTTCGGTTTAGGGGGGGTGAGTGTAACAGACGTAGGCCAGTAAGAGCTGTGCGTGTAAACCTCACTCCCCTGGCCTCAAGAGGCATGCTAGTGGCTGCGGTCTTTAGCATCCTTGTTAGCGCACCCACCTCCCATGCAGGAGACCACAGTTCGAATCCCGCACAGAGCGGGTCATGTAGGACCAGTTACACAAGTCTGGACTACAAACCCGATTCCAAAAAAGTTGGGACACTGTACAAATTGTGAATAAAAACAGAATGCAATGATGTGGAAGTTTCAAATTTCAATATTTTATTCAGAATACAACATAGATGACATATCAAATGTTTAAACTGAGAAAATGTATCATTTTAAGTGAAAAATAAGTTGATTTTAAATTTCATGGCATCAACACATCTCAAAAAAGTTGGGACAAGGCCATGTTTACCACTGTGTGGCATCCCCTCTTCTTTTTATAACAATGCAAACGTCTGGGGACTGAGGAGACAAGTTGCTCAAGTTTAGGAATAGGAATGTTGTCCCATTCTTGTCTAATACAGGCTTCTAGTTGCTCAACTGTCTTAGGTCTTCTTTGTCGCATCTTCCTCTTTATGATGCACCAAATGTTTTCTATGGGTGAAAGATCTGGACTGCAGGCTGGCCATTTCAGTACCCGGATCCTTCTTCTACACAGCCATGATGTTGTAATTGATGCAGTATGTGGTCTGGCATTGTCATGTTGGAAAATGCAAGGTCTTCCCTAAAAGAGACGACGTCTGGATGGGAGCATATGTTGTTCTAGAACTTGGATATACCTTTCAGCATTGATGGTGCCTTTCCAGATGTGTAAGCTGCCCATGCCACACGCACTCATGCAACCCCATACCATCAGAGATGCAGGCTTCTGAACTGAGCGCTGATAACAACTTGGGATGTCCTTGTCCTCTTTAGTCCGGATGACATGGCGTCCCAGTTTTCCAAAAAGAACTTCAAATTTTGATTCGTCTGACCACAGAACAGTTTTCCACTTTGCCACAGTCCATTTTAAATGAGCCTTGGCCCAGAGAAAACGCCTGCGCTTCTGGATCATGTTTAAATATGGCTTCTTTTTTGACCTATAGAGTTTTAGCCGGCAACGGCGAATGGCACGGTGGATTGTGTTCACCGGCAATGTTTTCTGGAAGTATTCCTGAGCCCATGTTGTGATTTCCATTACAGTAGCATTCCTGTATGTGATGCAGTGCCGTCTAAGGGCCCGAAGATCACGGGCATCCAGTATGGTTTTCCGGCCTTGACCCTTACGCACAGAGATTGTTCCAGATTCTCTGAATCTTTGGATGATATTATGCACTGTAGATGATGATAACTTCAAACTCTTTGCAATTTTTCTCTGAGAAACTCCTTTCTGATATTGCTCCACTATTTTTCGCCGCAGCATTGGGGGAATTGGTGATCCTCTGCCCATCTTGACTTCTGAGAGACACTGCCACTCTGAGAGGCTCTTTTTATACCCAATCATGTTGCCAATTGACCTAATAAGTTGCAAATTGGTCCTCCAGCTGTTCCTTATATGTACATTTAACTTTTCCGGCCTCTTATTGCTACCTGTCCCAACTTTTTTGGAATGTGTAGCTCTCATGAAATCCAAAATGAGCCAATATTTGGCATGACATTTCAAAATGTCTCACTTTCTACATTTGATATGTTATCTATATTCTATTGTGAATAAAATATAAGTTTATGAGATTTGTAAATTATTGCATTCCTTTTTTATTCACAATTTGTACAGTGTCGCAACTTTTTTGGAATCGGGTTTGTACTATGGACTACTTCTGTGATAGAAATCACCTTACGGAATGTAGACAATATGGGTGAGCAAATTATGACAATTTTTATATGTTCGTTTTTTATAACTATTCCTTTAAACTCTGAATTCCTTTGTGCTCCAAAATTACCCAAATGTTGTTGTTTTTTAAAAAATATATATATATATATTTTATTAAAGTGCAATGTCATGAACCCTCGCAAAGTTTTGGTTCTCAGTCATCTCATGGCATTTTAAGCTACATATGATGATTAAAAACACATGACTTTTGACCTTTGTGCATGTTTGAGACTGCGGCTAGAGTTCTTTATAGTTTTAGCTCCACCCATAACCCGATGTAAAAATCTTGCATTTTGCTGGTTTTAACTGGTGTAAGTTGGTTTAGCTGGTCTTCCAGCACGGCCAAGCTGTTGTTAAGCTGGTTGACCAGCTGGAATGTGCCCAAAACCCTGTTAAAACACAGTTTAGCCAAATTGGGAGACCAGATAACCACCTTAGGCTGGTTTAAGCCGTTGTTCCCAGCAAGGAAAATTATTCCTAACTCAAGCAATATTTTTTAAACTGTATTATATTTCAATATTGCATCAAAAGTCCATGTATCCAGCGATCATAGGTCAAAAAAGTCAGACTATCCATTGACCCTAGAAGCATCCCTGTAGCTGGTTACCCTGCACTGGCTTCAGTACAGCTGACTCAATAGAGAGTATTACAGAGAGAATGAAAGTGGACAAGAGCCGAGTTGGTTGTGTGCGTGTGAGGGGAAAAAGAGGAGCTTTCTGTACCAGTGGGAAATTAAATCATAATAATGTCTTTTCATGTTGTATCCTCCAAGAACCGAAGAAGATAAAGGAAGATGTTTTAGTATTGGATGAAGGCTTTACACATTGTGCTTTTTGGGTCTCCTCATGCTAGTCACGTTTTAGGTTTCTGGGAGGTCTGTGAAAAGGTTACATACGAGTATGATGTCACCCAAGTAAGGGAATGAAGAGAACTATTAGGTATGAACCGTGCACAGGTTTTCGGAGTGTCTCAGTTTGTTAGATTATAAGCCTGCTATAGCTCAAGATGTAATGATACCAGTTTTACTGCAGTATTGAATCAGATTCTGAAGGCTCTGTGAAATGCATTTCTAGTTCATTCACTTCTAGTAAATGGCTGTTTTGGTGAAAAAAACAAACAAAAACAAAACATTTTTACAGACATTTCTTAGATGGGGAAAAAATAAGATATGTGTTAATACTGGATCTGTGCATGAGCCCTAGTAAATCTGCTGTTGTTTATTATGTTGTTAATAAACATATTGAGAATATATAATATTTAGTATTTTACTTGAACAGTTACTTGTAAAACTTATATTACAAGTACATTGTTTCAGCATTTTGGCTTAAATTTTAATATTATATAAAGTTAACAATTACATGTTATTATCTTACATTATTTTACTGTACATTCATTTAGTTTTAAGTATTACTTGTAAAACTTATTTCAGTTAATTAAATTTAAATATATACATTTTAAATAATCATTTATATAAATGTTTTACATTTGTCTTTATACAACTTTTTAAATCAATATAAATTAATAAAATATTTTTTATTACATTCAATCACATGGTAGCTTCTGCCGTTGTATCAAAAATTGCAAAATTGATATTGAAAATTCTGAAATGTTACTGGTATTGCTATTTACTGCTGAATTGTGGGAACCATGACAAACCCTAGTGTGAAAATCTCTTTTTCTTTCTGTCTTTTTTTTTTTTTTTTTTTTTTTTTTTTTAAAAGCTCCACACAGGCCCATTTCTCCATTTGAGACACATTCAACTCCTCCTCACAGACATGCACAGACTTAATTTATTTAATATTTATAGTGCTCTCACAGCATATTAATAAACAGGTTCAAATGTATGATGGGCTGCTGTATTACTCCAATAAATGCAATTGTGGAGTGACAGGGGGTGGAGTGACAGACTCTTCCATTTAGGAGTCAATATGAGCGCTCCGGGTCCCTGGAGTCCAAATACAGCAGCCTAATCAGATTCCAGAGGGGACGGAGCAGAGAATAGGACCTGCTCCTGCCTCTCATTGTCCAAAGCCTCAGGGAGAGAGATTTGTATTAGGTAGCGGGTGCTGGGGGAGAGTGTGACAGACTGCCTCATTTCAGCAGAGCTTCGCTCTTGGCCAGACATGACATTCTTTTTCACCCTCATCCGCAGCGCTTCACGTGCTGAATCGGAAATGTGTCATTTATCTGGAGTAGCTCCCAAAAGGGTATAGTCACTTAAACGGACACTGAATGATACTGTTTACATATTGACTTGTGGCTGGTACATTTGAAATGCATTCAGAATTATGGGTTATCTGCAAGGGAAGCGCATTCTCACAGGCATATCAACATCCTCTGAAGGCCTTAATCTTAATCTCTTCTCTTCTCTTCTCTTGTGTGAGGGCGGGGCAACCTGTCACTCACATGAGATCCACCAATAGCAAACCACAACCATCCAATCAATTTTTGATGTACAAAATCAAGTCCCGCCCTGCTTTTTTTTTTTCTTTTGTTTGAGAAGCCGTTTCACTCTGATATACATCACAATAGGAAAGCTGTATTTGAATGACAGGAGTGGAGGGAATGAGCATCTTTTACAAACATATAACAGTTTGACCACTTTACGGTATCTCAACAACCTGCCAACTATAGGCACTATTACTGTGCTGGAATTGCACAGAGTATTTAAATTAGGTAATTGTCATTCTTTTCACACTTCCTTTCTATGTAAATGAATCATTTGTTAAATACTATTGTAGAATGCACAAAATTCCCTAAAGCCAGCTCTGTTTGATTAGCACAGTTTTTGTTCTGCAATTCATTAAATGATGAAGAACATTTTAATTATGCATATATGCAGACATGCACATGCATTGGAGCATTAAAAATACTAACGTTTAAAAGTTTGGTGTCAGTAAGTTTTTTTTTTTTTTGAAAGAAATGAATAGTTTCATTCAGTCAGGATGTATTAAATTGATTCAGATGTGACAGTAAAGACATTTACAATACTGCAAAAATGTGTATTTCAAATAAATGTTGTTTTATGCTTTCTTTTTACAGTTTTTCACAGTTGCTAAGGCATTAAATCCCATTCTCTGAACCAAATTGTCAATACCAATTTGTTGAAAAAAATCACTATTTCTGCAAAAACTTAAACAAGTTCAGGCAGTTAGACACTATTTTAAAATCTCCTGCACTCTTTTTGCAAAACTCTAAACATATTCTCACTCATTAAAACACATTTCAGACTGTGATACATTTGTGACGCAAAGCACTAAACACAAGAGGCAAAAGTTAAACACAACTGAAACACAGTTGTCATCGTTTACACACTACGACTCAACATTGTTCACACTTATTTCTAATGATGTGATCAAACCAACTGTTCAAAATATACGCCAGTTCAGGCACACAGGTGGCACAGGTGCACTAAATGATGATACCAACAATAGATTGAAACAGTCTGAGAGGGAGAGGAGGAGTACATACACTATACTGCCAAAAGTTTTGGGACGCCTGCCTTTACATGCACATGAACTTTAATGACATCCCATTCTTAATCCGTAGGGTTTAATATGGAGTTGGCCCACCCTTTGCAGCTATAACAGCTTCATCTCTTCTGGGAAGGCTTTCCACAAGGTTTAGGAGTGTGTTTATGGGAATTTTTGACCATTCTTCTAGAAGCGCATTTGTGAGGTCAGGCACTGATGTTGGACGAGAAGGCCTGGCTCACAGTCTCCGCTCTAATTCATCCCAAAGGTGTTCTATCGGGTTGAGGTCAGGACTCTGTGCAGGACAGTCAAGTTCCTCCACACCAAACTCGTTCATCCATGTCTTTATGGACCTTGCTTTGTGCACTGGTGTGCAGTCTTGTTGGAACAGGAAGGGGCCATTCCCAAACTGTTCCCACAAAGTTGGGAGCATGAAATTGTCCAAAATGTCTTGGTATGCTGAAGCGTTAAGAGTTCCTTTCACTGGAACTAAGAGGCCAAGCCCAACCCCTGATAAACAACCCCACACCATAACCCCCCCTCCACCAAACTTTACACTTGGCACAATGCAGTCAGGCAAGTACCATTCTCGGCGTGCGTTACACCACTGCATCCGGCGCATTGCATTGCACTTGTTGATGTAAGGCTTGGATGGATGCAGCTGCTCGGCCATGGAAACCATTCTTGAGCACTGTTCTTGAGCTAATCTGAAGGCCACACGAAGTTTGGAGGTCTGTAGCTATTGACTCTGCAGAAAGTTGGCCTCAGCATGCGCTGACCCTGCTCTGTGATTTTTACGTGGCCATTTTAGTTGCTGTTGTTCCCAATTGCTTCCACTTTGTTATAATACCACTAACAGTTGACTGTGGAATATTTAGTAGTGAGGAAATTTCACAAATGGACTTATTGCACAGGTGGCGACCTATCACGGTACCACGCTTGAATTCACTGAGCTCCTGAGAGCGACCCATTCTTTTACAAATGTTTGTAGAAGCGTCTGCATGCCTAGGTGCTTGATTTTATACACATGTGGCCATGGAAGTGATTGGAACACCTGAATTGGTGATTGAACAATGATTTGGAGGGGTGTCCCAATACTTTTGGCAATATAGTGTATAAGAGGTGGTGGACAAGGAGGAAGAGGATGAGGACGACCAAGGTGTGGACAGTGTTGTCAAGGCTGGATGTGTCAAGGGTTTTTCCCTTCGCCCGGCAAGAGACAACATTCCCTGTGATGTGGACAGAGTCCTCAGGCCAGAGCCAGCACGAAGACATGATGCTGAAGCAGAATCAATCTCTCATTGACCTTGATTTTGCAGTTGCACAACTTGCAGTATTTGAGTGTACTGTAACATGCTTTTCATTTAGAGTTTTATTTGACCTTTTTGGCTTTTGCAGTTGAACTAATGTATTTTTACAGTATTCAAGTGCTGAATATACAGACATTCAGTAGCCTACTATTCAATATTCAGTACAATACTATAATTGCAGTACATACAGTATAAAATATATACTCCTTACTCAGATGCAGTAATGCTTATATTATTGACTCATGTGTGTATGATCTGAAAGCATTGTTTGATTTTGAGTACAGGTGAAATGGTTTTGAAGCAATTGTTTGGCTTTGCCAGAAGAGTCAAGGGTTTTGTGAGCTTAGTTTAAAAATTTGGATTTGTTTAATGTTGTGAGAAAATGGATGAAGGTTTCAAGAAATGTGTCTTAGCAATTGTGAAAAACTGTAATCAAAGAATACTAAAATTATGGATTCAGCACAAGTGTTTTCAACATTGATGATAATAATAATGTTTCTTGAGCAGCAAATTAGCATATTAGAATGATTTCTGAAGAGTAATGATGCTGAATATTCAGCTTTGATCACAGGAATATATTACATTTTACGATATATTACAATAGAAAACAGCTATTTTAAATTGTTGTAATATTTCACAATAATACTGTTTTTAATTGTATTTTGATCAAATAATGATCAGCATAAGAGACCTCTTTCAAAACCATTTAAAAAAAAAAAAAAAAAACCTCACCAACTCCAAACTTTTGAACTGTAGCATGTTACGTATGTATACGGGACCACACATTTATAATGTGTCGGTCGAGAATCAGCATCAGCATTTGCGTACTTGTGTGATTTCTGCCCTAAGTTCCATTTCCAAAATTCTTGTAATGATAGTCTACCATTCCCTGATTTCTCCCTCCGTCTTTCTCTCTAACCGCTTCTCCATGTATGACTCAGTGGTCTGCATGTGATGTTTGTTGCCTCGGGGCAAAGAGTCGCTCATGCCACGTCTGAGAGGAAGAGGAAGCCGTGGTGGGGAATCGTAAATGTCTGCTCTGCTCTCAGCTCTTTTAGTTATTCTCTCTCCTGACGGCACTCCTGCAGTGAAATATTAATCTGCATCAAATATTCAATACCTAGTAAAAGTTTTAAACAAGTGTTAATGAAGGTGAAGGGTAAAAAAAAAATGCCTCGTGAGGGGAACCAGTGGGCCGTGTACGGCAGCGAGTGCTGAGCTGGAGTGTGTATTACACATAAAAGGAGAAAAGGCGGCAAAAGCCAAAGAGAAAGATAGACACAAGTACCGTAGTGAAGGGAATTTGTGTTATCAGAGTAAGAAACCACAGCTCTGTTACAAAACCTAGTGAGCTGCGTGGTTTACCATTTTAAAGTCGACATGAAATGAAAGTTGCAATAGCCTTTTCTTCCCTGTCCAGGTGAAACAGCTTCTTGAACAAGAACAAATGTAGGGCGGGATTTGAGTTTGTCCATGTGGAATTGATTGGATGGTTGTGGTTTGCTATTGGTGGATCTCATGTGAGTGACAGGTTGCCCCGCCCTCACACCAGTCTATCTATTTATATCGAGACTTTTCGATATTGAATGAAAATTAAGTATATTTATAACTTTTCTCTATAAACAATCTTGTTGCATTGCATTCTGGGATTGGGATCTATCTATCGCTCTCTGTATCTATCTACTATTTGTATCGAGACTTTTTGATATTGAATGAAAATTAAGTATAACTGTAATTTCTACCCGAAAGACTCGAGAAAAACATTTGAATAAGATTTATTTAGTTTGTATACAATGAGTATCGAATAGATGAAATGATAAAGTTCTTTGGCGTAGGCCCCGTCCATAGTCCGAATCCAGAGGGTAGCGGATGCTTGCAGTTCCTGCCTGAAGATGAAGGCAGGGGCGGAGCCTACCCCAAAAAGAACTGATAAATCAAAAGATACCCACCCGTTTGAAGATTCTTTGGATGAAGTACCTAAAATATTTGCAAAGAAAATAGATTATATTAAAAACATACCACCACCAGTATTTGCATGAAAATTACTACTTGAAAGATGCTGAGCGTTAGAGTTATTTTGAGTCAGATCTTGCTTGTAACTAGAATGCTGAGGATGACAATGTACACAGCACCTTGATAGAGGATGCCGACTCCACACATTGAGCTGCGTTCGCAGCAGCACCAATCCAAAAGAATGTCCTATGCATAGATGAGTTGGAGAACCGCAGTTCTTTGCATCTGCAGTTAGGAGGATTCTAAACCATTGGGCGTGACTCCCGCTCACAGCTTGATAGAACTCCATCTAACCGTCAGAACCCCCAAAAGAAAATAAACCAGAACAGCATGACAGAAAAGTAAAAGAAATCAAAATACATAGAACGAAGACGATTAAGAAACCTCAGCCAATGCCCTTGCAGAAGAATAAAAATGTTTTATATGATAATGCTTTACTAGCTAACCATAGCTAGCTATTGAACCCTGCAAAGCTACCAACCTTTGAAAAAATAATCAATGCGAGTGTCATCATTTGATACCTTAAGCCAAGTTCATACTGCGCGATTTTGGCCACGATTTGGCAGTCTGAGACAATCGCAATCCTAAAAGATTCCTTTGGCCCTAAGCTTAAAATCTGATGTCTTTGATAGTTAGTTTGACATGCTCACCACAGCCGATTAATGACCGTTGTGATACAATTTTAACCTAAAATAAATTCACTGAATGTGAATGGGTTGATGTAAAACCCCAGACAAGTTCTTGTGTGCGTCCGGATTTTTTTTTTTTGGAATGAACATTGTCGTCCTCATGTTCATACAGTCTGAAAAGCAACAATAACGATGACCATTATAAAGTCGCACAGCGTGTGCCAGCTTTAGTGAAGAGAAAAAGCTCACTGCGAGAGGGCCCTTGTCATTTGCGGTGTGGCCCAGGAATCAATAAGCACGTGCAGACTGCGTGTCAATAGTCAATGCTATATCCAGTACCAGCTGATAGGCAGCTGTTTTAAAACACTCCCCTGCATATGTGTTAGTCTCTGAAGACGGTTGGCATTTACGACGCGTTTTGCAGTGTTGAGCATAGCCAATCAAAGACATATCTGTTGAGCACTTGAATGCAATGCTTAATTGGAGAAGTTTACGTAACACAGAATACACACAATCAAGATCAACTGGTTCAGCGCTTGTTCACTGGCTAAATTCTGCCTGCTAGTGAATACATTCAACCAACGAAGAGTAGAACATCCAAAAGATTCATGGTGCAGTGTAGTCAGATTAGACTATAACAGTTTTCGCTAGAGTGTAGGAGTTTAGCTGAACTGAAGCATTTGACAGTTTCTATGCGTTTATAAAGGGAGCGCACTCTGCTCGCTTACTGTATTCATAAAAGATTTGAATTTTGTTGCGATTTCAGTTGCTATACGGGATGCAATCTTTATGTAAACCGGGTCGGATTGAGTACAGAATTAAATTAGAGCTGCTGTCGAACAACAAGTCGAACCTTGTTGTGTATACAAACTTTTGATATACACGAAATAGGGTGTTGTGAGCTTTAGCGAGAATACACATTTCAGTTTTTCATAATCGTAAGCAGGGGTGCCCTAGCACAAAAAGTCCAAGTGAGACGAAACACTATATTCTATAGTTCCGAAAACAGACAAAGGCATCCAGATATCACAGTAGCTAATAAAACGCAGGTAGAGACATTTACTGGAGTTACACGAAGACGAAAGCACACAATTACTACTATATATGGTCTGTTTGTGCTGAGCCAGACGTAACCAGTATTTTTATGGAAATAAAGCGTATTTATAGCGCAATATGCAACGACAGGTAAAACATGGTACTCGCGGTAAATTAAGATTTAAAACAAAAAGACTGTGTTGAGCTATATAACAATGATCAGTTTTCTGTCAATGAATGTATCCAAACAGCTGCTCACCTAATAAAACACATAATATATTAAAGTGTCTTTGGTGTTTTCATGGTTTCTACAAAATAAACTGGAACGCGGGTATGATGTTATTGATATGGGACGCACGGACGCAGTCCGTATCCTGTTTGAAATCGCTTATTTCTCTGGATTTAAACATTCTTGGAAACATTTGGAATAATGTAAGTACACAAGTCACCAAAATATATAACGTTGTTCTAGTGATTTTGGATATTTTAAACCAAAAACTTACGTGTTGTGCCTTTAATGCGAACAGATCAATGCACTGATGTCAGTGCATATTAGCATATTTAATGCAAATTTAGCTATCTCAACACTGAACCAATTCGCGATTCCAGCTTAACTTCAGTTAATCGTGAAGCCCCGATTAATGATGTAGTGGTCTGGGTGCATGTTGCTTTAAAACCCATGCATGGGGAGAATAATAGAGGCTAAAATGCTGTGCCATTCTGTTCTGCTTTGAGCTTTTCTAAAACAAAATACGATCATTAACAGTAACCTGTGTCAAGCAAATAATTTACGAGGCATTATGGTTAATTTACGACACAAACAAGCAACGACAAACGAGCGATCAGGTCGCACAATTAAGTGTCTCATACAAATGCGTGCGACTGCTCTGTACAGACCTGCTTGCGACATAAAATTGACATTGCTGTATGCGAAAAGAGCAGAGGAGTAAAATGCTACACCCAATCAACATCAAAAGTGCATAAACATATACGTATCACTGGAATGAATGCTGATGTAGTGATGATGCCAGAATGGTGATGAAGATTGCAGCCGTGTCTTTGATAACAGGCCCAGAGAGTCCTAATGAAAGTGATTGCTGAAACAAAATCGAAACGAAAGAAGAAATCCGCGAGGAGAGGACTGCATGCTTCTGAAATCTGAAACGCGAGATTTTGCTCTCGTTAGTGAAAAAGAAAGTAGAAACTCGTGTCTGTTGCCGCGACGCTCAATGAACATTCGGAATGATAGGCTGACATGGACTTAAAACACCACTGTAGCATTTAACATTATTAACGTTTTAACTGTTTTTGTAAATTGTTTACGTTTTAACATCAATCGACCCCTATGGACCGTCAACTGTGAACGCCGGCGTCAGTATCTGCGAACGTAGTAATGGGTGGGAACAGAACTTATATACTACAGAAATCGAATAATGATTGGCTAGATAGATAATTAGTGAATGATGTGACATTGGAGTCTTCCAGGTAGAACTACGCTAGAGCTCCCATTTCTCTATAAACGATCTTGTTGCAATGCATTCTGGGATTGCATTCAACATGAATACATGTAATGCTGCCTTTGAATTTATCCAAAAGAAGTTTTCTTAAGGCAGCAAAACTTTTGGAACAGACTTTGTTTCCATGATACTTCAAAATGCGACGAAGTTAGGGAGCTCACTATAGGTTTTGGAGCACAGCTCATATTTAATTTGATGTGAATGAAAACAAGGCTGTGAAACGCAAATAGGAGTATATTACAGTCGGAAAAAAACATTGAAAATATATTGTTTTCCACAAGTTTCCACTGGACCAAAAAAAGGCATAAAGCATGGGTTGACCTAAATCAGTATGACATATTAAACAAACTGTAGTTCATTCTATAACAGCCTTGTTTTAGTTTGTCTCAATTTCAATATGCCGTCAACCCATGACTATATGGCTGGTAGCAACACTTCATTTTGTCTTCGGTTTGATAGTGTGAGCGAGACAGAAAGAGAGATTTGAGTACTCTATGAAAGGTGAGTCTGAGATGGGAATATAAGAGCACTAGAGAAACAACATTCAAACTCTAATCCCAGAAGCCTCTCACTTCTCCATAAGTGAACAATTAAAATTCACCTTCAGAAAGAGAAACTCTGCAGCAGGATTTGTGGCATTGTGCCACAGTCTGAAGGATAGTGAGTTCTGGAGCACTGCACCGTCATCGGCAGATCCGTGTGAAATGTTATACAGTGGCCAAAACAAAACTTATGTCACCCTTAAAAGGCTCTGAATGTCATTGTATTCATTGCATGTGGTATTTGCAAACAAGATGCTGCTAGATCTTTTCTCAGAACTAACCAAACTGATTCTTTTCTGAGCCATTTTTGCAGTGACTTATTTTTTTTTAGTTGTTGCATGAAGTCACTTCTCCTCAGGTTCATGCAAGGCCCATTTCCAGAAGAAAGATGGTTCTAGTCTGAAAAAAATGAGCTTTGCCTCAAACCAGGAATAGCAAATGTTAGGGACTCAGGGCAGGATAATGTCCAAACCAAACAGTTATATTTAGTACTAATATTTGGTTTTATTTATTTATTTATTTATTTTATTTTTGACCATTGCATCAAAAGCAGCTCAGCATGGCATAAAATGCTGAATTAAATTGTTAAAATATGTTTACTATTTACTTGTAGCACGTTAATATAATATAATATAATATCATATAAAATTACATTACACATATCATATGTGAGCTGTCTGAGATTAATTTATTTTTGTTACCTTTGGATTCTTGCATATAAGATTGTAAAGACACTTAATTAAAAATGGATGAATTTTAATTAAAATATTTAATTAAAAATGTTTAGATATTAAAATGTGTTTTAAAACTCATGAGACTCATAAACAAACACCATTATGCATTGTTTATTTGTGGGCAGGTTATATAGTAATATAAAAACTGAAGTCATTAGAAAAGTGGGCCGGATGAGTGTGGTGTTAAGAAACTCTAGTTCAGGAAATCAACATGGATGATTTTTGTAGAAATATTTATATTGATCATTTATATTTATAATGTAGCAAAGATTATAAGAAGTGCTCTCTTTTCCTGCTGCAAGATTTTTGGTCTTTTTTTTATTCGGTAATATCTATTGGAACAAAGCATGGAAAATGCAAAACAAATTTTGTAGTAATAACAAAATTAGTGTCCTATAAAATGCTACATAGGATGTATCCAGTTAAGCATGTTTGGGAAATATTTAAGCTGAGCATTTCATATACAGTGGTGGTCAGAATTATTGGCACCCCTGGTAAATTTTTTTTTTAGCACACCAGAGTGACTAGGAACATGAAATTGTCCAGCTATGATGTCTTGTTCCACAGGAGTATAAATATGAAGAACACAAAGGCCAAATCCCCTTAATCATTCATCACAATGAGTAAAGCCAAAGAATATAGTTCTGATGTGAGCAAAAGATTGTTGAGCTTCACAAAATGAAAAAAAAAAAAAAACGACTGGAAATTCAAAAGGGACCTGGTTCTATGATCAGATGAAACTATAAAAAGAGCTTTTTGGCAGCAAATCCACCAAATGGGTTTGGTGCAAACAGGGATAAAAAGTACCCCATGCCCACGGTTAAAAATACCGCTGGATCTTTAATGTTGTGGGCCTGTTTTTTTTGCTGGAGGTCCTGGACATCTTGTTCAGATACATGGTATCATGGATTCTAGCAAATACCAACAGATAAAAAATCAAAACCTGACGGCCTCTGCTAGAAATCTTATAATGGGCCGTGGTTGGATCTTCCATCAGGACAACGATCCAAAACAAACATCAAAATCAACACACAAATGTGTCACTGAACACAAAATGAAGCTTCTGCCATGACCATCCCAGTCCCCTGACCTGAACCCTATAGAAAATGAGTGGGGTGAACTGAAGAGATGAAGCACCAACATGGATCTGGGAATCTGAAGGATCTGGTGAGATTCTGTATGGAGGAATGGTCTCTGATCTTTTGTCAGGTGTTCTCCAAACTCATCAGACATTATAGGAGAAGACTCAGAGCTGTTATCTTGGCAAAAGGAGGTTGCAAAAAGTATTTAATAAAAGGGTGCCAATAATTGTGGCCAACGTGTTTTGGAGAAAAGCATTTTTCAAAATGTGATTTACCCCCCACTGTCAATTCTTTCACTTCAATAAAAGGTTAGATTTCTGTGAATTGTTTGAATAAAAGATCAAAAGGATAAACAATGCAGATTTATTTTTTACAGCCATATTTGATCATATTTACCAGGGGTGCCAATAATTCTGACCACAACTGTACCTGTGAATTTTGTGGACTGGAAAAAGAAACGATTTCGCATTTGTTTTATCGTTGTATTTACTCAAGATCATTTTGGAGGGATTTAGGGTAGGTGTACATGACAACGATGTACTGAAAACTGAAACGTTTTTCCTTTGCGTTTATGGCATATAGACAACGCTGTTGTCGAAACGATCCCTATTCACATGGATCCGCAAAAAAGACTCAAAACGCTGTATTCTGCTGCCAGGCCAGTAGATGGCGGTGTCACAAAATCACGTTTTTGTAGTTTACTCGGAGACAATAACGGTATCATTTTCAAAAACTTGCACTTTGAAACACGTTTTCAAAAGTTTGTAGTTGTAGTGTTTAGTTGAAAACGGTGTAGTGTAAACGGCCCCTAAGAAACCTATATTAAGAGAAAACTGGAGTGTGTAATAAATTTGTGTACTTTTTATTTTTATATTACAGAATGGCACTTTGGAAAGTAAAGAACAATACATTATGCAATTATTTATTTTATTAGCAAAATATACATAAAAAGTGGGCTTGTTGCAAAACAGTTTTTCCACATTTTACAAATGAATTTAAATTATACATACAAGACTAAGCAAAACAAAAACAAAACAAAACAAAACAAAAATGCTGAAAACATGTTCTAAAAGCACCGAAATGTATGTAAGTTATTTTCTGGCAGCTAATTTAGTTAATAATGTGACAGTAGCTGCATTTCCATTACCCTTCAAATTGCGCAAATTGAAATTGCGAATTGAAAATACGTCCAATGGAAACACGTCAGTTTCTCAAACTCACATATATCGCAAAAACGTTTTTATGCTCACATGAGGTGGTTTTTCAGGCAATTCGAAAAAGGACATTTTCGCAAAACTGCAATGGAAACAGTTTTTTCCACATTTAAAGGTCACCTGGCGTACGTAAAAGTCGATCATTCTTTAAAGATGTTGTGGTATGGTTGGACAGAAGACGAGTTCTTTATTAAACTCAAAAAAGACAACAGAATTACAGGAATACTGGATTCTAGACAACAAAAAAAAAATGCCACAAATGATCATAAAGACCTTAAAGCAGATTTGAGGGAGAAGCACCAGCAAACACCTCATACGTGGCCGCTCCCAAGTATAAGGGGCTTTCCTTGCCATTAATGCTTGGATAACACGCCTACGTCTCCTTCCATTAAAAATAATGGCTAGTGGGGTGGATGGGATATACATAAACCTACCAACATACGTGGCATAATTTTTGGAATGACTTATCGCAAGAGGAAAAAAATAAGTTTTAGTCGCCTAACATCGGTTAATGGAAACGCTGTCATTTCGCAATCGTTTTAACGACATTTAGAAAATATCTATAATGGAAACGCGGCTAATATAATACCTCTTGTTCATGTCCCATTGTATTAAAAAATAAATAAATGTGGGCTGGTTCTGACAGAAGTCTGTAGTTTCCCCAAGAACCAGCACCATTTTAGAGAAAAGGAGTTACCAGGTTTCAAAGTAAAGTAAAGTACTAATGCTTGCCGTTCATTTTGAACAGTATATCACAGTATATGCTCTTTCTTTTCAGTGATGATTTCATTGAATGTCCATTTACTTATTTGGTAAGTAATAAGAGCAGTCACAGCTGGATCGCACTGTCTGTATTTATTTTGTAAGGACTGTGCATTAAGCCTGACAAATATAACTGATGATATCAAACATCAATACAGGTGAAACGTACAGGCCGAGTGTAGCTCTGTACATTTCATGGCTTTGTGGACTTTTGCTTGTCTCCTCACCACTTTGATTTCCTAACCAAAGGCGAATGAATCTGATTGGTTGGCCTGACCCTTTCTGCCTACACTCTGAAGTGTGTGTGTGTGTGTGTGTGTGTGTGTGTGTGTGTGTGTGTGTGTGTGTGTGTGTGTGTGTGTGTGTGTGTGTGTGTGTGTGTGTGTGTGTGTGTGTGTGTGTGTGTGTGTGTGTGTGTGGAGGGGACAAAGCAGAGCACACAAAGGTCACTGAACCGTGTGTCCGTCTCATCCCGTAATCCGTCCTCCCTCTTCAGACCGGCAGAGGAAAGCAGCAATGAAAGGGATGAGAGAAATAGGAAAAGTCCTCCGCATGTTCACTGTCACCCCGAGGAAAGCAACATCAGACTGTAGCTCAGATGGTAGAGGGACTGTGGGGGAAGACGGTAGAAGGATGTACTGAAGTGAGAAAGGAAGCCGGAGGTATTTATACACAGCCGCCACACACACACACACATACTGAGTACACACTAGAGGTTGATCTTTCATAGCTCAGGAGACTTAAAAGAACAGTTCACACAAAAATAAAAACTCTCATCATTTGCTCACCTTCATGTACAGTAGGTGCATTTTTGAAGACATGGGGCACTATTTTAACGATCTGAGCGCATGGTCTGAAGCAGGTGCACTTAGGGCGTGTCCGAATCCACTTTTGCTAGTTTAACGACAGAAAAAATGGTCGGCATGCCAGGCGCATGGTCCAAAAGGGTTGTCCCTAGTCTCTTAATGAGTCATGGGTGTGTTTTGTGCGTAACGTGCAATAAACCAATCAGATTCTCATCTCCCATTCCCTTTAAAGAGCCCCTATTATGGATTTTTGAAAACTACCTTTCATGTAGTGTGTAACATAGTTCTAAGTGAATGAAAACATCCTGCAAAGTTTTAAATCTGAAAGTGCACCGTATATAAAGTTATTTTCTCTCAAAAGTAAGAGTCGACTCTGAGTCAATTAAACGAATCGTTTTTCAAACGAGTCGCAAGCCGTTTTGTTGTGATGTCACAACAAAACATTAGCATATTGCCTGTCCACTTATTGTGCGCACGCCACGCAGAGACCAAGGAAACCTTGAACACTGCAGCGGATACTGGATAGCGCCATGTCGAGAAGACGCTGTGCTCTACAATGTGTTTATTGTGTTTCATATTGTGTAAGTATCTGGCTAACTCACGTTATTACTGTCTTACTGAAATACTACTGTAAATCTGTGGGCTGCACTATTACCTAAAACTGTGTCTATTAATGCAGATTGTCTGTCGTTCTTACTACTTTGAGTAAAGATAAAGGATGGAGCAAGATTTGTTTTGCAAACGTTAATGTTTACATCAGCTGGGCTAATGTATGCACTGTTATTGATACAGTTCCCACATGTGCACCGCAATATATTAGACACACACACACACACACATATTTGTTGATGGAAGCACACTTTTAGTTTAAACATTAGGGTTGAATAACTAGTTCTTCCAACTAGTTCTTGTTTCATCGTCGATTCGGACTTGCGCTGGGATTGGTGTAAAATCAACGTCATCCTTACTGTCTTTACAGTGTGTACAATCGCTGAGCTAACAGGAAGCCTCCAGATGTAGCTGGAGTTTAGTTATGGTAATGGGCATTTGTTTCCGAAATACGCGCTGTACGCGGTAGACCAATCACAACTGACTGGGCCATCTGACCAATCAGAGCAGAGTAGGCTTGTGGAAAGGAGGGATTTAGAGACTGATTCATCCATGGAGTCATTTGAGAATCATTGAACATTGTGGTGATGCACAATGTATATTATGAGAAAATGAAACTGTTTTTTGACCTTTAATGCATGAAAAACTTGTTGTTGGAGACCTCCAAAACTAAATTAGGAAACCTTAAAATAGCATAATAGGGGCACTTTAAAAGCCAGTTGCGCTTGCACCACGGCGGATTCGCTATTTACATGGCAGAATTTGCGAGCGAAAAGACAGAACGCTTCTCCAGAGAGAAATCCTTTTATTTTCAATATTTAAAAATGTTTGTGTGCTGCTGCGTCCCTGTGTGTGTGTGTAATAAGCAGAGTGTACGCACGTTGTGCACCCGCCTATAGGTGCATTTTACTAACACGCCCTTTAAATAACACAAAAAATACTGCGCTATTGACTTTAGACCAGGTTTTTGTTGGTCAATGGTGCAGTCGTTTTCAGTTCCTCAAAATAGCAACGCGCCAACAATGTGCCTAAACACACCTGGTTTTCAGACCAGCTCGCCCATGGGAGAACAGATGGGAGTGAGTGCATTTGCTATTTAAACAACGTGGCACTGGACGTGAAAATGATAACTGCGTCGGGCTGAAACTAGCAAAAAACACTTGAGCAGCAATTATTCATCATATTAGATGAGAAGGATCATGTGACACTGAAGACTGCTAATGATGCTGAAAATTCAACTTTGATCACAGGAATAAATTACATTTGAAAATATATTTAAATAGAAAACAGTTATTTTAAATTGTAATAATATTTCACATTATTAGTGGGGTTTTTTTTCTGTGTTTTTGATCAAATAAATGTTGCCTTGGTGAGCAGAAGAGTCTCACTGACCCCCAAACAATTAAACAGTACATCAACTTTGCCTCAGATATTTCTTCAAAAATTTCTTAAGAAAAAAACAAAAAAAAGACAGATGAGTGAATAGCTGACATATAGTATGCATAGAGTTATGAAATGAATGTGGATAGCAGCTCAGATTCTTTTTTTTTTTTTTTTTTTCTAAACTTAAGAATTGTTGGGATTTCTAAATGATGATTGCAAACCTTGGCGAATCTGAGCACAGTTTGAAAAATCACCAAGATCTCGTTTTAAACTCCTGAGACACGTGAGATTACTGGGGTCTACAAGCTGGAGTCTTAAGCAAACGTGTTCATTTACTCTTCTTTTATTCTTTTTGCTGTTTTAGAGAAACCATTGACATGTTACAGTGATTTTTTTTTTTTTTTTTTTTTTTTTTTTTTTTTTTTTTCAAAGATTTCAAGAATTTACATCCAATTCAATTCACATTTATTTGTAGAGGTCTTTTCACAGAACACACATTGGCTACGTTTTTAGATGTTCAGCATTTAAAATGGTTCAAATAAAACTTAGAAACAAACGCAAGGGTTAACTTTAGACGCTCTCTAAAACTGTATCTATGAAGCAAATAATTTGTTCAGCACTTTTAATCACTCACCAGAGAGATGTTATTAAGTTTGACTAATAGACAACCCATTTTAACGTGTGTGTGTGTGTTTTAACAGAGTTCACAATTACTGCCTCAAGCCTTATGTTTGATTAGCTATTGAATCACTCGGTTCAGAACTGACTGAGGCCAAATGCAACAAACGACGCGCCTTCAAGGTCCAATCAATCAATTGATAAAAGGCGTCGGGCCAAATCTGAAATCAGTTTAAATGTACCGAGTGCTCGACTGCAGTTTGGATCAGAGTGCTGCTACAGAGCTCTTTTGTTAACATTACTTCAAATAACTTCCCACCTACAGAGTGGAAATCTCTGGATTTTAGCAAAAATTCAAAATAAATCTAGGTTTTGGGGAACAGCACAAGTAAGTTGTACAGCCAGAAGCTGAATCAGACATGCCGTTTAATCAAAATATGAAACAGTTTGGTCATCAGTATAGACTGAAATATATTACTGCAATGGTTTGTGGTGATTTTATTCTGAGGCTGATTATGTAATAGGACTGCTAGTCGATTAAAATGTTATTTGCTGATTAATTCATTACACTAATTGCATTAATTAGTCAGACTCCAAATTAAGATGAGGACATTGTGGCAGGTATTGTTTGAATATTACAGTTCCCATTCTGCTTATCAATTCCTAATTTGGATTCCAATAAGGTAAAAATAACTTGGATATCCTTCATAAGTCTTTTTACAAAACATTTCATTGTAGCTGAATACCATGAACAAGAATCAACAGGCTAAAAAACAAGGAACTTTTGGTTTAAATACCACAACAAAAACAACTGGCCAAACTAATATAAATTTCAAGCATTATTAAAAACAAGTAAACACTCAGTAATTAAAAAAAGAAATAAACAAATTAGCAAATGCAAAAATAAATACTGAACTGAACAAAGATATGACTGAAATAAAGTGTTTTCAAGTATTCCTGTACAGAAACGAATCAAATGTAAAATAACACTACACCTTATAAATAAAATATACATTACAAATATAGTTATAAAAGTTATTCAGTCAAGAACAGCTTTGTATTTTGTTGTTTGAGTAACGTTATTATAGAGACGGCAGTAGGAATATTAGGCTGCTGTCACTTTAAGAGCTGCACGGATCCAGTACACTATTACACATGCGTTTAACCGACTGTGTTTACAAGGATATTTTGACTTTTTTGTGTGTGTATTTGTCCGTTCAAGTGCAAAAATACATAGAAGAGAACTCCGTTCAGTATCGCACACTAATCAGTATGAGAGGTGACTTTCTGTGCGCGCACAGGTCTTCTTGCGCTTGAATGGTTTAAAGTCATATTAAAATGCACACAAAGGAATAGATAAGATATGTATGGGATATGACAGTATGGGACCAAGTGATTTTAATATATGATTACAGGTGTGATGTTAAATGTCATTGAACTTGAAATGTCACTGATCTTGTCTATTGAACTGCAAACTTATTCATCCTCCTGCATGCTTTCCTTCAGGTCTTGTATCATATGCAGTGCTCGATGTGGACTGGTACGCACTTCTACTGTACAGTATATTTTAATCTTTAGCGTACCTTGTGTAGAAGTGCCTGTCCTTTGCCACTCAGAGTCAAAGCGAGGAGGGCCGTCGGTGGCGGGGCAAAAGGGAATACAGACACTTTTTTTTTTTTTTTTACCACTTCAAGCACTGATTATATGACATTACTGGGTTTGTTAGTTTGCTGACCTCCAAGGTGATTTTTAGGAAAGATTTTAGAAAAGCACTGTGATCACTGTGTAGCGTAAATCAAGATATTTATTTATTGGTTTATTTGAATATGGACAGTACAAAAAACATGATTCCAGCCAAAATCTGGGGGGAAAAAATATGAAAAAAATATGCATTGCACATAGAGAGTATAGCATATGCTAATTTGCATCTCAAAATATACATCTACAAAATATTGAATTGTATGTTTGCAAAATCGTTATTTTGTGTACATTTATTTGGAAAACTTTGAATGAAACGAGACCGTAATATTGCACCTTATTGTTTTCAATGGCATTTGGATAAGGGTGTTATACGATCTTCCGAACAGCAGGAGGCGCTGTCTCGAAAAAACAAGGGGTCTGAGAATGCGGGACACTGTGTGCGGGACTGTACCTGCAGGCTCAGAGTCTGCAGCTTCATACTATTGGGGTTTCTTCGGACACCTTCAGTTCCACTAATGCTCGCAAACCTTTTTTTTTTATAACAGTAAAACCTCTGTTCATGTAGTCGCGATGTTATATTGTGTCATGTTTATCAAAATAAAACTGATAAAAAACGTAGACCCCACTTCATTGATAGTAGGCTTATGTTGAACTTTATTCTTGTACAAACAGACGATGTATTAAGCAGTACATAAAGTATTACATGACAGTCATGTCTCTGAAACATATGTGCATTATATTGCATTTATTTCACTTCATCTATGATAAAGTACTATGCAAACACAGCGTCACTACGGAAAGCAAAAAGTGTCCGACTTCACGCCTCCGTTTTCAGCTCCTCCCCGCCTGCACTGGCAACTCGCCGATCCGTTACATCCCAACGATAAAATCGGTCATTTGTTCACACGGCCGGCTTTAGGTTTCAAAACTGCTCTTCATAAACCTACGGGTGATGTCACGGACACTATACTACGTCCATATTTTTTTTTACAGTCTAAAGCCCTATTGGGACGGTAACTGTTTCTCACGTGGAAGTCCGTAAAAATAAATTTGCATGCCACCTCAGTGATCAAACTCGTGCATTCGGATGGCGATTTATTCACGGTGGAGGAGCGAGTTTTGTGATCCTGCGCACCTGGGAACGCGCTGCTCACGTGGTCAATAACATGATTGTATGCTGTAAATAAAATGTCATGCGTGGTATAATAAGAATAAATGCATATTTAATTTAATAATAGGAAAATATCCTAATTATTATTTAATTATTTAAATCTGTTTAAAAATAGGAAGATATATAGACGCACATTATAGTTAAAATGGTTTTATGTCTTGTATTTTATCTCAAAATAAAGGATGTAATTTTATTCCACATGGAAATGAGCAGAAATAAGTTAATACAGCCTCTTATTTACATGAGGTAAACATAATGCTGCTTGGTTATTTTAACATATATAATTGCTGCCGTAATAACGGCCCATTTCAAATGTTTACGTGCTTTTATTTTTATTTTTTGAGCGGTGATGAAATATATTGCTCTTGTAAATACTTGCCAGCATTTCAGTAATACAAATCTAGATCTTTAAAATGCATCCAAATTACAGCGAATCGCAACCGTACGGTGCTCTGCAATGGTCAAAAAGGATATAAACAGTGAATTTTGAAGTGATATATTCTTGAAAACTCAGTGATGTGGATTCGGACGGCAATTAAATTACCACACGACCTTGGTGTTTGTCAAAAAACAGTAGGTAATTCGGCCGGGGATTTTTATGCGGGTGGTGGGAGAAAAACACTGATATAATCTGGATTCGGACGGCAATAAAATCTCCGACTAGCCACTGTCAATGATGAAAATACCTTATGACCCCACGAGAAACAATTACCGTCCGAATAGGGCTTAAGGTTACATCCAGCCGCAGCCGATGTCGAACACACCCATTGTTAACTAGGCATTAAGAAAGGTCACATCTGACACTTTTTTTCATTAAAGCAGTGGTTTTATCTTGCAATTGATGTTTTTCCTTCATTGTTAGAGTGTGCAGGCTTTTTTGAAGTGTTTTCCGAAATAGTTTAATTAAAAATAAATCAATTTAAAAAATATTATCCATCGTCAAGGCTGTCAGTAGTGAAGCTCACACAGGGAGCACTTCTGTTGATTGGCTAAGCGTACACGTTTATGGGCAAATCTGGAAATAATCCGATAATCTCAAAATCACCAAATTACAGCCGTATGATGCAAACCAACAAACACAACGGTTGTGCGTTCCCGCTGCACACGTCCTCACATTAGCTCTCTCAAAGTGGCATTCCATCATCCTCGGTTTTAGAAAGACAAATTGTGCGCGTCATGCGGAGCTATCGTCTGCCTGCGGGACATGGGGAATTAGCTGCGAGCTGCCACTGCAATTAGGAGCCGTGTTGAAGCAAAGATTGATCAGGCGTCATTTCCATCCTCCATACGGACTGCCAGCTTCACCAGGCCATCTCGCAAACACGACTTCATGCGTTTATACGCTCTATTATTAGAGTAAATGTTTATGTAATGAAACCCCTTTGATGTTCCGCAAGGAGCTTTTGGACTCAAAATACCTTTTCTCAGGTTTGACAGACGTCGCTTGGATCTCTGGCTTTGCTTCTGGACCCACAAAAGGGAAGGTGTATTGAAACGAGAGCGCTGCAACCATGTCGATAAGGTGTGGTTTTTTTTTGTTTTTTTTTGCAATTTTTTGGGTGTGCGAGAGGCGAGAGGCCGATAAAGAGAGGGAAAAGCTTCAAAAAAGACTGGCAAAGCTTTTTCCGCGCTCTGAAGCAGAGAGAATCACTAATCATTCCTACAAAGCCTTGAGTCAGCAAGCTCATTCTCTCTTTCAATATCTCTTTTGAGCCTGCGCCAACGGTGTAGGTTCTGATATCGCTCGCGCGCATCGCTACTGAACCCATAATGGCCTTTGAGTGGATGTGCTGTCAGTGATGAAACTTTAATGTACATCTTGATGGAATCGTATGGATAGGCCTTTCATACGACACTTGTAAAACTATGTCCAAAGTGGAGTTACTATATCAGAATCATAGGCAACTTTTGAGCAGATGCTACTAGGGTTGAATGGTGTGTGTTATATCAGTATAAATCATAAAGTTAATGCATTTATTTCTTTAAATAATGTTAATTTGTTAGCATGTTCAAAAAAGCATAAAAGTGAATGCATGCATTAATTTCTTTTTACTTCCTGAGGTTATGCTAATGTTTTCCCCCGCTTTCTGTGGGTAATACTGTTGTCATAAATATTCCTCGCTTATGTTGATTCTACACAAATTTTGGGATTCAACGAGAATGCATGCATTTTGTTTGGATAAATAGATTAAAAGTGAAAATTAAAAGTGATTTATTTTTCTTTGTATTTGATGGACGGAAAGCAAAAGAAAGAGTTTTCATAACAAATAACAAACAGCTCAAAACAGTGCAAACTGCAAATTTAACTCTATATTCTGATTGGATGAGTTACATTTGAAGTCAGTGTAAAATAGACAATACTGTATATGCAGTTTTTTTGTATTGTAGTGCATTGTATATAAAAAAAAAAGTTTAAAAAAAAACCTATACATTAAAAATTAGCTTGAACTTTGGCTGTACATTGGTTCTGTTCTTATCTATAATACGTCTGTTCTATAATTATTTATTCATATTTGATTTATTTATTTAAAACAATTCTTTGTTTCACTTTAATTTATTTTTTGATTGGATTAGCAACATTTGAAGCATTGTAAAATAGCCAATATAAACTTTTTTTGTATTGTAATATATATTTAAATTTGTTGAACCTTTAGCTCAGTTCTGTTCTATAATAATTTTGTTTTATAAATATTTATTTATATTTCATTTATTTAAAATAATTGTTCATATCTCATGAAGCATTGCGAACAGCATAATCAAATTAAAAATGATGGAGGAATATAAAACTACTCATTTACAAATTTTGATTTTATATATATATATATATATATATATATATATATATATATATATATATATATAAAGTTTATTGCAAAATGTGCATACAAACATTTCAGTATTTTAAGCGTATAGGGGTAGGGAGATCAACTCGATTGCATCATTTGAATTGCTTCATGGGAGTGGGCGGAGCTAAAAAGCTTTTTTGGAGCATGTTGCTTTTTTCAACTCTCTGATTGGTGTCCTTTTCTGTACAGCATCATGGGTAATGTAGTATTTCACCAGAAATTCCACTGTTAAACAAGACTATTTTAAAAAGTAAGCTGAAATGAATCTCATAGTTCACAGCAGGTCTATCTTTAAAGTCCCTGTGAAATCAAAATGGAAGTTTTTTGGCTTTTAGTATGAATATGTTAGCCTTATTGTTATCTATAATCTAGTGTACTCAAAAACAATGACAAAATTCACATTTAGAAGATATAAGCATTCAAAACTTACATTCTCTCACTTCAGCCAATATGGATCAATGATCTTGATGACATCACGTTGCACTTCAGCTTTTCATCAGGTTTTCTGTCCAATCAAATGCTCTCTAGGTCCTAAAGCATCCCGCCCCCTACATTTTAAATAGATGCTGAAGCTGTGGATAAAATCGATCATTTGTTCACACATTTACTATGATTACACACATTTAAGAGCTGTGATATAAAGTAAATTAGGGCTGCAACAACTAATCGATAAAATCGATAATAATCGATAATGAAAATCATCGATAACGATTCTCATTATCGATTAGTCGGGTCTGCCCTCTGTGCACGATAAGCTTCCACCAGTCGCGCCAAATTACAGCACTGAATAACGCATTTTTATGGACAAAATGTGCATCTAGAAATAGTGGAGTGAAAACACAGTGAGCTGATGCAGGAAAGGTACGTGATCCAAGGGCCCAAAACATGAGAATTGTTTATTTTAAGCTTCAAGCGAATGCATTAGCGTTTAACATATCCTGTCATGCGCTTTGACAGGTGTGTGTGTGCGTGTGCGTCCTCAGCGCAAAACGTTCATTTTACAAGTTATATCCACTGATCTATATAGAGAACAGTAGTTATATCCTCATCTGTAAATGTTAATAATTCACGCGAGTATTTCCATTTTGCATGAAAGCGCGTCCTGACACTAGTCTGCATTAAGCGTCAAACTTCACTGAACGAGCGCCGGTGCGGCGGGCGCGCGCATGCGCGTCTAACAGACAGAACGCAGTCGAGAGGGAGTCCATTAATATTCAGCGCAAAAATATTCATTTAGCTGAAATATCTGCTGTTGGACGCTAAATTTAGTTTTAAAAGTCAACATGTAACTCAAGTATTTTATGAGAGTAGTAACTGTAAAGGGATAACAGCGTGTAATTGAATATAAGTGTAAGACGTTTCTACAGGATAAAGAAGTGACAGTAACAGTTACTGTGTCCATAGAGAGTGTGTGTGTTCCTGCAGAACATTCCTCTTATCTGGTAACACCGAGTTTGTGTTTTTTTGTTTTTGTTTTTCTTTAATATCATTTTAATGTAGGGATTTAAACTCCTTTTGCTTAGTAACTTTTTTTGCACAATGTATAGCACAAACATACCCTTACGAAAATTAACCATGGTTTTATTATAGTAAATAGTATTTGCCGTATTGATTACCATTTGTATAACCACATAAATACCATATAGTTAAAGTATGGATTTGAAGCAAAACAGTGGTTAATTTTTGGTTACCATTGAATAACTAAAATAACCCTGTTATTTATTTATTTATTTATTTACTTATTATTATTGTTTGTTTTGTTAGATGTAAAACCATGGTTAATTTATGTAATGGTAGATATATTCACTATGTATGTGTTCATAGCACTCAGCTGACACGTTTGTTTGAAGGACAGCATTGGGCAGGATGTGGAATAGTGTGTTTTGTCAATAAAATAAAAAATGGGCTTTTTATCCGATTAATTGAAAAAATAATCGGCCAACTAATCAATTATCGAAATAATCGTTAGTTGCAGCCCTAAAGTAAATTCTACTGGCTATTTCTAAAAAGGGGAGGGGCTGTTCGATATGTCCCGCCCTGTCTTCCTGTGGAAATTACGTCAACACATTGAATAATGCTGCGCGTTTCAAGGCACTTCGGTGGGCCTTTAATGGTTTATAAGTTATCATTCAAAATCACTTTCCTTATTGAGAAAATGAATGGAGTTTTTACTTCCGGAACCCGACTGTTGCACTCTTTAGTTATTATCCTTGGTGTGAACGGGCCCTGTAATGGTTCTGTTCTGTGTTAATGTGGCATTGCTTGTACGTAACAAACACAGGTATAAAGTCCAAGGCCTGGATGGTACAGTAAGCATACTTGAGCTTTTAAACAGGCCTGATTCATTTTTTTTAAAACTTGTGTTTGGTGAGAACACCCTTTCAGAATAAGGCAAGAATAAACTGCACATCTTCACTGTTTCGCAATATTCCACCCCCAGGACTCCCAGAGTAATGGCTTCATATATGCCATGAGGTGAAATATCCCTCAGCTTGCAACCCAATAAAATGTGAAAGTAAATTACATAACATTTCACAACCTCTTTCCTGTAGGCATTCTGCAGCATTCCATACAGAAGGAGCTGTAATTCATTCAGCGGTCTTTGCATCTGAGCTTAAGTTTTATTGGCTGTAATTCCTCACCGGAGAGACCATAAGCAGCTGCTCCCGTTCGCTGGCCGACGCACATGCCTTTTCATTCTGTGGCCGTGTTCTCCTCTCAGGTTTCAGGTGGTTTCAGCAGAGTAGGAGTGGAATGAAATGCCATGAAGGAGAATATGAGTGAAGAGGAGTCCGACTGGGTGTGGACACGGACAAGCGAGAGAAACAGTAGTCAATCCCTCTAGAGATCGATCACTTCTACCAGGGCCAAAAGAGGAAAAAAAAGGACACTTAAAGACAATTAGTTTGAGGTGAAGTAAACACTCAGATTGATGGCTCAATTCAGAGAATGGCAGAGAGAGAGAGAGAAATAAACAGAGATTGCTCAATCTTTCTGGACTAAATCACCTCACACCACTTCTGCAGATTACAGGTTGCAAAGGAATCAATGTCACAAACAGAGCGAGTTGATACAATTTAAAAGCATCTTATCGGTAAAGTCATCACTTATTAAAATTATTTGGTAATATTTTGTCTTATACTTGGAGCTTTTTATCATTCTGTATGGCAGCAAAATAAATAAATATGATTAATTTATATATATATATATATATATATATATATATATATATATATATATATATATATATATATATATATATATATATAACTAAAATATTGTTCCTTTATGTTAATTCTGCACTAATTTGGGGATTCAATGGGTAAATATATTTCTATATAGATACTATATATAGTCATTTTATTTTTACACAAAAAAATTATTGTTGGTATTAAAGTAAGTTACCTGGTTGCTTTAATTTTGAGTTCATTGAAATAAAAATAAAATTGAGTTAATAAATATTATGTTATCTGAACCATATTAATTATCTAAGTTGATCTGACAAAAGATAAAAAGTTGTGATGAATCATGAAAATATATATATATTTATTTATACAGTTAGGCTTAATCATGATTATTCAAAGAAAATAATGCAATTCATTATTTTTTGTTGTTGTTGATTTCAAGCTCTTATCCGGATGTTTTTGTGTGTTTTTGCTGGACAAATTTATAAAAGATGATTTATGTTTAATTAAGCAAGTGGCAATGGCTTTATTTGGTAAAATATATTAAAAAGTGATTATTTTCTCTCTATATTTGGAACGTGATGGATGAAAGCCAAAAGATAACAAACAATTAGTTAATTAGCATCAGTGGATTATGTAACATTTGAATCAATAACTATATTACAAATGTTCTTACCATTCTCTTTCAGCCACAGAGGATGATGGGAAATGTATTTTTGTTTCTTGCTAAAAAAAAAAACTGGCTAAATGAGTAGTTTTATATTGCAAACACAGCATGCAAATTTGTGCAAACTTAATTAAACAGTCAATATTCATGATGAAATCTTAATTATGACCAATGAACCTCAGTCAAGGCAGACATTTGAATTTGACTGAATGAAAACAAAGGTGAATGTTCAACTACGAGGTACGAGCTGTACTTCTATCCCTCATTGTTTTCAGTCACATCAAATTAAATATGCATTTCCCCTGACTAAGGTTCATACTAATTAGCCTCTGCCGTGATTCTTTAATTGACACGTCCCCAACTGGGCTAAAAAAAAATCCAGCTGTAATTATGACATTGGTATCATGTGAATTCATCTCGTAAATACAATCATTCTGACTTGACCCAAAGACAGCATTTGAATTACTGGGCTGGCTTTGTGATATTTAATTTTCAGCTTTCTTATGTGTGATACAATATCTGTTTAATGGATAGTGGATTCACCCTGGATTGTGATGACAGGAGAACAAGGGCCATAAATAGTAAGTCTGTCACCTCACCGCACCACTGTCACCTTTGTTTGGTCACTAGACAGAGAGGTTGCAGAGCTCTTCATTTACTATGAAATGCTTATGGTGCCTCAGTTAGATTGTTTATTTAAAATAAATCAGAACTTGGAGTATTAGCTCTTGGAAAAGTCTCATATTGAGGGTATCGTGTTTGTTTACATCCCTCTCCTCCTGCCTGGGCAGATCACTTTTCACATTTACAATTTGGCTGCAATCAGTGAATTAGAAATTTGAGAATTAGTGACAATACCATAGTATCTTGGTAATGATTTATGAAGAGAACATCACTTTTTATTCATGTTTGCTTTTACTACTAAAACCCTTTCTTCCATATTAGCCAGATTTATGTTGAGTTTGACAAGCAACATAATGCTTTGTCACTCTTATGGTTTTTATTTGTGTGGCCGCGCGCACATTGAAATCTCATTGGTCTAAAATCCTGTTCTTTATACTTTAATGCATCGCAGTGATTGCGTATTTTTGCAGACCAACCCATAAGTCAGCATCACCATGCTTCCCTTGACAAAAAGCCAATAGGATTTTTCCATTGGCTTTTGGATTATTGGATTATTCCAACAAAAGTTTATGATTAGTACACAATTTTTATGAATTTTACAAACACCATAAGTAAAAAGCTACACTAAGGTCACATGACTTCATCGCCACCACTCTCAAGCTTCCAACAACTCTTTCATCTCAAAACATTTTCTCTGAAAGTTTGAGGAAGAATAGTTTGCAAGAGCATGGTTATAAACACAATGAGGTTGTGAAAGCGGACTGTTCATTGTGATGACGTTTAATGTCCCAGACAACGTTTGTATTTAGACACTTGTTAGCAACCATCCTTTTCAAGAGGAGTAAACTTTAAAGGGGACCTATTATGCCCTTTCATCTTGATTTTGTTTCTGAGCTCTACTAGAATAGGTTTTAATGCTTGAATGTTCAGAAAACACCCTATTTTTCCTATATTTGTCATTGTTGCAGCTCCTCTCTTCCCAGTCTGTCAGTAACGTTTCCAAGTAACATTAGCCAACTATGGTCGCAAGTTTCGTTGTTATCAACAAAGTTCAACGAGTCGGTGTTTCCCGAAAACATACTTCCAGTGAACATTCGCAAACAGCATCACAAAGTTGTGTGGTTGGAACGACAGCTCTCGAGCTGTGGTTAGAAGCATAGTTTCTTGTTTGCATGACATGTGGACTTAACAAATCCTTATCTTGAGCAAAACAAGCTGACATTCAGCACAATCTATATCGTTTATTTTGAATACATACAAATGTCATTTACATCTTTTAGTTTGTCAAGAGATTTAAAGAGTGCGCACATGCTCTAGTACGTAATAACGAGCCTATGATTGAATCTGGAAATAAAGCAAAATAACTGAGAAAAATGAGAATTACTTCTCAGATACCTCAGAAAAAATCTAGCATTAATTTGATCTCAAACGGATTCATTAAAAGAAGTTATTACGCCACTACCTGCGTGACATCATTAGCCAACGTGGTTGAATGACAAATTTGTGACAATACGGTTTCGGGAAACAGTCGTGACTAGCTAGTTGATTTCTTCAACGAGGCATCGTACTATGGTAGTTACCTAGCAAGTGACGTCGGTGAATGGGAAACACACCCCTGTTTAGTTCCTGTCTCTATGAAGCCCCTCCTTCCAAAAAGCTCAGTGTACTCTGATTGGTTGGCTGAATCACTGTTGTGATTGGTCAACCGCTTCGAGTGTGTTTGGGAAATGTCCCGTCCCTTACCATAGCCACAAGTTTCAACACGCTACTAACTAACTCAAACACCTTTTGTTTTGCGTATGCATAGGGCGGCAATTATTTAAATGGGGAATATTGTGACATGTTCCCGGAAGAAAACTCAAGAGTACAGTGGAGGTGTTTAAGGGAGTTCAGAAACAGTGACACTGACACTGATATAGAGAATAACTCCCTTTGAAGTGACTTTGTGGTTTGTAACTTTTGCAGACCTTCTTCATGCTCAAACAGCAACATTACACACTAAAGAAAGATGAACATGTTAAAAAGCATAATAGATCCTCTTTAAAAATCACACTGATGTATTTAATGTTATAGAATAAAGTATGAAAATATCTTGAGCTTGTGTTAACCACAGACCTTATTTCAGGCATTCAAAAACCAATTTTAAAAAAAGCATCGACTTTGCGACAATGGAAACAGAAGTGCAAAAATACTAATTTTGGGGTTTTAGGACTCATTTCAGCATCTGTAAAGCATCAAAACTATAACTGTATCTCAAAAAACCTCCACTTTACTATTGCGATATCAATGTTTGTTCATTTCTCTCACTCACTGTACTTTTTAACGCCGTCTTTTTTTTCTTTTTTTCCCCCTCAAACTTGTTAGTCAGTTCCCTTTCAACTTATCACAGATAACCCAATAACTCATGCCAAAAGAGTATTGTTTCAACATCAACATACAAATAGATTATCATTGTCGCACTTCACTGGGACAGGACAAAGTATTTTAACTTCGCAAAACCTACACACCTCACCTTTAAGTGTTTATCGCCTCCAAACTAGCTTTGTTTTTCTGACTTTTGTTGCAAAATTTACTTAGTCATCCATAAGGACTGTTTGTTCTCGGCAGGTTAAGCCACAGTTCATCCGAAGGCGGATTCATAATGATGATAATCACTCTGGGGGCTTTGACATGTTTTTGTTCATTTTTAATGATTTCCTTTTTGCTGAGCACTGTGGGGAATTGTTTGTTTGAGTGATTCAAGTCAGAGCCTCTCGCGGTTCCGAGCGCATTTCTCCTTGACCCTCAGAGAAAGGATAGACATCTCAATGCTGTCAAGCTGACAGTGTTTCCCTGAAGAAAAGATGTAGAATTCCTAACTGTGACCTTTGGCTCTGTGTTGCATAAAGTATCTGAATTACTATGCCAGGTAGCATGCGAGCATCACCTTCGGATGATTCTCCCTTTCAACGACGTCCCCGCAGCTTCCCTGCATCATTAACTCGTTTGAAATTTGATGCCTTCGTTCGATCATGCGTTGCAGCTAATGTGACATCATTATTTTGATATCAAACAATACCATCCTCATCCAAAATAGATTTAATCAGCATCCAACACCCATCTGGTGCTGATGGCAGTGATATCGAAATATGATCGGAAGAGATAATAGGTGTGTAGGTGTGCAGCTATTCTGCTGTTCCAGGTGACGGGTCTAATGAGATGTTTGTGTGTGTATGTGTGCGTGAAGGTGGAGGCCAGCGAGGCTTAAATTCAGTGAACTGATGTCGCTTCCACCTCACAGCTTAAGGTGACGACTAATACACGGGTGGCATATTAAAGAGCTTTGCTGAGCAGGACAGATGCACGTGCGAAATCTGCTCCTGTGTTGCTTTGTTCTCCAGTTACTCTGACCCTGATGCATGAAGGACAAACACACAGGGAAAGATAAAGAGAGAGAACACAGTGCTGTAAAACAGTTTCAGATTTGAGATTTTGAGATCTGCTGGTAAGAGGTAAGACCACAAGTGATTTTTAATGCATTTGTCAGACTCTTATCCAAAGTGACTTTTAATGTACATATTTTTTCGATTTCTGTGTTCTCTGGTTAAAGCCGTGACCTTGGCATTGCTGTTGTGCTCTAACAATTGAGTTAGTTGGACCTCAAACAGTGCTAGTCAAGGTTTAATTTAAACGGAAGAATAATAATAGGAATGCCAATGGATACAATAGGTGTCTACGCACCTTTGGTTCTTGGTCCCTAATAACTGAGCTCCAGATTAGCATATTAGAATGATTTCTAAATGATCATGTGATGCACAGTATTTACTGTTTTTACCATTTTTTTTTTTTTTAATCAAATTCAGCATTGGTGAGCATAAGAGACTTATTTAAAAAAAAAAAAAAAAAAAAAAAAAATTATATATATATATATATAATTTTTTTTTTTTTTTTTTTGACCGGTAGTGTCTTTAATGCAAAGATGCTCAACCCATTTTACTTTAATATTATTTATTTGTGTAAACCAAGCTATCCGATGAACAGGAACAAATTTCCTTTATTCTTTTGCAACAAAGTTGCATTCTTGCAGTGTAGACAGCTTGACTGTAATGGAAGCGATCCAGCTTTGTCTCAGCGCACATTTGCATTTGCAATTCAGGGCATCCTAGCTATAACAAAAATAAAACGATAAAAATAGTTATTTTGACATCAGTGTGACTTTTAAAACAATGGTGTTTACATTAGCAATGGTGCATGGGAGATGATGCGCCTACTGTATACTTGTAAAGCAAGAGCACAAGCTTGCAATGCATGACCCCCATAGAGGGCTTGATGATGTCAGCCGAAAATAAGTCAAATCAGAGGCAGAGCAAATTATTTTTACTGCAGGAGGACAACGAGTAACTTGCACTGATGGATTGCTCACAATAGGAACAAGAACGTGTATTGAGAACGGGTTCGGGTTCATTTTGTGTTGACTTTCAAATAGAATTGTGACTTCCTGGAAATATTACAGCTCTCTGCACATAAATATAGATTAGATTTATCTTAGCCAATGCATTATCACATGTCCACCTCCTTTTCTCTCTCTTTCTCTCTCCTCTTTCAAGTAGGGTAACGACAGAGAGACGATGTGCAAATTGCTGAGTGTGTTCACCAGCCAAGCAATCTGAGCGCTCCAAATTAGCAGAGGTATAAAGCACAGTCATAAAACCACGGTCGTTCTTCCTCACCGCTCAATTTAGCAACATACTGCGTTTTTATTGGAGGGCATCGTCAGGGCAGTGAGAACCTGTGTTTCACTTCTCCTCATCTCCGTCTGTCACTCTCTTGACTTCCTCTGCATCCGCTGTGGCTAATCACTACTTGTAAAGTTATGCTTGCATCTAAATCCATTTGCATAATACATCTGATTGGATACGATGCAGTCAAACACATGCACCTAAACTGTGCTGCATGTTTGTTGAATACGGATAAAAGTCTAAACATGTTTGTTCCATGCAGCTCTGTTTTCTCACTCATCCTTAAAGGGCTAGTTCACCCAAAAATGAAAATTCTGTCATTATTTACTCACCCTCATGTCGTTCCAAACCTGTAAGACTTTCGTTCATCTTCGAACGCAAATGAAGATCTTTTTGATGAAATCTGAGATATTTCTGTCCCTCCACTGACAGCTACGCAACTACTACTTTGACGCTTCAAAAAGTTCATAAAGAGAAATAATCCAAATGAATTGAGTGGTTTAGTCCAAATTTTCTGAAGAGACTTTATATGATGAACAGATTGAATTTAGGCTTTTATTCACACATAAACATTCCTCATCAGTTGTGGTAAACGGAAGCTCAAGCATGTTCAAGAACCAATGAGGTTGATTCTCGTGTTACGCAGCACATTTGAGCTTTAGCAAGAACTAGGGGTGTGACGAGACAGTTAGCTCACGAGACAAGACGAGACACGAGATCGGGTTCACAAGAACGAGATGAGACGAGATTTTTGCACAGTATTTTTAAGAAATCCTCGATGACAAAATTCATGACTGGAAAAACATTCTGCAGGAGCATTTTGAAATGTTTTAACTCATCATCTTTATAATTTCAGTTCTACTTTCTGAGTATGAATTATCAAATGCATTGAAAGACAACAATATACAAGCACTGTAACAAACAAACTCAACTGACTGGCTTCTCTCCTGTATGATTTCATACGAGTCTCTTCAGACCTTACAGTACATGAATTATGAGCTTCCAGAACTTCTGATTGAGGCTGTGTGACCTCCTAATTGAACTCCTTTCCACAAATTGAACATAGAAATAAGAACAGTATAAATAACAATAAGTGCAAACAATAAGCGCAACCAATCAAAGTACTCTCTCAATATTCAAAGTGCAAACAAAGACCAAAACAGAGACCAGAGCTAAGAGGAGGTTACAACTACACAGCCCAGCCTAAAATAGCTTTGATATTGGGACTGGGAGACAGGCTTCTGCAGAAACCAGTGATGTTCATTCTCGTGTTACGCAGCATGTTTGAACTTCCTCAAGAACCAATGAGGTTCATTCTCGTGTTACGCAACACGTTTGAGCTTCAGCAAGAACCAATGAGGTTCATTCTCGTGTTACACAGCACGTTTGAGCTTCAGCAAGAACCAATGAGGTTCATTCTCGTGTTACACAGCACATTTGAGCTTCAGCAAGAACCAGTGAGGTTCATTCTCGTGTTACGCATTACGTTTGAGCTTCCTCAAGAACCAATGAGGTTCATTCTCGTGTTACGCATTATGTTTGAGCTTCCTCAAGAACCAATGAGGTTCATTCTCGTGTTACACAGCACGTTTGAACTTCCTCAAGAATCAATGAGGTTCATTCTCGTGTTACGCAGCACGTTTGAGCTTCATCAAGAACCAATGAGGTTCATTCTCGTGTTACGCAGCATGTTTGAGCTTCAGCAAGAACCAATGAGGTTCATTCTCATGTTACGCAACACGTTTGAGCTTCCTCAAGAACCAGTGAGGTTCATTCTCGTGTTATGCAACACGTTTGAGCTTCCTCAAGAATCAATGAGGTTCATTCTCGTGTTACGCAGCACGTTTGAGCTTCAGCAAGAACCAATGAGGTTCATTCTCGTGTTACGCAGCACGTTTGAGCTTCAGCAAGAACCAATGAGGTTCATTCTCGTGTTATGCAACACGTTTGAGCTTCCTCAAGAACCAATGAGGTTCATTCTCGTGTTACGCAGCACGTTTGAGCTTCAAGAACCAATGAGGTTCATTCTCGTGTTACGCAGCACGTTTGAGCTTCAAGAACCAATGAGGTTCATTCTCGTGTTATGCAACACGTTTGAGCTTCAGCAAGAACCAATGAGGTTCATTCTCCTCATTACAATAGCATTAAAATAATCTAGCCTTGAGGTCATGAACACGTGAACTAATTGTTCAGCATTTTGCATTGAAAGTATGTGCTGTAATTTAGATATATTTTTAGATGGTAGAATGCAGTTTTACAGATGCTAGAAACGTGGCTTTCAAATGAAAGATTGGTATCAAAGAGCACACCCAGGTTCCTAATTGTCGACGAGGACTTGACAGAGCAGCCATCGAGTATTAGACAGTATTCTAGGTTACTATGTGCAGAGGGTTTTTGTCCAATAATTAAAAATTCAGTTTGTTCTGAATTAAGTTGCAGGAAATTAATAGTCATCCAATTTTTTTTATATCAGTTATGCATTCCTTTAATCTTGTGAATTGGTAAGTTTCATCAGGGCGTGAAGAAATATAGAGCTGAGTATCGTCAGCATAACAATGACAACTAACGCCATGCTTCCTAATAATATCTCCCAGTGGTAGCATATACAGGGTGAAAAGCAACGGTCCTAGCACTGAGCCCTGCGGTACTCCATACTGAACTTGTTCGGTGTGACATCTCTTCATTTACCGCTACAAACTGATAACGGTCAGATAAGTATGATTTAAACCATGCCAATGCAATTCCACTAATGCCAAAATAATTTTCGAGTCTATTCAAAAGAATGTTGTGGTCGATAGTATCGAATGCAGCGCTAAGATCGAGTAACACTAATAGAGATATACAACCACGATCGGATGATAAGAGTAAATCATTTGTAACTCTAATGAGAGCAGTCTCAGTACTATGATACGGTCTAAATCCTGACTGGAAATCCTCACAGATACCATTTCTTTCTAAAAAGGAGCGTAGTTGTGAAGACACTGCCTTTTCTAGTATTTTTGCCAGAAAGGGTGGATTTGAGATTGGCCTGTAATTGACTAATTCTGTAAAAACCGCAACTAATTCAAGTTGCGTTTTTTTAATAAGTGTTTTAATAATAGCTAACTTAAAAGTTTTCAGTACGTATCCTAATGACAAAGGTGAATTAATGATATTAAGAAGAGGATCTATGACCTCTGGAAGCATCTCTTTTAGTAGTTTAGTCGGTATGGGGTCGAGCATACATGTTGTTGATTTTGATGATTTAACGAGTTTAGCCAATTCTTCTTCTCCTATAGCAGTGAATGAATGTAATTTTTCCTCAGTGACACTACAATGCACTGTCTGATGCGATACTGTAGTAGACGGCTGCATAGTTATAATTTTTTTCCTAATATTATCAATCTTACAAGTAAAGAAGTTCATAAAGTCATTACTGCTGTGCTGTTTGCAAACGTCAGAAGGTGAAGCTTTATCTTTGGTTAATTTAGCCACTGTATCGAATAAATACCTAGGGTTGTGTTTGTTTTCTTCTAAGAGAGTCGAGAAATAAGCAGATCTAGCAGTTTTTAAGGCCTTTCTGTACGCAATCATGCTCTTTCCACGAAATCCGAAAAACTTCCAGTTTTGTTTTCTTCCAGCTGCGCTCCATTTTTCTGGCTGCTGTTTTAAGGGCCTGGGTGTGCTCGTTGTACCACGGCGTTGGACTATTTTCTTTAATCTTCTTTAAGCGCAGAGGAGCAACTGTGTCTAAAGTGCTGGAAAAGAGAGAGTCAATAGTTTCTGTTGCAACATCGAGTTCCTCTAGGCTCTCTGGGATGCTGAGGAGATTAAACTGATGAGGAAGATTATTTACAAAGCAATCTTTAGTGGCAGCGGTGATAGTCCTGCCATATTTGAAACAACGGGATGGTTTTGCAGCCTTTGCTACATTAAGTATACACAATACTAGGTAATGATCTGAGATGTCATCGCTCTGCTGCAGAATTTCAATGGTATCAACATTTATTCCATGTGACAGTATTAGGTCTAACATATGATTACGGCGATGAGTGGGTCCTGACACGTGTTGCCTTACTCCAATAGAGTTTAGAATGTCTCTAAATGCCAATCCCAATGTGTCTTTTTCATTGTCTACATGGACATTAAAATCACCAACAATTAGGACTTTATCTGTAGCCAGTACTAACTCTGATAGAAAATCAGCAAATTCTTTGGTAAAGTCTGTATGGTGCCCTGGTGGCCTGTATACAGTATAGCCAGCATACAGGGATTTATCATTTATACTACATAACGTTACGTAAAGCACCTAAAATTCAAAGGAATTATATTTGAAACTAGACTTCTGAGTAATACTGAAGATATTATTATAAATTACAGCAACCCCTCCCCCTTTGCCTTTCAGACGCGGCTCGTGTTTATAACAATAATCTTGAGGAGTGGACTCACTTCATTCTCGTGTTACGCAGCACGTTTGAGCTTCCTCAAGAACCAATGAGGTTCATTCTCGTGTTACGCAGCACATTTGAGCTTCAGTAAGAACCAATGAGGTTCATTCTCGTGTTACGCAGCACGTTTGAGCTTCCTCAAGAACCAATGAGGTTCATTCTCGTGTTACGCAGCACATTTGAGCTTCCTCAAGAACCAATGAGGTTCATTCTCGTGTTACGCAGCACATTTGAGCTTCAGCAAGAACCAATGAGGTTCATTCTCGTGTTACGCAGCACGTTTGAGCTTCAGCAAGAACCAGTGAGGTTCATTCTCGCGTTACGCAGCACGTTTGAGCTTCAGCAAGAACCAATGAGGTTCATTCTCGCGTTACGCAGCACTTCTGCAAGAGGTTTGTTCTTGCGCTTCAAGCAGGTTCGGTTGAGCTTCTGTTTATGTTCGCTGATCAATGTTTATATGTGAATAAAAGCCTAAATTCAATCTGTTCATCATATAAAGCGATCGAGTCTCTTCAGAAAATTTGGACTGCTCAATTCATATGGATTAGTTTTACAATCTCTTTAAGAACTTTTTGAAGCGTCAAAGTGGTAGTTGCATTGCTGTCTATGAAGGGGTCAGAAAGCTCTCAGATTTCATCAAAAAGATCTTCATTTGTGTTCAGAAGATGAACAAAATTTTTGGGTGAACTAACCCTTTAGAACAAGACACAAACGTCCTTAAAACAAGACACTTTTACTTGAGATGCAAAACCACATTAAAGTCGGCATAAAACGGAAGTTGCAATAGTCTTTTCTTCCCTATATTGTGATGTATATCCGAGGGAAACAGGAAAAAATGTAGGGCGAGACTGGATTTTATCCTTCGGGAATTGATTGGATCGTTGGAACTTGGGCATTGCTGACTAAATGGAGGCAGATCTGAATGGCAGTTTGCAGTCTGTTGTGGAGGATATTTAGTCCCACCCTCCGCCGAGACATAGACTTTCATCCATTAGTACACAGTCATCGAAGTTGTAAAGAGTGATATAATTCTGTCGTGTTGTGGTGTTTGCATACTGAAAGCAATCTAGACTTGTAGCAGACTTGCTTCCTGCAAATAAATCCAGTCTACTTTGAACACAAGCAACGCAGCAAAACTAATAAAAAATGATGTTGTGATGTAATGCACTTGCAGTGTAGACAGCTTTGTTGACTATAATGGGAGTGATGTAATTTTTTTGCTTCGGGTGACAAATCTAAAAACTCAAATCTACTTTGAGTGATGCAACATGACAACTAGATCACATCTTTTAAAAACAATCAAGTTTTGATGTTGCACACTTGCAAGGTCCAGTAGCTTTGTTTCTTATAATGGTCGCAATATAGTTTTGTCACAACCAATGCTTTTGTACCACACTTTTGAGGGATTTCATTTAAATTAAATACATACCCCTCTTTAGTTTCACATGCCAGTGATTATCCCTCTGCATGCCAATGTTGGCACATTTGCCAAAGGTTGCCGATCCCTGGTTTATTGTGATTTCTTTTTAAAATATGCATCATAAAACCCACAATAATTTCTGCAATCAGCAAAGCTAGCGAGTATGCAGTGTATTTTTTTAGTAGGGCCTTACTCTGCTGCATCAGTATACTGAGAGCATGTGTGTGTGTGTGTGTGTGTGTGTGTGTGTGTGTGTGTCTCTGTGAGGGGATTATGGGCATATCACATTTTGATCCTGATTACACTGACTGATCAATACAGGTGTCAGCAGTACCAAATCCCAACAACCCTGATAGAGTCTCTCTCTCTCACACACACACATACACACACACACACGTGTGCTGCAGCAAAGCTACAATTAATCCCTCTACCGCAACCGACTAACACCGAGCCAGAGGCTATAAAACCATCTTTTGTGCATGTGTGTTTGTGTATGATAGAGAGAGAGAAATAAAGAGAGAAAGACCTGAAGACAGCATGAGTCATTTTGTGAGTCATTATAGCCTCAGGACACTACTTTTGCACAGTCTTACATTAAGAAAAATAATCTCTCAATAATAATCAAGCCTGTCGTTATACTGAAGTAATCTTGCTCTTTTTGCCATATCGTTATTATCTGTGAGGTGTTTTCTCGCTCTTGAGGGCTTAACCTCAGCTTAACTTGAGTTCTACTCTCAGCTACCTATCCTGGTAATTGCCACTTACATAATATGCACACTTTCTTCTTTAGTCGATAGAAAGCGTCTGCTAGAAGCATAAATGGGGGATAAATCTTAAAAATATGATCCTGAGCTGAACAGCAAAGCCGTTTCTATCATTTGCACAATACTTCACATACATTTTATGTATTAAATGGTCGTTAATGGAGAAAGATGTTTTTCTACTAACAGCTTGCATCTACTAACAGCTTGCGTCAGCACAAACCCTCTTTTGACGTTAAAAAAACGTTATTTTACACAGGTTATTTTTGCGGCTGACCTTATTGCATATGCATTTGTAGGAGTTTCCCTTTCAGACACAAAATGTATGGGAGGAGAACATTTAAATTAATCATGCAAGGTGATTTACTAAGATTTGCGCTCGTCAATTTACTGGTGTTTGCACCATTATTTACATTATTTAAAAATATATATCTATCTATCTAATCGATCGTCCTTTAAGTGTTATAAACATTTCAACCTTTACTTCAAGGCTTTTCAAATCTTCAACAATTCAAAGATTCAAAGATACATTGCAGTTCTGCATCATGTTCGCTACTGTACCTCACTTCAAATTCAGCAATTTAATCGGAATTCAAAATACTTTCTCAATTCAACCCTGCAATGTGCATTTGTGTTTTACGTCTGTGTCTGTGTTTGTATGAGCATGCAGGCCACCAACCGGCTCTTTTCCGGAAGTTTCTTTTAGAAGAAATCCATCAACTGGCCTCTTCTGCTCCAGTGGCCATCACTCAATAACTCCCCAACGTCCACTGGCTTGATACATTTCTTCCCCCAATATACACACACTCGCACCCGCGTGTTTCATCAACATGCAAAAGCTACAAGCTGTCAGGATGCACCGCTGCACAACCGAACACAAATACAAACAAACAAACAAACAACGGCACATTCACGCAATTCAAAGAAAGGGACTGCAATTAATGTAAAGACTGTTATTGGAGCGTAATTCTCTTTCCTGTTATCTTTCACACGGCTGGTGAACGTGTCTGTCCTACTCTTCCACTTCGGCGGATACATCCTCTATCTCGGCCTTTCACATCTGCTGCGTGTGTCTGCGTGCGTGTGAAAACATCGCAGTGTAAGAAACAGAGAACGCCCAGATATACGGCTGAGACTTCATGGCTTCCCATGAACACATGGTGGTTCCACTGTTCCTCACGCTTGAGGGCGGATCATTCGTCTGAGGAGAGAGATGTTTTGGACCATAAAGTACAGAGAGCAGGGCAGGACAAATGTGTGTGCGTGCGTGTGTATAAGCTTCTCTCTGATGTTACAGATGGGCTTCATTTTGCCCGGGGTCAAAGTCGTCAGCACAACAGGGTCATCTTATCACTGCACAAACTAATGCTGAATTCACTGGTTAGTGCATGTGCTCATGACACAAAGGCACTGTTGTTATTGGTAACTATAATTCAAAATAAAAAATAAAATATAAAAAACTGAAATAAAATAAAATGCAAGTATTAGATAAAAACACTTAAACTTGAAAAACGAAAATTAGAAATGTTGCCTTGAAAACAAGCTGAAATAAATGTACTAAAACTGAAATAAAATTAAATAAAATTAATTTAAAGTTACATAGAAATATATATTAAGAAAAGCATATAACAGAAGCACTAAAACTTAAACTATAAGCTCAGACAATATAAGCTAATTCAAAATATTAAATGTTATACTATATAAATATTTTATACCATGGTCTGTCTGAGTACTCAATTCTGATTGGCTGGAAGGAAACGGTTCAATGCACAGGTAGTTCCAGTCAGTTTAATCCCCATTCTATATTGATGCGCTGCTTTCATTGAAACACACACACACACACACACACACACACACACACACATCACTCGCACACAGAGATTGGAGACTGCGCTACACACACACAGAAAAATTCAGGAGCACAGAAACTTGTCAACGCTGCCTCGCGACATTTATTGATAAAATAGCTTTACTACTGAATCGCTACATTATATTTCACAGCAATGAAGGTGGTTACATCGCTGTTTTTGATGTAATTAAACTCACAGCTTTATTGTTAGTAGAGAGAGACAATTCATGCACACTCATCTGTCTCTCTCTCTCCCCCTCGATAATTAATTCAAATCAATGCTGTAATTCATTCAAATAAATGTAACCATACCGCACTACTTTATCTCTGTGTCTGATTTAAAGCAGGCAGAATGCTAGATCTAACGAGTTGTAACTGACATAACATAAAATAAATACTAAAAATTGTTTTACCCTTGCAGTCAAATACTGTATTACGCTGCAGCTTTAACTTGTCATTGTTGGCAAATGACCATGGTATAACCGGGATAATCCACGGCTAGCTGTGCGTTAAATGATTTGCATGCCACGTTTTGCATTTGTCTCCATGTTTTAAATTAAAATCTTTCAATGCACAGATAGCTGTGGATTATTCCTTACATAGAAAAAAGTATATAAATAATATATAAATTATATAAGTAAGTAAAAATATATATAATACTAAAATAACACTGCACTCAGGCTCACGTATCCATGTTACTGGACGTGACACTGGAGACTGGACTGGAGTAATGATGCTGAAAATACAGCTTTGCATCACAGGAATAAATTACATTTTAAAATATATTCACATAGAAAACAGCTATTTTCAGTTGTAGTAACATTTCACAATATTACCATTTTTACTGTATTTTTGATCAAATAAATGCAGCCTTGGTGAGCAGAAGAGATTTTTTTTTTTTCCAAAAACATAAAAAAAATCTTAATTATTCCAAACTTTTGACCAGTAATATACACTTTTGCGTATTAGACCTTTTTTATACATTCATATGCAGTGAGTTTCCAACATTATATGGTTAATTGGGAGCGTTTTGTGACCTGTTGATCATTTAATTGCAGTATTAAGATTGAAGGGAGGAAAATCTATGGGAAGAAAGAAGGATTTGACCCAGGGGATTTATTTCTTGTGGTTTTATCGGCCAATAGGACACTCCTCATAAACACAACCTTAATCCTACACATTATAACCAGTAAAAATTCTTTGTCTTCCTTCTTCTTCATGATCATTAAAAGAGATTTACTGACATTTTCTACAATATTTCTACTAAATAATGTAAGCAGAACTTTTATATACTGTATGTCTAGTTTCATAAGTTGTACTGTTGGCTATATAATATTATAGTGCTTGATTGTTGCAATTTGATATTCACTGTAAAACTTGTGTCCTGAATCAACTAGATTAAAATCAAGTATCAAGTGGAATATGAAGCATCATTCAGGTGAGAGTTAAATTACACTGCATTACGGTGGTTTGTGCCAACCAAACATTTGAGCAAACCATGCACTGAAAAATTTTCTTGGGCTGATGAATTATGAGCACACATACACAGTTATCACTACTCAGTTACAAATTTAAAAATCTGATAGAACAAGCAAGATGTTCGGCTATGACAGACAAACATCTGCTCACACAGATGCTGCTGTGTGCACGTCCTGTTCGTCTGTTTGTGATCACTGAAGAAACTTTATTAAGAAGTATAATTCATTTAATGTAGTAGGACTCAAACCTTCAGGCATATATATATATATATATATATATATATATATTATACATTATGATGGTATACAGGGCTGTTTTATAATCACAGACAAATTGGAGGTAGTTAGAGGGGTTCAGGGACATGCTCCCCTGAGAAAATGTGATCAACATGTGTGCATTTAAGACGTTTGAAGACCGAAAAAATGGAATGTGGGTTTGAAGACCCACCATGTCAGTGGGCAGTAGATTATTTGTCAATTCCTGAAAACATACGGCCAACTGATATTTATATGTTTTATGAATCATTTTCTTGGACACGTTAATTTACTGAAGGCTACCAGGAAAGCTAGGTAACTAAGTTTATTAAATTCATTCACAATATGTACACATTCATTATTAATCTTATGTTAATATGATGAAAACACTTTGTTAATGTTTCTTGTCCTCTCACATTGACAGTTATTAATTATTACATTAGAATCACGTCAAAATGGCGAAATTAGACAAGTTTATTAGTTTGCCAGATTATTTTTGTCGGTCATTTAACATTTCTATCCTAAAACAGTTGTTTAAAAATGTTTAGTTTAGCCACTTACATATTATGTTTATGACTCGCAGTTTATGACCCGTTTAAGCGTCGCGCTGCACTGGAATTCGCGCTCAGCAGCTTCTGTGTACATAAAGCCTCCCTACTTTTATTTGATTGGTCATCTCAAGTGTGTGTGTGTGTGTGTGTGTGTGTATCTACAGTGGGGAGAACAAGTATTTGATACACTGCCGATTTTGCAGGTTTGCCCACTTACAAAGCATGTAGAAGTCTGTAATTTTTTATCATAGGTACTCTTCAACTGTGAGAGACGGAATCTAAAACAAAAATCCAGAAAATCACATTGTATGATTTTTAAATAATTAATTTGCATTTTATTGCATGACATAAGTATTTGATACATCAGAAAAGCAGAACGTAATATTTGGTACAGAAACCTTTGTTTGCAATTACAGAGATCATACGTTTCCTGTAGTTCTTGACCAGGTTTGCACACACTGCAGCAGGGATTTTGGCCCACTCCTCCATACAGACCTTCTCCAGATCCTTCAGGTTTCGGGGCTGTCGCTGGGTAATACGGACTTTCAGCTCCCTCCAAAGATTTTCTATTGGGTTCAGGTCTGGAGACTGGCTAGGCCACTCCAGGACCTTGAGATGCTTCTTACGGAGCCACTCCTTAGTTGCCCTGGCTGTGTGTTTCGGGTCGTTGTCATGCTGGAAGACCCAGCCACGACCCATCTTCAATGCTCTTACTGAGGGAAGGAGGTTGTTGGCCAAGATCTCGCGATACATGGCCCCATCCATCCTCTCCTCAATACGGTGCAGTCATCCTGTCCCCTTTGCAGAAAAGCATCCCCAAAGAATGATGTTTCCACCTCCATGCTTTACGGTTGGGATGGTGTTCTTGGGGTTGTACTCATCCTTCTTCTTCCTCCAAACGCGGCGAGTGGAGTTTAGACCAAAAAGCTCTATTTTTGTCTCATCGGACCACATGACCTTCTCCCATTCCTCCTCTGGATCATCCAGATGGTCATTGGCAAACTTCAGACGGGCATGGACATGCGCTGGCTCGAGCAGGGGGACCTTGCGTGTGCTGCAGGATTTTAATCCATGACGGCGTAGTGTGTTACTAATGGTTTTCTTTGAGACTGTGGTCCCAGCTCTCTTCAGGTCATTGACCAGGTCCTGCCGTGTAGTTCTGGGCTGATCCCTCACCTTCCTCATGATCATTGATGCCCCACGAGGTGAGATCTTGCATGGTGCCCCAGACCGAGGGAGATTGACCGTCATCTTGAACTTCTTCCATTTTCTAATAATTGCGCCAACAGTTGTTGCCTTCTCACCAAGCTGTTTGCCTATTGTCCTGTAGCCCATCCCAGCCTTGTGCAGGTCTACAATTTTATCCCTGATGTCCTTACACAGCTCTCTGGTCTTGGCCATTGTGGAGAGGTTGGAGTCTGTTTGATTGAGTGTGTGGACAGGTGTCTTTTATACAAGTAACAAGTTCAAACAGGTGCAGTTAATACAGGTAATGAGTGGAGAACAGGAGGGCTTCTTTAAGAAAAACTAACAGGTCTGTGAGAGCCAGAATTCTTACTGGTTGGTAGGTGATCAAATACTTATGTCATGCAATAAAATGCAAATTAATTATTTAAAAATCATACAATGTGATTTTCTGTATTTTTGTTTTAGATTCCGTCTCTCACAGTTGAAGTGTACCTATGATAAAAATTACAGACTTCTACATGCTTTGTAAGTAGGAAAACCTGCAAAATCGGCAGTGTATCAAATACTTGTTCTCCCCACTGTATAAGCAATATCTCGAGTTCTGTTTTTCTGTCCAGAATAACACGAGATGACGATACTGATCTTATACAACAGTTTAATAAAATAAATAAGTAGGTTAATATTGTGTTTTAGACACAATAGTGTCTATTTTGCTTAGTTTTGCCAACAAAAATATAAAGACAAAACAGAACTGTCCGACTCAAACAATTTGACTTAATTCCTGAATGAATCAGGATTGAACAAAGCAAATGAATGAATGAATGACTCAATGACTCACTCAATTAGACATTTACCGCCACCTACTGGCAGTTTTAGTTTCTTATTTAGAGTATAATTTCATTAAAAATAATTTCATATTTCCATATTAATAAAAACAAACATTAAAGGTATAGATCACCCAAAAATATTTATTTCTGAAGCTACTTTTTAGTGTCTATTTGATTTTTTTTACACAATAATGACTTTAAATTATCTTTTGGGAGTAATTTCTCAGCCAAATTTGATGTGCGATTAATTTGCGATTTAATTAGATTAATTAATCGCCACATCGTGTAATTAATTAGATAAAAAAATTTATATATATATATATACAGTCTTGATGATGTTGATGATGTTCAACAAACAATATCTGCAGTGTTTGTCTTTGAGCTGGTTTGAGAAGACAAAACAAGAGAATATCATTTCACTATATCATGGTGCATCTCAATAATTAATGGCCCATATTTCACTCCAAAATCAAAAAAAAAAAAAGAATTATATTTACATTTTAAATTGTAATGTAATGTAATGTAATGTAAAGGTAAAATAATATTATATTTAAAACAAAATCAACTTTCTAAGGCCACATTTCCTCACTAATCTCATTATTGTAATGTGAAAAATATCATCTTTTGCATTACAGTAATGAGAATATGATTTTTTTCACGTTGTAGTTGTCTATTGAGAACTGAGTAGGGGGTAAATTGAGATGTGATAAATTATCATAAATATAATCTCATAATGCAAAATTTGTTTAAAAATGATGATTATTTTCTTTTCACAAAATATAATTATATTTTGGGGATGATATATGATTCATATTTTCACAGATTCACCCGTCTAACTGAAGGCCATTAAGAGATTACAGTTTTTCTTTGCTTTAAGAATATTTTTTTCAGCCTTTAGGGAGAGAATTTCATTATTATAATCATTTGTGCAAAAAAAGAGCCCTTCAGCATTGTTTTTCTTCATAGAACCCACCCTTTTAGCAGCTTGTTCAGCTAATTTAGATTTATTTCCAAATGCTTAAACATGCATAAACGTCCATTGACAATAAAACACTGCAGTCTCTTTGAGCCGAGTACCTCCACAATTCAATCAGCTCATAGTAACAAGATGACCACAAGTGCTGAGACTTCATTACTCTCAGCCCGGGGAAAATACTGTGTGATTTTATTGGAAAAGCCATATTTAAATAAACCTGTGTGGAGGTCTATCAAAGCAGAACGCATTAACCTGCTCCGCAAACACAAGAGGCACGCCTGTGAAACAAGTGTCTCATTTCCTGACTCGGTCTGCTATGACAGAAAAGCACAGTGGCATGCCGTAATGTTCAGGTCGTGTGCGTGAAATTGACATTGGTGTGATAGCGAGTATTGACGCTTGCTCTCTGTTCAATCACAACCATTGTGCAGGAGAGCGTTTCATCAGTGTGTGTTTAGTCTTGATGGGGCAAAAGTGTGTAGTTGACATGTTTTTTTATTAAGGTCACAGTATTGCACGTGAATACCGCGGAACATGAATCCACAGGTGAAATAGGACTGATGGAGTGGTAATTTCATACAAGTAGCTTCTAGATTCACAATCAGTGCATAGAAAGGGTGAGCTGTGATGGACTGAGATTGTGTCATAGTCTCAGATGCATGAGACACAAGCATAGACTGCAAATGATCTTCTAATGCATTTTGCAATCAAAACTGGAAAGCCCTTGTAAAAATCACAAAGTCAGTAATCACTGGGTTTGCCAAAGTTGACAAATTAGTGGTGATTTCAGAGCTTTTCAGAGTTTTGTAAACTATATATTATTGAGTAGAACTGTTCTCTTTTTTCTGTGAAATAATCAGGACTTATTACTTATTCAGTGTGTTTTGTAACATTTGACAGAGAGGCTGTCATACTTTTACTGAGATTTATATTTGTGACTATTATTGTGTTATCATCAGTTTCAGTATAAACTCTTGAGTGCTGACATTCAAGGCTTCTGATGTTTTGCTTACGCCACTGCAAACCTCAGATTGCACACGCTGGTAAATATAATTGTAAAGAGAGTTTTTGCTCAGCAGGGACGTGCGGGAATCTTTCAGTGTGCTGCGACTCAAAGGTAGAAAGGCACTCCTTTGAGTCCAGATTTTTGATATTGCTAGAGAATCCTGGAGATATACATCTTTATATATAATATTTATATAATGCAATTTATATGATATAATATTTATATAAATATATAAAGATTATATTAGATAAATTAGATGTATATAAGAAATCTTATCATGAAGAATAACTAACTTAAAGTAGTAGGACTCGAACCTTCAGGTATATATATATATATATATATATATATATATATATATATATATATATATATATATATATATAATCAATTTTTTTTTTTTTTGCTCACCAGCCACTGTGGCTAGTGGTTTTCCAAAGCAACACGGTCTCACACCCAACTCGTCACATATTGACGCTCGGTCAGTTTCCTTCGGCGTCACTTTTTAACGCACAGGGTACCCCTTTAGTGTCATTTTTCAATGCGCAGGGTACTCCGTTGATTTCAATGAGAAACTTTGGCGTCATATACAGACGCGTTGGGCATGGTTATCGTCATGATGAAACTATATATTGGGTTATGATTTTGCCATTATGACATGGAGTGTGATTCTCAATTTAATCAGCCAGCATAATTTTATTTACATTTATGTTCTTTTTTTATTTACGCTATTCAGACACGTTTGAACACGTAACCCAACCCCATCCCTAAACCCAGGGGCGTAGCAAGCTTTTCAAAAGTGCGGGGGATGGATGTGGTTTGTTTGTTAACAGTAAAAACGATGAATACAATGACAGAAGGGTACAAAAGGTATAACATACAAGATATAAAAAGCTTCCCATTTAAATGAGTGATATTAGAAAAGTTGCAAATACACAACAGTATACTTGCTAAAGAATCAGAATCAGAAATACTTTAATAATCCCAGGGGGAAATTATTTTTGTTACAAACTCCAGATATACAAACAACATATATTAAGAACAAAATATAAACAAATATATAACTATATACATATATAAATGCAACCAACAGCAACAAGCAACTGACCAATGAACATATGACCAACTACCTCTCATTTAAAAGAACCAAAAGTGTTCTTTCAAAAGTGATCTTTTTTTTCGAAATATAATACCGAAAACACTCGACATGTCAACAAAACATAAAGAGAACATCTTCCCAAACACATATCAAACTTATTTAAAAACCTCGAAAGCATAAACACTCATTCAAAGTACCTGGAAAAGGGAGATGTAAATAACCATAACCATAAGTTCCCGCCTCCTCAGCACGAGTTGACCGATAAATCTAACACACCAAGAGAGGCGGGACCACATCCCCCACGGGTGCGACGCCCCTGCCTAAACCTATCCATTTGTGTATTATAAAAAACAGGATATAACAGGCAGATACGATTGCAGCCACAATTTATTCAAAAAGTACAAATAGTCCAAGTGTTCCGAGGCCAAACGATTGATTTTGTGTGAAGAAAATCCCCAAAAGCGATCAGCGTCTCCATCCGCCGAAGATCATGAACACATTTCAAAAATTGCCGCCCGAAGAAACATTACGTCAGCTTTGATAGTGCAATTGCATTGGCTCTCGTGTGTCTCGTGACCGATCGCGTCATGCTAAAGAGTTGGGTGTAGCATTTGAATTAGATATGACTGTGTGCGTTCACGGAGCGGAGGGATCATCATTTAACTGATTAAAACATTAGGATCAACTCTGTTCTTCACATAAAGATATCGTATGACTTCAGAAGACTCGGAGTGCAACATGAGTTAATACTTTTATACTGTTTTTGGTCAGTTTTTGCAATAAATACCTATGACTGTACTTTTATTTGCCTGTTCTGTGTTTTATATTGTTGAGAAGTGGGTAGGTTTAGGGTAGGAGTGGGGTTAGTTGCTCCAAAATATAAAAGTAGCCTATAAATATTCATAAAATCATGTCTACTTTTACAAATGCAAAGAATTAAATGCTTCTTGATCTGACGCATTGGGCAAACAACTGAAATCAAATGGAGTACCCTGTGCGTCGGAAAACGACGCTAAAGGGGTACCCTGTGCGTTAAAAAGTGACACCGAGGGGTCCTGACCAAGCGTCAATATGTGACGAATAGGAGTGAGACTGTGTTGTCCAAAGTTACCAGCCACTCAGCATTTTCACTGGCCACAATTTTGACATCGATAATTTAATTTGTATAATAATTTGGCAGCAGGTATATTAGGCTGCTGTCACTTTAAGATCTAATGCACGGATCCATTACACTGTTACACACGTTTTCTTTCTCAACTGTTTACGTTCACTTAAAACATAACTGACTGTGTTTATATGAAAACTCGCTAAGACCGGCATTTTGACATTATTTTGTGTGTATTTGACTGTTTAAATGCAAAATCTACGGGAATGAGTAAAATTATCTGCAATATGCGCAATCCCACGCCAAAATTCAAGCCCTGTAACACCAACAATATTCATCCGAAGCAAATGAAACGAGCGAGTGAGGGGAGGCGGGATTGTGTGTAACGAGAAAACACAGCTGGTATCGTGTATCTATTTTGCAGAAAATGGGTATTGGAAGCGTTTCAGATATTTTAGTATTGTTATGTATCAAAAAAATCGACATTTTTGACAACACTACATTGCACTCAGTTTATTATTTCAGATGCCTTTTTAAAAGACAATTGAAAAATGTATATGTTATACAGTGGGGAGAACAAGTATTTGATACACTGCCGATTTTGCAGGTTTGCCCACTTACAAAGCATGTAGAAGTCTGTAATTTTTATCATAGGTACTCTTCAACTGTGAGTGACGGAATCTAAAACAAAAATCCAGAAAATCACATTGTATGATTTTTAAGTAATTAATTTGCATTTTATTGCATGACATAAGTATTTGATACATCAGAAAAGCAGAACTTAATATTTGGTACAGAAACCTTTGTTTTGCAATTACAGAGATCATACGTTTCCTGTAGTTCTTGACCAGGTTTGCACACACTGCAGCAGGGATTTTGGCCCACTCCTCCATACAGACCTTCTCCAGATCCTTCAGGTTTCGGGGCTGTCGCTGGGCAATACGGACTTTCAGCTCCCTCCAAAGATTTTCTATTGGGTTCAGGTCTGGAGACTGGCTAGGCCACTCCAGGACCTTGAGATGCTTCTTACGGAGCCACTCCTTAGTTGCCCTGGCTGTGTGTTTCAGGTCGTTGCCATGCTGGAAGACCCAGCCACGACCTATCTTCAATGCTCTTACTGAGGGAAGGAGGTTGTTGGCCAAGATCTCGCGATACATGGCCCCATCCATCCTCCCCTCAATACGGTGCAGTCGTCCTGTCCCCTTTGCAGAAAAGCATCCCCAAAGAATGATGTTTCCACCTCCATGCTTCACGGTTGGGATGGTGTTCTTGGGGTTGTACTCATCCTTCTTCTTCCTCCAAACACGGCGAGTGGAGTTTAGACCAAAAAGCTCTATTTTTGTCTCATCAGACCACATGACCTTCTCCCATTCCTCCTCTGGATCATCCAGATGGTCTTTTGCAAACTTCAGACGGGCCTGGACATGCGCTGGCTTGAGCAGGGGGACTTTGCGTGCGCTGCAGGATTTTAATCCATGACGGCGTAGTGTGTTACTAACGGTTTTCTTTGAGACTGTGGTCCCAGCTCTCTTCAGGTCATTGACCAGGTCCTGCCGTGTAGTTCTGGGCTGATCCCTCACCTTCCTCATGATCATTGATGCCCCACGAGGTGAGATCTTGCATGGTGCCCCAGACCGAGGGAGATTGACCGTCATCTTGAACTTCTTCCATTTTCTAATAATTGCGCCAACAGTTGTTGCCTTCTCACCAAGCTGCTTGCCTATTGTCCTGTAGCCCATCCCAGCCTTGTGCAGGTCTACAATTTTATCCCTGATGTCCTTACACAGCTCTCTGGTCTTGGCCATTGTGGAGAGGTTGGAGTCTGTTTGATTGAGTGTGTGGACAGGTGTCTTTTATACAGGTAACGAGTTCAAACAGGTGCAGTTAATACAGGTAATGAGTGGAGAACAGGAGGGCTTCTTAAAGAAAAACTAACAGGTCTGTGAGAGCCGGAATTCTTACTGGTTGGTAGGTGATCAAATACTTGTCATGCAATAAAATGCAAATTAATTATTTAAAAATCATACAATGTGATTTTCTGGATTTTTGTTTTAGATTCCGTCTCTCACAGTCGAAGTGTACCTATGATAAAAATTACAGACTTCTACATGCTTTGTATATGGGCAAACCTGCAAAATCGGCAGTGTATCAAATACTTGTTCTCCCCACTGTACATACCGATCAGGCATAACATTATGATAGTTAGACCTAATATTGTGTTGGTCCCCCTTTTGCTGCCAAAACAGCCCTGACCCGTCGAGGCATGGACTCCACTAGACCCCTGAAGGTGTGCTGTGGTATCTGGCACCAAGATGTTAGCAGTAAATCCTTTAAGTCCTGTAAGTTGCGAGGTGGCAACCAGGACACCTTCTTCCATTGCTCCGTGATCAGGTTCTGATGCTCACATGCCCACTGTTGGTGCTTTCGGCGGTGAACAGGGGTATGGGCACCCTGACTGGTCTGCGGCTATGCAGCCCCATACACAACAAACTGCGATGCACTGTGTATTCTGACACCTTTCTATCAGAACCAGCATTAACTTCCTGAGCAATTTGAGCTACAGTAGCTCATCTGTTTGATCGGACCACACGGGCCAGTTTTCGCTCCCACGTGCATCAATGAGCCTTGGCCGCCCATGACCCTGTCGCTGGTTCACCACTGTTCCTTCCTTGGACCACTTTTGATAGATACTGACCAGTGCAGACCGGGAACACCCCACAAGAGCTGCAGTTTTGGAGATGCTCTGACCCAGTCGTCTAGCCATCACAATTTGGCCTTTGTCAAACTCGCTCAAATCCTTATGCTTGCCCATTTTTCCTGCTTCTAACACATCAACTTTGAGGACAAAATGTTTACTTAATATATCCCACCCACTAACAGGTTCTGTGATGAGAGATAATCAGTTTTATTCACTTCACCTGTGAGTGGTCATAATATTATGCCTGATCGGTGTATGTATATACTGTATGTATAATGAGCTAATGTGGCTCAGAGGAATATTTCTAATGCAAGAGGTTCAAATATTGCTTGACTGACAACTTAAGCACTGAAACGGCATCTGTTTGTCAGTATACAATAACGTTGGTGTTTTTGGCTGCTTTATTCTGATTCCACTGGAACAGAGAGCGTTTGGACGAGAGAGAAATTAAGTGCACTGTGACAGCTGCGTGTGTGCAGAGTAGCGCTGCATGCTGAACATTGCCTCTTTATGTCACCTATGAGCGAGTCTGTCACTGACTAGAGAAAAGAAGAATATTTAAAATAAAGTTTTTTAGGGGGAAGACTCAGAGTGAAAAAAACCTCATAGCTATACAGTCGCCGTTTACAGCAAACGTGAAGAGAGATCACAGAATCACAAATCATTAAGAGACATATTTGTGACTTTCTACTGTATGCATGCAATATGATGTTGATTTTGTTTTTCACTTTTCTCCATCTGTACTAAGACAGAATCTTTGCTTCCTTTCCATGCATTGGATTTTGCTTCCCAAATATTCGCCAGGGCTCGTAGTCTCTAAGTGCTTAGAGCTTCAGTCATTATAAAAACATGAAGGTGAGCAATAACACTATAAGCCATTACCCAAGCAGGGACGACATGTTCTCCCGTATTTCATACATATCTCATTAAACCTCACAGAGTTTCACGGCGCTCAGCACAAAGCTCCTCACATAAAAGAGATCATATAAACTGCTCGTATGATATGGACGGTGATCAAAGCATTGTTAGTGCGCAGGGACGATCCTTACAGCAAACAGCATACATGAATTAAACAGAACACACACTTGCACTTTAATGTGCTGTTGTGCAGCATTTGTAGCCACTAATTACAATGCAGTTAAAGATCTGGGCGGGTAACCGGACGGGGCGATCCATTAACTGCCCTCGTGGTAGTACTGGTTACCCATGGTGTGGTCGAGCACATGCTGTACTGGGGGTGTTTTGATTCTGAATGTCTTCTTGTGTTTGAACAAATCTTTTAAAGGAATAGATCAACCAAAAATAGTGTCTCATGCCATTACAATGTTCATGCGTGGCAGTGCATTCATGAACACAATGAACACATCCTTCGCTAAATGTTCATGAATTAAAATATGTCAACTGACTTCTGCTGAATGAAAGAGAGCATCTTTTATTACGTTAGCACCGGTCTCGTATCTCACAGAGGAGCTTCCGAGGCATAAAAGGAGGAGCGACGACAGTGAAGGACGAGAGAGGACCAGGCCTGGATTTTTACGTTGTGTTTTGTTTGTTTTGTTTATGTGTGTGCAGCAGCTGTCCGTTCATTTTGGTGTTTATTTATTTAAAAAAGTGTTAAATGTTCGCCGGCTCCCACCTTCTTCTTCCCATAACAACGAACTGCGTTACATTCTGAAGCTCCTCTGTGAGATACGAGACCGGTGCGGCGCGCAGCTGGCGCTCATTATCAATGACGCCACTGGTTCTCTCACGGCCCCCGGACTCGTCCTGCTTGCCACGATATGTATTTCCATACTTCCGCACACCTGCTTGCACAGACATCACGTGTTCCGTAAGGCGATGCAGAGTTGTAGACGTCAGTCACCGAGCGCCAAAAACAAACAACAGCCGCCTTTTACAGTTCCTCCTGAACCAAAACAACGAGCTCGTGCTGCATTCATGCAGTGTCATAATCGTAATCACGAGACCGCAACCCGTGACATTCTACACGGAGCTGTTCACGTCTTCAGACTAAAATGTATGCGCTTCTATGTCAACACTATCAACGCCTAAATTAATCTGCAGCCGTCAGGTGGTACAATTAAAAACTCTGTAAGTTGTTTACATTCATTATTATTGTAATGTTATGTGCTTTGAGACATGAGGTAATTTACCGCCATCTCTCGCTTTGCAGACTCTGTATGCAAGTATGCGGATAAAGTTGCATACTTATATATAAATACAAAGAGCTGGGTGATATAGTTACATTTTGTGACGAAATAAAAAAAAATCAGGCAGCTGAGATTTGTTATGTACTATATATTGCTTTACATGAGTATACTTTATGTATGCGGAAAAAGGTGGATATAACATACAGGCATAATCAACTTTTTAAACAGAGCTGTGCGATAATAGAATTTTCATTTATTAAAGATAGTCCTAGGGCCAGATTTACTAAATGGCAAATTAGCGTGAGCGCAATTCCAAAAAAGCACAGATGGGAGTGGAAAGTTCTGCACGTGATCTACTGACGACACACAAATTAAAGAACACAGACGCAGCCGGATCATTTCCATAATGACCAACACAATCTACCAAGAGCAGCGCAAATTAGCGTCTGGTTTAAAGGTGCAGTGTGTAGTATTTATGAGGATCTATTGACAGAAATGCAATATAATATACATAACTATGTTTTCAGTGGTGTATAAAGACCTTACATAATGAACCGTTATGTTTTTATTACCTTAGAATGAGCCATTTCTATCTACATACACCGTGGGTCTCCTTACAGTGAAATCGCCATTATGCGCCGCCATTTTTCTACAGTAGCCCTAAACGGACAAACTGCTCTACAGGGCGCTAGTCACTCTCTGCTGTCTCAGACGACGACATCTTTGTCCTGTGTCAGCCCCCGTAGCTTCTCTGTGTGCTTCGAAAGGGAGGGGTGAGCTGTGTTTGATTGCAATTCACACCCTCACCACTAGATGGCGCTAAGATTCACACACTGCACCTTTAAGACATGCTGGGACTGCTTTGGACTGTAAATAATGGCGCAAATACCGGTAAATTGACAAGCGCAAATCTTAGTAAATCACCTTGCATGATTCATTTAAATACTCTCCTCACATAAATTTTGTGTCTGAAAGGGAAATTTCTACAAATGCATATGCAATAAGTCTGAGCCTTTTCAGCGCTAATTTTTCACTGCATGTCTTTTAGTAAATCCTGACAGTTGTTTTTTAATGCCAAAAGAGGGTTTGTGCTGCTGGCGCAACCTGTTAGTAAATCTGGCCCCAAGTGAAATTTGACGCAAGAATGGCTTACTTATAGTATCTGTATAGATGGAATAAGTGTATTCTACAATAGAAAAAATACACACTTCACCTTTAATGATGGATAATTAGACTTGTTTTGTGAACCCACTCCTGCACTGTACTGTAAATTGCAGAAATGTGCTCACTTGTGTGCCGATAAATACAGATGCATCTAAAAGAAAGGTTTTTAGTGTGGGCAGGGGCGTCCCCATGGGTGCACTTGGCATTTTCATGCTCTACGGCTTCGCCTTTACTCAGCCGGGACACACGCACACCTCTGTCCTCACATACACACATACTCATACACACTGTTTACAACCTTGAAATTAAATAGCCCTTTCAAGTGCAAATGAATGCTCCTTTCCATCAGATAAGAGTGACATGAACAGATTTGCAGATTTCCATTTCAAAGCGGCAGAGTTTGTCTTGATAAACAGCTCTCCGGCCTGATTGCAGAGTTTACAAATCAGCTTCGAAAGCCCAGATAAGCGGCCAGCGTGACCGCCACCGATACAAAATGGACATGACTCTACCAGAACCCTCTGAGGATGCATAAACATTTGAGTGGTTAAACAGGAGGCATTGCTTGCATTACTTCAGCGTTACTGGAATCACTCGAGCTGCACGGCCGGGCTGATCAAACAGGCTGTGGTTTGCCTGAGCGAATCACGGTATCAGCAGAAAACAGTGTAAATCTTGTCTGCCAGGCACTTGTTCTGAATTCAAGCTGCGTTGTAAATACAATCGTAAATCTGCGGATAAATGTGAACGCTCACTTACAGATTAGCATGAGAGATTACCGCTAATCAGACGCTGTGGCTGTAACTCACACATGTAAACTATGCATTCATGCCAAGAAAGCAAACATGCACAGTCTTTGTTTAGAAACTATATTCGGCTTACATTTAAATCATCTTGAAAATGCATGGTTATTTTGATTGTTTGTTTTTTGCATCTTGCTAGCCTAATAAATAATTTGTCATACTAGGGAGAAATGGTCAAGTTTAATAAATTGTGCTGTTTGTATTTGTGGAAACTGGGATACATTTTTCTTTGATCAATAGAAGGTTCAAAAGAACAGCATTTATCTGAAATAGAAATCTGTTGTAACATCATAAATGTTTTTACTGTCTCTTTTGGTCAGTTTAATGTCTTAATTTAAAATATTACTTTTGAATATAAGTAGTATATCACATTTTCCACAACAAATACAAAGCAAAACTGTTCTCAACATTGATAATGATAAGAAATCAGCATATTAGAATGATTTCTGAAGGATCATGTGACACTGAAGACTGGAGTAATGATGCTGAAAATTCAGCTTTGATCACAGGAATAAATTACATTTTAAAAATATATTCATATAGAAAACAGTTCTTCTAAATTATAATATTATATTCACAATATTTCTGTTTTTACAGTATTTTTGATTAAATAAATGCAGCCTTGGTGAGCAGAAGAGACTTCTTTCAAAAACATTAAAAATCTTAATTATTCCAAACTTTTGATACTATAGAAATAGTAAAAGTGCTATGTAAGTGTGCTGTTCTGAGCATAACCACACATTCAATAACATGAGATTATAAAGAGCTGTGCAGGAATGAATGTTGTCATAACGTAAAACATACAGTGCATGTTTAATCCACCAGATACTGATATAAGCATATTGTATGCAAATCATTACATGTAAGTTGTTCAAAACCCACATCCGTTATCCTTATGCTATGCATACTATTTAGTGGCTGTTTTGAAACTCGTATTACATTTTCAATATCTTTTCAACACATATTGTATCTGCACATACAGCGACTTGTTTACATGGGATTTAGCAGGACTTGCGCAAACGCTCAGTGGTGCTATCAGTAATTCGGCTCCACCTGGTATCAAACATACAGATACAGAGCTGGATCACCGTCCTGCAAAGCCCCTGCGCACACATCTTTCCTATTCTATCAAGTGTGATCTAGCTAAAATTAAATGAGTAGTGTGTTTTGGAAGAATATAATGACAGTTATTTTACTTTTTAGTTATAGTTTTTAGTTATAAAACTATATACTAAACTATAGAGCTGAAAAGTGAATGTGAATAGCAGCTCAAATAACTCAAATTTTTTTTTTATTTAATTTTTTTTGTCTTAGAAGAATATAATGCCAATAATGCCAAAATCATAATTTTTTATATTTTATCATTTTTTCACATTTTTGTAGTTAGAAGAATATGAGACAATTGTTGACATTTACTAAAAAAATACTGAGCTGTAAAGTGAATGTGAATAACAGCTCAAATAATTATTTTATTTTTTAGTCTTAGAAGAATATAATGCCAATTTTTCTAAAACAAAATTCATAATTTCTATATTTTATATTTTTTTTCCTAATTTATTTAATTTTTTTAGTTAGAGACAATTGTTCAAATAATTGTATTTTTATTTTATTTTTTAGTCTTAGAAGAATATAATGGCAATTAAAAAAACAAAACAATTTCATAATTTTTATATTTGTTTTTTTTTTCTCATATATATATATATATATATATATATAGTTGGGAGGGAGCATCAGTTTTTGGTCAAGATCTTGTATTGACAACACTGAAAAAATAACCTATACAAAATATTTGACATTGACTCAAAGTAAATCATTTAATTTAGTTTAACCTGAAAAGTTTAAATCCATGCAACCACTTTTTAAAGGTTGATCAAACTAATTATTTTAGGTTGGAACGAACTAATTATTTTAAGTTAGAACAAACTAACAAAACTAATATGTATAGGTTAAAGTAAATTAATTATTTTAGGTTGGAACAAACTAATTATTTTAAGTTAAAACAAACTAATATTTATAGGTCTGAGTAAATTAATTATTTTAGGTTGTCTCAAATTTAAAAATAACAGTTGTCATTATTTGAAATGTATAATAAATCAAATTTTAAAAAAAAAATGCTTTTAATACATTTTGATCAATGACTATCAGAACACATTTATATTTATTGTTCAATAAACTGACAACATTGAACATCTGTTTCAAATGTATGAAGATTAAAAGTCTGCTTCACACAAAAATACTTTGAGCCTACAAATTTGTTACAAAATAATCAAATCATCACTTGATGACATCACATTAGTAGTAATATTAAATTAGGAAGGTTTGTCCTGACAGAAGGCATTTCACCATAAAACATCCTAAAATACAATTAAATGTTATGACAGTATTGTATACCTGTTTATATACAAATGTATACGATGATGAACAGTCTCTTTCAGCTGGACACCAGAGACAAATCCTGGAGATGCTCCTCAGACAGTGAACAGTGGAAGACACTGACAGAGTTTCTGATACAGAGCTGTAAGCTCTACATTTAAATACAACTAATTTATATGTAATAGCTCAAACAAAACTCTGAGCCCACAAAGTTGGTGGCTTCAAGTATCAGTCACTTGATTGAATCACTAGTTTGAAACATTGAAATAGGAAAAGTTTTCTGACAGGAGACATTATCCAAATGATTTTCTTCAATGACTTGTGTAAATCTCTCCAGTTCTCAATATAGCAAGCTCCTGGCCCTCTCCATTGGTCTGAAAATCTAAACTCTTTCGTACAAATCTGTGCATACGCTGAAAACACTGCAATCAGTCTCTCCAGTTGTCCATAACACTTGGCCTACTTTGGCCTTTGAGGCTGGTAGCCATCGAACTTGGGCAGCCACATTTGTAAGTGCTGCAGTGAAAAAGCAGCCTTGTAAGTGCAACCTCTTATAAAAAGGATCCAAAGTCTTGAAAGTAATTTCTACACATTTCAGAACACTAGGCCTACTTCAGCCTTTGAGGCTGGTAGCCATCGAACTTGGGCAGCCACATTTGTAAATGCTGCAGTGAAAAAGCAGCCTTGTAAGTGCAACCTCTTATAAAAAGGATCCAAAGGCTTGGCTGTAAAAACACCATAAAATTGAACCACAAATGGAAAATAAAATCAAGCAAGTCTGTGCAATTCAGCTCTGCCTACTCTGTGCTGTACAGCTGGGTGGTCAGTCTAGTGACTTTTGGGGTCATCTTTTTTCCATCAAGCTCCATCAGGACCTTTTGCACAAATTCAAAGGTGAACTGCAGCCTTTTCGGATATTTTAGGTTAAGTGTGTATATGAGCCCAAAGACCATGGCAAAAGCGGTTGCAACCAAGGGCAACTCGGACCTCTGTTCCTTCGATGACAATTTTAATGTCTTTGGGTGGGTGGAGAGGATCCTCTTCCCCAGTGATAAAGATCGCCATGGTTGTCTGCTCCAGTTCTTCAACCTCATTTTCCTGCATAAAAAAGAAAGAGAAAATAAGTACGTTATAGTTTCAGAAATCTCCCGACTTCATGTTAGATCATAATGTGCCAAGCTCTTATACACTCTAAACTTTCAAAACTTGAATAGGCGTGTGACGAGCGAGAGCCGTGTGAGAGCGACGCGAGGCCGGTGAGTAATTGGATGATCAGCGCCAGCTGCACGTCACACCGGTTTCGGATCTTTCACGGAGGAGTGACGGGAGCATAAAAGGAGGAGTGACGACAGTGAAGGACAAGAGAGGACCAGGCCTGGATTTTACGTTTTGTTATGTGTGTGCGCGGCAGTCGCTCGTTTTGAGGAGAATTGGGTTGTAGCTCGTTGTCTAGGTTACTGTGATTGTAAATAGGTGTCGTTTGTGTTTTAACAACGTTTAGCTCAAGAATATTGATCCGGGAAATTCGAATAGCCTATGTGAATATTGCTAACTTCACTGAACTCCTTGATTTAAGCACTGACCGCATTTCTTTATATTTGAGTCCAAGTTCAAACACTATGAAACAAAAAGCCTAGCATTATTTACCCCCTCTCATGACAAGCTAGCTAGCATGTCATGGTTGGTACTAATTGATGCCTAATGTCGTTTAGTTTCACATGATACTGATATCTTCACTAGCTAGCTTTAAAACAGAGCCCGCAGAGCTCTTAAAAGACAGTAATCTCGACAAATAAACATTTTGTAGGCTCTTCGCGCCACTGTTAACTATTAAAAACATTCAGCAGAACAAAAGCATTTGAATTCACGAACATAACATTAGCTGTAACGTTAACTAACTTACACGTGGTAACTTTAGCTAACGTCAATGCCCCCACAAAATGCATTTAGAAATGATAGTTTGCATTTATTAGCCAGTTAACTAGTGACCTGTGATAGCATTACTCACCCACGACCAGAGGGCGGCTAACGTAACCTAACGTTATAGTTTGAATGAAGAATGCTAACGTTTCTAGTGCTATCTTATACAGCCAGAGTCAAGGCCAGTCAGGTATACTTGGGAAAAAAACGTTAACGGTAGACAAAGTTTACCTTACCAGTATCAATGTTGCTCGTAGTTCTTCTGTGTCGTAGCCTGGCTGGAGGGGTCTGTTGAAGTGTACCGTCACGGCCGCCGCTCAACAGATTGTGTGTGTGTTCTTCACAGACAGTTCAACTGTGGACGTTTTTTTTTTTTATCCTTTATTTAAACAGGTCAGATCAGAGAGCGGGATCTCCAACTCAACAATGCGCATGTACAAATCATGCTTAATCTAATAAAAATGCTCTGATCAAATTAATAAATTCAGTTTAATGTCCCGCTGTATCCAAAATGGATTCAACCATAAATATAAATTAAAACATTTACTTTAAATGAAAATTCGTCGCTATTTCAACAAGAAAATACACATTAAACGAACAACAGCAATATTAGACTTTTTTCAGTGAATGCAAGAGTCTAGCACTCTGTAAAGTCTCCTCCAGCACATCCCAAAGACTTTCAATGAATTTAAGGTCTGGACTCAGAGATAAAAATGATTATTCGTTCTCCCACCCAACCTTTCTCACAATCTGAGCCTGATGAATCTTGACATTCCTCCTGGAATATGGCCATGATGTGTCTTCCTACATGGATGTTTAAGAAATGAAAAGCTACACACTCCATCAGAGTATTGTTTTACAAACTGGTCATTAACTAGCATAACTACTCTTAAAAGCACTGAATCTCTATTTAAGAAAGCCATAAAAACTTTTGATAAAAAGGCATTGTCATTTCACCATTGCGATATCTTAGAGAGACAAATTTTTTTAACTTTGACAATTTCAAACGTTTCAAGTATGCTTGTTTGGTATATAAAGTGTTACATAATCTTGCCCCCCCTCCGCTGCATGGCTTTTTCCAAAGACTTGAAAGTGGAGGTAGTACACAGGCCTCTGTAAAAGGGGACTGTGTGATACCATTTAGGCGCACCACTTTTGGACAAAACGTATTGTCAATAATAGGCGGTAAACTCTGGAATAGCTTGCCCCTCCCAATAAGAGAGTGTCCTACATTCAACACCTTCAAAACTCACTTAAAACAGCGGCTTCTAGAAAACCAGAGATGTACTCACTTTTAACTGTCACACATTTATCACCCATACACTTTCACTGTTAAATTGAATGCAGTATAGAGGTGGATGACCAATGTCTTTGCCATCATGTATTTTTGTTTTGCTGTTTTTGTCAATGTATATGTCACCATCATGTGTACCTCTTAATTTATAGTGAATGAATGTTGTATGATTGTTGGCTGTCTTTATGTTAGTCTTATGTTACCTGCCTAGGGACTGCAGATGAAAAGTAGTTATTTTTACTAATTCTGGCATATTTACATGTATTTTTATACAATAATGTTCATGAATATGCATGGTCCCTATCAAATAAACCAATAAAAAAAATCAGTTAGGGTTAGAAGAACTGTTGCCAAACATATAACATGCTAGAAACATTAATAATCATAATGCGATAATGATCCAATCATAGACTCTTAAGCATCTGCCTATTTAAATCCAAACAGCAACTTTTTTTTTTTTTGGGCCAGGCAGTTTAACTCTAGAGATGACTGAATAAAATAAAACAAACTTTGTGGATACATTTGTGATGTAAAGCACAATCGTTGTGCATTATTATTCTCAATGACACAGCCGAGTTATTGGTTGTCCTTGCAGAGGTGTCTTCCTAAACCATAATTACAATGTCCAATCTCTCTCACAGTCTGACAGTCTCACTCCACCCTTTCCAGTCTCACGTCGTGATTCACATTCCATCTTCAAGACATCAGCCAATTCTGCCAAGCTTCCTGCCCGGTACAGCGGAATCAAATCCACACTCCATCCGGCCCCAAGAAAGTCTTTCATTATCCGCTCATCCTCTCAGAAATCGTATCCTGTCGCTATGTGTAACTCTCCGTTTACACTTCAGCATTGTCTCATTGGCCATGTTCAGAACTGAATACTACAAGTTGCATACTGCACAGTTTGTAGCATCCCACTTATATGAATACGGAAGTAAGCAATATTCTGTGAATGTGTGAGACATCTGATTCATTAGCTGCTACAGGTAAATAACTCGAGGAATAAAAAAGTGCAGTACACTGTAAAATGTTTGTGCCAAAAACCAGTGTGTTTGTGATTATGATATACATTCAAATATTACAAATATCAGTTTGCAATAACGGACTGTTTTGGGACAGGTAAAATAATTGAATTGAACCGAATTACACTGGAAGCCTTGCGTATTCAAGTTACAAATGGCTACACCTGCTTTGACATTAAAAAATAAGGTGGATACTTGCCTTCTGTTTAATATATGTGACCCTGGACCACAAAACCAGTCATAAGGGTCAATTTTTTGAAATTGAGATTTATAAATCAAATAAGCTTTTAATTTTTATAAATAAGCTTTCATTTGATGTATGGTTTGTTAGGATAGGACAATATTTGGCTGAGATACAACTATTTGAAATCTGGAATCTGAGGGTGCAAAAACATCTAAATATTGAGAAAATCGTCAATATTTTAAAGTTGTCCAAATGAAGTCCTTAGCAATGCATATTACTACTAATAATACATTTTTGATATATTTACAGTAGGAAATTTACAAAATATCTTCATGGAACATGATCTTTACTTAATATCCTAATGATTTTTGGCACAAAAGAAACATCGATAATTTTGACCCATACAATGTATTGTTGGCTATTGCCACAAATATACCCATGCAACTTATGACTGGTTTTGTGGTCCAGGGTCACATATGTGGAAAAAGTATGCAATACAATTAAAAAAACAGTATTTTTGCATTGTTGTCAAATGAAGTACATTAAAAAAATTTTTGCATTTATACTGCAATTAAAAAATCCAATTAAAGTTAAATTATATACACTGTAAAAAATTATATATATTTTTACATTGCTTTAACTCATCAAAATAAGTTAAGCAATTTTCAACTTTTTTTTATAAATTATACAAGATTCAACTAATTTTTTTTAAGTCAGTTTAATGTAAAGTTTGAATTTAAGTTGAAATGACTTAAACATCCAAGTTGATTGTACTTAAATTTAGGGCAGCAACTTTTTTTTACTGTGTACATTGCATTTTGTAGTTCATTCATGTATCCCATGCATACAGAAAATGTATGTTTTATAGAAAAGTATGTATTATTTAATACACAATATACATCAAAACAAATTTTTATGGGTTAACTTAAATCAGGTACAAATATCTCTTTAATGTAACGATTGTACTTTCTACAGCCTCAAGGTTTTTATTTAGCTTTTTGGGTTTATTTTTTGACGTTTGCCATATTTTTCTGCACTTGATGTACACTACACAAGTCATTTCTGACATGATGTCTATATTTGACAGGCTGACTTGATGGTGACATAATACTAAATGCAGTTGTAATGTCTGTGCTGGGGAATTTAGATGTCAATCACCCCTGTGTGACACCACCAGCTCATAAATATGCAGGCAAGTTATTTAACGCCTGCTAAGACTGCTAATGTCTTTACAGGCTTCCGGTTATAGAGATGCTTTATTCCCAGAGAAGCTCTGAGCTTCTCCCACTGATGCTTACGATGCCCTAAATTAGGACAAATCTCGTTAATACTTCTTTACCAAATTCAGCCCACCCATATTAGACCTATCCTCCCCCTGGGTGCAACTCCAACCCACACAGAGGCACATAATTTGTTGCATAGCTGAAAAAGACACACTCTTCTTAAAAATCTTAAAATAGAGGCTCTGAAGTTGCAAGAGCATCGTATTCAGGCGAGATGGTGTGAATGAAAGACGTTAGTGAGGGAAAGGGGTAGAAGAAGTAATATCGAGTTCAGACACTAGTCCATCCATTCTCGGGACCAGAAGCAAGGTAATTAGGACTGCTGGGAGGGACAGAGCGCTACTCTCCTTCTCAGCAGGTCTTTTTTTTCCCTGAAATGATTTATCTGGTAGGAGAAAATGCTGGAAGTGCTAGTAGGTGGAAATATGGAGGGTTTAGATTCTCTGGACCTGAGCCTCATGCATAAAACTTCACTTTGTTTCCATGCATATCGAAGGTTTGTGCATGCAGAAACAGGAGAATATATGCATATGGATGAAAAGTATTGATATCAGTATCCAGTTTCTGCTATTTTTCTGGGGCCTTGTTTTAAAACACTGATAATTCATTATGCAACTTTGAAAGTAACTGAAATAATTGGATTCTCTGTGGCATGTTTGCACATTTATTTAGCTAACCTATACAATGCTTTAGAACCCACTTTCTCAATATGAAATTAAATAACTAGCTGATTAATGGAAAATTAAGTACTGTTTATTTGCATGTGACAGACAAAATGTAAACCATTTGAATACCACAATTAAGAAAAACAAACTGCACATTCTATAAAAATCTCCTTAAATTCAAACTGTTCTCGTTGAAACAAAAAGCAGCACAAGTTAAGGCTGTACAATTAATCAAATCATGACTACCGCTTTTGCGATTAATTATTAAAAGTGCTGATTAGATCTACTTCTGTTTCTATTTGCACTGTTTTTTGCAACGTTGCAGTATTGTAACCGATCACAGATGTGTTTTTTTGCACTCATGCATGCAATGGTGAATTACAGGTGTTAAAGGTCTACCAGTAATCACGACAGGTAATCAGTCTGATGAATGTATTATGTTTTCTATTCATGAGAGCTCAAACATCACATGAGGCTCGAAATGAAGCTTTAAAATGAAAGCATTGTTGGTATTTTTGGTCTATCTGTCCCTCCGTCCGTCTATCTGTTGCACATAGATAGATAGATAGATAGATAGATAGATAGATAGATAGATAGATAGATAGATAGATAGATAGATAGATAGATAGATAGATAGATAGATAGATAGATAGATCGATCTAAAATTGAGAAAAAATTTATTCCACGTGGTGAAATGAAATTGCTCTCTGTGCATGAAAGTAAACTCATGCAGTTGATTTCATTAAAACCACCGGTGACTGTAGAATTGCTTTTGAATATGACAGATGAATTTAGTGAAAAGTGCTTTTTGAAGTAAAAAAGCACCAGGAAAATTCTGAAGGAATGTGTACAGGACAGTTGGAATTTTTATCATAATTTGAAACCAATCAAATAAGAATATGTTAATAACGAGGGTGGGGTATTCTTTTAAATATTGTGTATCTTTATCGTAACATATTATGTTGTATTGGAATAATGTTTTGTTCAATTCATTTCATGCCCTACAGGAACATTTTATCCTATTCAGAAGGATAAAAGATCAGCTCGTAAACATACATGCAATCATTTAAGATATTTCTCCTTAAATTAAACATTTTTGGCATAAAGGGTTCTTTAAAACTCAAGAATAGAATGTGTGGATGGCCAAAAACATCCAAGAAGGCCTTCAAAAAAGTATATTTTGAATAGACAAACAACATTTCAACCCTTTCGGTCTTTGTCAGGTAGTCAAAAACATTACTTTAAAAGTTGAAAATCTTTAAATACGTACACCTGGTCAACAAAGCATTTTTTGACTAGTGATTTTCTTCAGTTCACTAGTTTGTTACTTGAGCTGTTAACCCGTGACAACACCAGTGACAAAAGAGTGTGCAAACATTCACAAGTCACATTTGTTTCTTATAAATCCTGACGTGTGTGTGAAGACTGTTTTGTGCGAACACAACATCTACATGAGGCCTTTGCTCTTTAAGCCGAGACTGTCTGCAAGGTTGGAAGAGGGATTTTTTTGAAGAGGTTTAAAAGTGCTATTGTTACGGAAAGCACATAGTGTTCCCTGTCTGTCTGACATCGGCATTCTCTGGGGGATTTCGTAGGCGAAGTGTGTGAGTGCCTTGACATGGGAACTAAGGTAGCACTCGATGAAGGTAATTCTCTCTCTCTGTCTCTGCAGTAAATTGAGTGCATATAAATATATATAAGAGGAACAATGATCTCATTAGTCACATTTAGCATGAAGAGTTATGGCCGTGTTGTTCAGTGGCACTCTATCCGTACTCTGGGAAAGCTGCTTCATGTCCACATCAGCGTTTGCCAGCTATCTGGGCCAGTGCATCATCAGCAACAATCCCAGCTGTCAGGCTCTGTGCTGCTGACAAAATGTCAACGCCAAACGTTCATATGCATTTATATGCGCCTTTATTTTCCCGCAGGCTATAGCTATTTTGATGTTTTCTGCTGAGGGCTTTTTCCCTACATTTCTAAAGGAAAAGACAATTCTGTGATCATTTCCTCACACTCATGTTGTTTCTTTGCGACACCAAATCAGATATTTTAAAGAATCTCAAAGCGCTACTTTTAAATATAATGAAAGCCAACTTCTGAAACTCATTTTATGTTTAGAAACAGTCAAACTCTGCTGTAACATCATATGCGCATTCTCTTAAAGGTGCAATAAGCGATTTTTGAAAAACACTTTTGAAAGTGGATCGGACTGAGCACTACAACAAATCCACTCATGATGGGAGAGGAGAAAGAGTGAGCCAATCAGCAGTAGGGGGCGTGTCCACTCATGATGGGAGAGGAGAGAGTTAGCCAATCAGCAGTAGTGGGCGCATCCACTCATGATGGGAGAGGAGAGAGTGTGAGCCAATCAGCAGTAGGGGGTGTGTCCACTCATGATGGGAGAGGAGAGAGAGTGAGCCAATCAGCAGTAGGGGGCGTGTCCACTCATGATGGGAGAGGAGAGAGTTAGCCAATCAGCAGTAATGGGCGCATCCACTCATGATGGGAGTGGAGAGAGTGTGAGCCAATCAGCAATAGGGGGTGTGTCCACTCATGATGGGAGAGGAGAGAGTTAGCCAATCAGCAGTAGGGGGCGTGTCCACTCATGATGGGAGAGGAGAGAGAGTGAGCCAATCAGCAGTAGGGGCGTGTCCACTCATGATGGGAGAGGAGAGAGAGTGAGCCAATCAGCAGTAGGGGCGTGTCCACTCATGATGGGAGAGAAGAGAGAGTGAGCCAATCAGCAGTAGGGGGTGTGTCCACTCATGATGGGAGAGGAGAGAGAGTGAGCCAATCAGCAGTAGGGGGTGTGTCCACTCATGATGGGAGAGGAGAGAGAGTGAGCCAATCAGCAGTAGGGGCGTGTCCACTCATGATGGGAGAGGAGAGAGTGTGAGCCAATCAGCAATAGGGGGTGTGTCCACTCGTGATGGGAGAGGAGAGAATGTGAGCCAATCAGTAGTAGGGGGCATGTCCACGCATGATGGGAGAGGAGAGTGTGCTTTTAGTAGTAGGGGGCGTGTCCACTCATGATGGGACAGAAGGGAGTGTGAGCCAATCAGCAGTAGGGGGTGTGTCCACTCATGATGGGAGAGGAGAGAGAGTGAGCCAATCAGCAGTAGGGGGCGTGTCCACTCATGATGGGAGAGAAGAGAGAGTGAGCCAATCAGCAGTAGGGGGTGTGTCCACTAATGATGGGAGAGGAGAGAGAGTGAGCCAATCAGCAGTAGGGGGTGTTTCCACTCATGATGGGAGAGGAGAGAGAGTGAGCCAGTCAGCAGTAGGGGGCGTGTCCACTCATGATGGGAGAGGAGAGAGAGTGAGCCAATCAGCAGTAGAGGACGTGTCTACTCATGATGGGAGAGAAGAGAGAGTTAGCCAATCAGCAGTAGCGGGCGTGTCCACTCATGATGGGAGAGAAGAGAGAGTGAGCCCATTAGCAGTAGGGGGTGTGTCCACTCATGATGGGAGAGGAGAGAGAGTGAGCCAATCAGCAGTAGGGGGTGTGTCCACTCATGATGGGAGAGGAGAGAGAGTGAGCCAATCAGCAGTAGGGGGTGTGTCCACTCATGATGGGAGAGGAGAGAGTGTGAGCCAATCAGCAATAGGGGGTGTGTCCACTCGTGATGGGAGAGGAGAGAGTGTGAGCCAATCAGCAATAGGGGGTGTGTCCACTCGTGATGGGAGAGGAGAGAATGTGAGCCAATCAGTAGTAGGGGGCATGTCCACGCATGATGGGAGAGGAGAGTGTGCTTTTAGTAGTAGGGGGCGTGTCCACTCATGATGAGACAGAAGGGAGTGTGAGCCAATCAGCAGTAGGGGGTGTGTCCACTCATGATGGGAGAGGAGAGAGAGTGAGCCAATCAGCAGTAGGGGGCGTGTCCACTCATGATGGGAGAGAAGAGAGAGTGAGCCAATCAGCAGTAGGGGGTGTGTCCACTAATGATGGGAGAGGAGAGAGAGTGAGCCAATCAGCAGTAGGGGGTGTGTCCACTCATGATGGGAGAGGAGAGGGAGTGAGCCAGTCAGCAGTAGGGGGCATGTCCACTCATGATGGGAGAGAAGAGAGAGTGAGCCAATCAGCAGTAGGGGGCGTGTCCACTCATGATGGGACAGAAGGGAGAGTGTGCCTTCAGCAGTAGGGGGCATGTCCACTCATGATGGGAGAGAAGAGAGAGTGAGCTACTCAGCAGTAGGGGGCATGTCCACTCATGATGGGAGAGAAGAGAGAGTGAGCCAATCAGCAGTAGGGGGCGTGTCCACTCATGATGGGACAGAAGGGAGAGTGTGCCTTCAGCAGTAGGGGGCATGTCCACTCATGATGGGAGAGAAGAGAGAGTGAGCTACTCAGCAGTAGGGGGCGTGTCCACTCATGATGGGAGAGAAGAGAGAGTGAGCCAATCAGCAGTAGGGGGCGTGTCCACTAATGATGGTAGAGGAGAGAGTGTGTTTCCCCAAAGAACCTTTCAGTGAACAGATCTTTAACATTTTTAACACCTTTTTCCAGTATAAAGATCAATGCCAATAAAGAACCTTTATTTTTAAGAGTGTATTTCAATGCATTCTCAAAGAACATCCATTTATGATGCATTTTTTTGCCACAATAATAGCTGTAAACATCTTTCTCTTCCAGCGTGGAGCATGACTTCCGGCTTCAGGAGGGTCAGGTGACGCGAGCGTGGAAGGTTCCGGAGCAGCAGGAATCGGAGCAGAGCTCTCCTCAGCTAGTCTTTCCTCCTCCACGCCAGCAGGACTCTCCACAGGCCCTCCAGACGGTCAAGAAGAGCCGCAAGAAATGCTTCTGGTTCCTCTGAACACTTTAGCAGGACGTGACATCATTAGTCAACAAGGATGGTTTTCCAACCAACCTGAAGCCTCTTCTCTTCCGGTCCCGTCTAGAGGCACATCATCTGCTACATGCGTTCCTTGAGGAGGAGCCCTTATTTATTATCTTTTTTTAAAGCATCTTCTGTAATTTTCACAGAAGGCAAATTTTTTAATCAAGATTAATGTCGTGGGCTTAAAGGCTGTTTGCTTTGATATTTCAGATTTATAGTCCATGGAGAGAATTAGAAACTTTCCACCTCAAAAAAAAAAAAAAAAAAAACTAAAAAAAAGTCCTTTAAAAAATATTCTGTCATTTTCTATTTTAAGTGAATTACAGGTGTTGAAACACTCTCTTGCTGTGAATCATTTTGAGTGTTTGTTTTTGCCAAATGGCTAACATCACTTACCGCACCTTTACAGTCTGTTTATTCTGCTTTAATTTTCCAGATTCATGGTGGTAATTCATGTCTCAAAATCTTGAAAGGGTGAGAACAGAGGGGGAGAAGGGGCTTTTTGTTGGTTAATGTACCCTATGAGCCAATACTTACTACCTGAACTTCACAGCAGGCAGTGATTGATACACAGTGACAGCGGGAGACGGGACGACATTAAAGAGAGACAGATAAAAAGAGGAATTACAGGTAAGAAATGGAAGCCAGATTACTGATTCATCATTTTGGAGCAATGAGGGTCAAAACACCAGCTTTTATACTATGAAAACGTTTCAACAAATCAATTATTCCACATGCTTAACGCTTTTATGTAGATGATCTAACAACTATACACGCACGGCGATATTAAGGCAGAGATAATGGGGAGAAAGTGGATTTAAAAAGTGTGTCATTTCAATCTTTGTGAATGCCTAATTTCAGAATCCTCTATAAAATATTTTATTACTCAAAAACGGTGTCATGTGCTGTGTATTTGTCTTTTTATCATGGTGTATTCAATCACAGATGGCATATTTTTCATACATTATAAATACACTGGACTACTGCACAACAGGTGGGGGATTTCACTGCCAGAATAATGGTGTGGAATAAAACTGTAAAATAATACTTTTTTGTGCTTGTATATTGGTGTATTCTTAGAAATACCTATAAAAAATAATGTAGGCTATTTTTATTTTGCACCTGTAAACGGGTCCACTCAGCTCTTCAGAATCGTGACTGCTACTTCTATTGATGCAGAGTGCAGCGCCATACACGTTGTGTGATTTCAGCTCACTTTTACAGCCATTATTTCTTTCCACCAACAAAAAAAAATCTGCTTTCCAAACAATTATTGTAGCACAACAATCGCTGTTTTCAATATCACATCTGTATTACAGTCGAGAGAGAGGACTCTCTTTCTCTCTTATGTGAGCCTTGGAAAGTTTGATTCAAATGAATCAGTTTGTCCTAAACGGACCTCTCTCATATGTAGCTTTGGAAAGTTCTGTTCATTCTAGTGAATCAGTTTGGAAAGTTCTATTCATTCTATTGAATCGGTTCAGAAAGTTCTATTCATTCTATTGAATCGGTTCAGAAAGTTCTATTCATTCTAGTAAATCGGTTCGGAAAGTTATATTCATTCTATTGAATCGGTTCGTCCTAAACTACACTTTTTTTATATGGAGCTTTGGAAAGTTATATTTATTCTAGTGAATCGGTTCGTCCTAAACTAGCCTCTCTCATATGTACAGTAGCTTTGGAAAAGTTCTATTCATTCTAGTGATTGGTTCGGATAGTTCATTCTATTGAATCAGTTCATCCTAATTGAACCTCTCTCATATGTAGCAGTGCAAAATTCTATTCATTCTAGGGAACTGGTTCGGAAAGTTCTATTCATTCTAGTAAATCGGTTCATTAAACTGACCTCTCTTATATGTAGAAAGTCAGATCGGTTTGTCATAAATGGTCCTCATATGTAGGCCTGTCTTTGGAAAGTTAGATTCATTCTAGTGAATAAACTCTCATATGTAGCTTTGGAAAGTTGTATTTATTCATTCTAGTGAATCAGTTTGTCTTAAACGGTTCTTGCTTATATGTAGCTTTTAAATGTCTGATTGATTCTAGCGAATCGGTTCATCCTAAACGGACCTCTCTCTTATACTGTAGCTTTGAAAAGTCTGCTTCATTCTGCTAAATTGGTTTGTTCTGACAATTTTTTGTAAATGAACGGATTTCAAAAAAATTCACAGTCACAGTGTGGCATTTCAGGTCTATTTTATCAGCAGGCCTATGTCTTTGTTGTTGTTGTTATATTTAATATAAACTTATCTGTTACAGTTTGATGACCCTAATTGGGTGACATTCATTCAAAACCGTCTTTGATACAATTCTAAATAATACCATTGAACAGTTATATATTTAAAACAATATTTCCTCCTTAAGTAGCATCAATGCAAGAATATTTGAGGAGTAGCTCACTACTTTTTTAAAAGAGTTCCTTAAGGCGCTATTATATATTGAGGAAAATATTATCTAAATAAATGGGTACATTTAATACACTTAATATTCAAATTTCACTCATATAATACAATTAAATTTGAAAGGAGGTACAGAAAGAGGTTAACAAAGAATTCCAGTTTATTCCAAATATTATTAAAGGAAAATTAATTATAGAAATGTTTTATTTGAACATTCAGTTTTGAAAAGGTGCACATAAAGCTTTTGGCACAGGCACATTTAAACTTGCCACTTCTCAAGATTTTAAGCTTTTGCTTCAAAAAGAAGCTCTTGTGTTTGTCAGAGAAGCTCTGGTGGAACACAGGTGAGCACAGCCAACTTCACTCCAGCTAAATTCAGATGAATACTGGCCTGAGGCTGAGGAGGACACTTCCACTGAACTCTACATGCTGGTGAGATCCGCTGGGAGTTGGAAATGCTTCTGTCATGTATCAAGCTAAAACATCTTAGAGTTACATCTATGGCAGTATCCTAGCTAACAGGGAGCGCTCTCAAAACTTTGGCTAACGTTCTGGCAAGGTTCCCTCAAAAAGTTCTTCCAGTGACATGAATAGAATGTTTGCTCAAAGTTATCTGGTCTTTAATAATGTTCTCAAAACGTTGGCACAAAAACATTATTTATACATATTTCATGGAACTTTTTTCCTAAAAACGTTTTAGTTGGATGCTCGTTTAACATTTTAAAGTGCCCCTATTATGGTTTTTCAAATAGTCCCTTTCATGCAGTGTGATATTCTGCAAAGGTGTAGAGCCGAAAGTAATAATAAATGAAGTTATTGTCTCCCAAAAGAAAGAATCGACTCTGAACCGCCTAACCAAGTCGTTTGTAATTTGAATCCCACTGCGTGACGGTTCTACATCACTAGAAAAGACATTTGCATAATGCCCGCCTATGTTGTATGTTGTCTGCCCGCAAACACACCATTTTACTGACGACTGCTTCTCAAATCTCAACGCAGGATTCGCAAAACGCTAGCTCTTGAAAGATGGGTCAGTACTCAGTTTATTTGGACCAGCTTTCTCCTCAGAATCATAACCTGTAAGTATGAATAATTATTGATGTATATATTTTCTACCGGGTGTTCAAAATATCTAGTTTTGTGTTTTATAAATTTCCGGTTAACTCACGTTATTACTGTCTTACTGAAATACTTCTGCTCATCAGCTGAGGGCCACTATTACATAAAACTGTGTCTATTAATGCAGATTGTCTGTCATTCTTACTACTTTGAGTAAAGATAAAGGATGGAGCAAGATATGTTTAGCAAACTGTAATGTTACATCAGTCATTCACGTTAGTGCTCGGCTAACATACTGTATGCGCTATTATTGATACAGTTCCCGCATGTGCACCGCAGTTAATTTAGAAATATACACAGTCATGGGTTTGTTGATGGACATACACTTGTTAATGCTGTTAGTGAGGAATTACAGTTGAAACATCTCATAATGTACCTCAAAATGAGTAGCATATTACTGAGAAACGTCCTGCTCAAGTTGTCCTTGTGATGGAGGTTCGGGTTGAATAACTAGTTCTTCTAATGTTTCATCATCGGACTCGCGCTCGGATTGATATGGTAAAATCGACATCATCGTTACTGTCTTTACAGTGTGTAGCCTCCGGAGCTGAAGTACAGTTATGGTAATGGGCGTTTAGCTTCCAACACGCGCTGTAAGCGGTAGACCAGTTGTAACAGACTGGGCCGTCTGACCAATCAGAGCAGAGTAGCTTGCGAAAAAGCGGGATTTAGAGAGACTGATTCATCCAACGAGTCGTTTGAAAATCATTGAACAATATAGTGATGTGCAATGTATATTATGAGAAAATGAAAGTATTTTATGACCTTTGATGCATGTAAACCTGTTTTAGGAGACCTTTAGGAAACTTTAAAATAGCATAATAGGGGCACTTTAAATGTAACTACTTGTTTCAGAATGTTCCGAGAACTTTCCCATAATGTTTGCAAAATGATAAAATGGAATGTTCCCTTAATGTTCACATAACCAAGATTTCTTTTAAAACATTTAATAAACCGGTTGTTTTAAACGTTCAGAGAACATTCAGAAATAATGTTTTCATAACTTAAAGGTAGGGTAGGCAATTTTTTTCATAAACACTCTCTTCACATCCTGATAGCAATCAATAATAGAAGTGGTCTAAATATTAAAACATGTACATATATCTTCTGTGGAAGTCTCAGGACCAAAAAATGTTTGTCCAATCATTGCATTCAGTCCAAATGCAATAATAGGATGTTCCACCTGCCTGTTAACATATGTATCTGGAGCAGTCAGGTCGTACAGGTCAGCACTCTGTAAGTTGTTTACGTTCATTATTATTGTAATGTTATGTGTTTTGAGACATGAGGTGAGTTAACGACGTCTCTTGTGACGCTTTGCAGACTCTGCTCTGGCTGTGCACAGCCATGTGTTTGGAGAAGGCGTGGCTTTGGAGACGCTAGCTAATGGCTAGCTTCTCAGAAATTGCCTTCCCTACCTTTAATGGTAATGGTATAGCAAAACGTTCTTGGTTAGCTGGGATGTCTCTTGACACAAATACAAGCAGTACAGGATTTTCTCACCCTTTCCCTTCATGTAATCTGATAACACATCATTATCTATAATTAGTGTTAATGAGTATGATGATCGCAGAGCCTTCAGTAATGTGTCAGTGGTGATTGTTCTTAATCCTGACCTCAGAACAGTGGAAAAAGTTTAGTCAGCATCATTCATGCTGAACATTTTCATGTCTCCATCATATACAGTATGTCTTAATATTTGAGGTAAAAAAAGATATATATATAATTTATTGATTAGTTCATAGGTTTTTCCTGTGCCCTCAATATACTTTTCCATATTGGTAGTCTTGTAAACTCCCTTTAACTATAAACCAGTTCCTCAGTGACATCATCCTCCAGGAAGTGACCTCATTTTGGTGGAAAACAACAGCACAGTAAGTATATACAGTGGGGAGAACAAGTATTTGATACACTGCCGATTTTGCAGGTTTTCCTACTTACAAAGCATGTAGAAGTCTGTAATTTTTATCATAGGTGCTCTTCAACTGTGAGTGACGGAATCTAAAACAAAAATCCAGAAAATCACATTGTATGATTTTTAAATAATTAATTTGCATTTTATTGCATGACATAAGTATTTGATCACCTACCAACCAGTAAGAATTCCGGCTCTCACAGACCTGTTAGTTTTTCTTTAAGAAGCCCTCCTGTTCTCCACTCATTACCTGTATTAACTGCACCTGTTTGAACTCGTTACCTGTATAAAAGACACCTGTCCACACACTCAATCAAACAGACTCCAACCTCTCCACAATGGCCAAAACCAGAGAGCTCTGTAAATCAAATCAAATCAAAAATCACCTTTATTTATATAACGCTTTTTACAATGGCAATTGTTTCAAAGCAGCTTCACAGTGGTAACAGGAAAATAATGCAACGGAATTTGATTCAGCTGTACAGCCGCTCTGGTGAAAACGGTGATGTCATCCAGCTCATTTCAATTATCATATAGTGTCAATGCGGGCAGATCAGTAATATAGTTGAAATTTAAGTGTCCCCAACTGAGCAAGCCAAAAGCCAAAGGCAACGGTGGCAAGGAACCAAAACTCCTTCAGGGCCAGAATGGAGAAAAAAACCTTGGGAGAAACAAGGCTCAGTCGGGGTGCCAGTTCTCCTCTGGCCGATGAACAAATAGTGTATGATTATGATTCTGGCAACATTACAGGTCAGAAGTCATATTAGATCAATAGATATTCATAGGATTATTCGAAAGATTGGAGTCGTCAGGCTGGGGATGGGTTTAATGAGGATGTCGTGTCGATGCGGCATTTACAGGGGGGAGTTTAACTGACACGGTCTCTACAGACACTTCAGGGATGCGTTCGTCATGTCCAGGCTAAGGTCCACCATCTGGTCCGGATACGGCCCGGATACGGCCGACTGCAGTAAACCTCGGGATAAACAGAGAGACTAACATTAGCGTAGATGCCATTCTTCTTATGATGTAACGAGTACATCAGGTGTTATGGGAAGTGTTCCCGGTTCCGGCTGACCTAGTTAATGCAGCCTAAAACAATCATTTAACTGATTTGAATAATATAAATTAAAAATGTTTTATGTGTATGCCATAGTAAAGAGATGTGTTTTTAGTCTAGATTTAAACTGACAGAGTGTGTCTGCTTCCCGAACAATGCTAGGAAGACTGTTCCAGAGTTTAGGTGCTAAATAGGAAAAGGATCGACCGCCTGCAGTTGATTTTGATATTCTAGGTATTATCAACTGGTCAGAATTTTGAGACCGCAATAGACGTGATGGAGTATAATGCGTTAAGAGCTCGCTCAAGTACTGGGGAGCTAAACCATTTAGTGCTTTGTAAGTAATCAGCAAGATTTTAAAATGTATACGATGTTTAATAGGGAGCCAATGCAGTGTTGCCAGAACCGGGCTAATATGGTCATACTTCCTGGTTCTAGTAAGAACTCTAGCTGCTGCGTTTTGGACCAGCTGCAGTTTATTTACTAAGTGAGCAGGGCAACCACCCAGTAGAGCATTACAATAATCTAGCCTTGACGTCATGAACGCATGAACTAACTGTTCAGCATTTTGCATTGAAAGCATGTGCCGTAATTTAGATATATTTTTAAGATGGTAGAATGCAGTTTTACAGATGCTAGAAACGTGGCTTTCAAATGAGAGATTGGTATCAAAGAACTGACGACGAGGACTTGACAGAGCAGCCATCGAGTGTTAGACAGTATTCTAGGTTACTACTTGTGGAGTTTTTTTGTCCAATGATTAAAAATTCTGTTTTTTCTGAATGAAGTTGCAGGAAATTACTAGTCATCCAATTTTTTATATCAGCTATGCATTCCGTTAATCTTTGTGAATTGGTAAGTTTCGTCAGGGCGTGAAGAAATATAGAGCTGAGTATCGTCAGCATAACAATGAAAATTAACGCCATGCTTCCTAATAATATCTCCCAGTGGTAGCATGTACAGGGTGAAAAGCAATGGTCCTAGTACTGAGCCCTGCGGTACTCCATACTGAACTTGTGTTCGGTGTGACATCTCTTCATTTACTGCTACAAACTGATAACGGTCAGATAAGTATGATTTAAACCATGCCAATGAAATTCCACTAATGCCAACATAATTTTCGAGTCTATTCAAATGTTGTGGTCGATAGTATCGAATGCTGCGTTAAGATCGAGTAACACTAACAGAGAGATACAACCACGATCGGATGATAAGAGTAAATCATTTGTAACTCTAATGAGAGCAGTCTCAGTACTATGATACGGTCTAAATCCTGACTGGAAATCCTCACAGATACCATTTCTTTCTAAAAAGGAGCATAATTGTGAGGACACTGCCTTTTCTAGTATTTTTGACAGAAAGGGTAGATTTGAGATTGGCCTGTAATTGACTAATTTTGTAGGATCAAGTTGCGGTTTTTTAATAAGTGGTTTAATAATAGCCAACTTAAAAGTTTTCGGTACATATCCTAATGTCAAGGATGAATTAATGATAATAAGAAGAGGATCTATGACCTCTGGAAGCATCTCTTTTAGTAGTTTAGTCGGTATGGCGTCAAGCATACATGTTGTTGATTTTGATGATTTAACGAGTTAAGCCAATTCTTCTTCTCCTATAGCAGTGAATGAATGTAATTTTTCCTCAGTGACACTACAATGCACTGTCTGATGTGATACTGTAGTAGACGGCTGCATGGTTATAATTTTTTTCCTAATATTATCAATCTTACAAGTAAAGAAGTTCATAAAGTCATTACTGCTGTGCTGTTTACAAACATCAGAAGGTGAAGCTTTATCTTTGGTTAATTTAGCAACTGTATCGAATAAATACCTAGGGTTGTGTTTGTTTTCTTCTAAGAGAGTCGAAAAATAAGCAGATCTAGCAGTTTTTAGGGCCTTTCTGTATGCAATCATGCTCTCTTTCCACGAATTACGAAAAACTTCTAGTTTTGTTTTCTTCCAGCTGTGCTCCATTTTTCTGGCTGCTGTTTTAAGGACCTGGGTGTGCTCGTTGTACCACGGCGTTGGACTATTTTCTTTAATCGTCTTTAAGCGCCGGGGAGCAACTGTGTCTAAAGTGCTGGAAAAGAGAGAGTCAATAGTTTCTGTTGCAACATCGAGTTCCTCTTGGCTATCTGGGATGCTGAGGAGATGAAACTGATGAGGAAGATTATTTACAAAGCAATCTTTAGTCGCAGCAGTGATAGTCCTGCCATATTTGAAGCGAGGGGACGGCTTTGCAGCCTTTGCTAAATTAAGTGTACATGATACTAGGTAATGATCTGAGATGTCATCGCTCTGCTGCAGAATTTCAATGGTATCAACATTTATTCCATGTGACAGTATTAGGTCTAACGTATGATTACGGCGATGAGTGGGTCCTGACACGTGTTGCCTTACTCCAATAGAGTTTAGAATGTCTCTAAATTCCAATCCCAATGCGTCTTTTTCATTGTCTACATGGATATTAAAATCACCAACAATTAGGACTTTATCTGCAGCCAGTACTAACTCTGACAGAAAATCAGCAAATTCTCTGGTAAAGTCTGTATGGTGCCCTGGTGGCCTGTATACAGTAGCCAGCACAAATGTCAAATGGGATTTATCAATTTCACTACATAACGTTATATAAAGCACCAAAACTTCAAAGGAATTATATTTGAAACTAGACTTGTGAGTAATACCGAAGATATTATTATAAATTACAGCAACACCTCCCCCTTTACCTTTCAGACACGGCTCGTGTTTATAACAATAATCTTGGGGGGTGGACTCATTTAAAGTAATGTAATCGTCAGGTTTTAGCCAGGTTTCTGTCAAACACAGCACATCTAGGTTATGATCTGTAATCATATCATTAACAATAAGCGCTTTTGAGGAAAGGGATCGAATATTCAGCAGCCCGAGCTTTATCATTTGATCATCTGTATTATATCTGTTGTTTATTTGTTGGACATCAATTAAATTTTTACCGTTGAATGGTTTTGATGGTTTTTTGTAGTTACTAATTCGTGGAACAGACACAGTCTCTATGTGATAATATCTAGGTGAAAGAGTCTATGTGCTGGGATTTATCTGACTTCTGTGACATGAGACAGCTAGCAGGCGGTCGGGTAAGCCAGTCTGTCTGCTTCCTGACCTGGGCCCCAGTTAGTCAAGGTTTAGCTCTAAGACTATGTGCCAAATTACTAGAGAGAAGAGCGGCACCATCCCAGGAAGGATGAATACCATCTTTTTTCAACAGGTCAGGTCTGCCCCAAAAGCTTTTCCAATTGTCTATGAACCCTATGTTATTTTGCGGACACCACTTAGACAACCAGCCATTGAGTGATGATAGTCTGCTAAGTATCTCATCACTCCTTTTAACGGGGAGGGGACCAGAGCAAAAAACGCCATCTGCCATCGTACTTGCGAGTTTACACACCTCTTTAATGTTAATTTTGGTGATCTCCGACTGGCGAAGTCGAACATCATTTGTGCCGACGTGAATAATAATCTTAGAGAATTTACGATTAGCATTAGCCAGCACTTTTAAATTTGCTTTGATGTCTGGCTCCCGGTAAACATGTGACTATAGTGGCTGGTGTCTCTATTTTCACGTTCCGTGTAATAGAATCGCCAATAACTAGGGCACTTTCAACAGGATTCTCAGTGGGTGCATCACTGAGTGGGGAGAACCTGTTTGATGTTCTAATCGGAACGGAAGAGTGGTTTTTTGATCCGCGACTATGCCGTCTCACCGTCACCCAGGTGCCCTGCTGCACGGGCTCTACAGCCGGAACCGAACAATGTACAGAGTTCACTAAGCTATTCGCATCCAAAGCATGTCTAAAGCTGTTACGTTCTCACTACTCTCAAATAAAGTCTGGATGCGTGTCTCTAATTCTGAAATCTTCTCCGTCAGCCTGACTATCTCCTTACATTTATCACATGTGAAGCCCTGTTCGCCAACAGAGAAAGATATACTAAACATGAAACATGCAGTGCAAGTGACAATGACAGGAGAAGAAGACATGGCTTACCGTATTTGTTGATTAATCCAACTTACCACAGTTGTTTGTTGGAGTCTATTTACTAATCCAACTCACCACAGTTGTTTAATGAACTCAGAAAACAAGAGACCCGAGTGCAGAGATGGCAAGCTAACAGGTTAGCGAAATGCTAACGCGTGATAGTGATTTAGATTAAAAGCTAGCGATGTCAGATTTAATGTGGTAGGCAATATTAGACAATATATGGTGATGGGTAAATTATATTTAGCAGTTTAAACAACAGGGAATGATATCAAATAAAGATTCAAAAGCAAGCAAAGCACACACGAGCACAGCAGTCAGCAGGACAAACAGGAGGCAGACAGGAGCAATCGATCAGGATCTATTGTGTAAGGACATCAGGGATAAAATTGTAGACCTGCACAAGGCTGGGATGGGCTACAGGACAATAGGCAAGCAGCTTGGTAAGAAGGCAACAACTGTTGGCGCAATTATTAGAAAACTGAAGAAGTTCAAGATGACGGTCAATCTCTCTCGGTCTGGGGCACCATGCAAGATCTCACCTCGTGGGGCATCAATGATCATGAGGAAGGTGAGGGATCAGCCCAGAACTACACGGCAGGACCTGGTCAATGACCTGAAGAGAGCTGGGACCACAGTCTCAAAGAAAACCATTAGTAACACACTACGCCGTCATGGATTAAAATCCTGCAGTGGACGCAAGGTCCCCCTGCTCAAGCCAGCGCATGTCCAGGCCCATCTGAAGTTTGCCAGTGACCATCTGGATGATCCAGAGGAGGAATGGGAGAAGGTCATGTGGTCTGATGAGACAAAAATAGAGCTTTTTGGTCTAAACTCCACTCGCCATGTTTGGAGGAAGAAGAAGGATGAGTACAACCCCAAGAACACCATCCCAACCGTGAAGCATGGAGGTGGAAACATCATTCTTTGGGGATGCTTTTCTGCAAAGGGGACTGCACCGTATTGAGGGATGGATAGATGGGGCCATGTATCGCGAGATCTTGGCCAACAACCTCCTTCCCTCAGAAAGAGCATTGAAGATGGGTCGTGGCTGGGTCTTCCAGCATGACAACGACCCGAAACACACAGCCAGGGCAACTAAGGAGTGGCTCCGTAAGAAGCATCTCAAGCTCCTGGAGTGGCCTAGCCAGTCCCCAGACCTGAACCCAATAGAAAATCTTTGGAGGGAGCTGAAAGTCCGTATTGCCCAGCGACAGCCCCGAAACCTGAAGGATCTGGAGATGGTCTGTATGGAGGAGTGGGCCAAAATCCCTGCTGCAGTGTGTGCAAACCTGGTCAAGAACTACAGGAAACGTATGATCTCTGTAATTGCAAACAAAGGTTTCTGTACCAAATATTAAGTTCTGCTTTTCTGATGTACCAAATACTTATGTCATGCAATAAAATGCAAATTAATTACTTAAAAATCATACAATGTGATTTTCTGGATTTTTGTTTTAGATTCCGTCACTCACAGTTGAAGAGTACCTATGATAAAAATTACAGACTTCTACATGCTTTGTAAGTGGGCAAACCTGCAAAATCGGCAGTGTATCAAATACTTGTTCTCCCCACTGTATGTGTATTACGTATATCTCATTGCCCAACAACACGCTAAATCCGTATTCAATGCTAGTGATTCATTACAAAGCAGAATGAATGATCCGACCACCAATGCAATGTAAGATATTTTGTCAGCCTGTCAGATCTTTGCATAGACATCTAAAAAATCTGCTATAGAAGCTGGAATCGATTTTTTTGCATTTCCATTAAAATTCACTTGAGTCAGATCTCTGGCATCCAGAAAGCCCAGTTTTTGAATGAAACCTGCATATTTTTAAAGAAAAACATATAAAACCTTGTATGGAGGCATTTTTATAGTCTCCATGTAGGATATATGGTTATACAACCTCAAAAATGATTTCTGCTGCTTCTTCGATTTAAAATGAGACACAATTTACTTAATTTCATTGCTTTCCATCAACTTAAATATGTTGGGACTACATGAATTAATTGAGTTGCATTAGCAGTTCACAGTTTGCTTTGCATGGAATTGGGTCCAGAAAGTGAATGTTGAAAATAAGTGTTTGTGAATAATATGTTGTAAGAAAAATACCTATCACACTACGTCTCCATACAAAGTCTCTGTAACAAAGTCACTACAGCATCCTCTGTTAATATTTTGCCATTAAAAATTAGCTGTTTTTGAAAGAACCAACAATTATAAGAATCCTGACTTTAAGTTTAGAATGCACTTTTCAAGAAACAGTTGCTTTTTTGCTTAAATTTAACAAATACAGAATACAAAACAACAAAAATATGATGTGCACACCTTGATGTAGGCCTATAGCTAACTAACATGATGACTAAAGAACGATTGGTAACACTTTACTTAAAGCCTTTATGTATAATGCATTATAAAAGTACCTAATGCAGTAATTATGCCTTGTAATGCACCTTATAATGCATTGTATGGTCTCATGAATAATTGTAACCACTTATAACACATTATAATACTTATCTAATCATTGAACACACCTTTAGAAAGTATAATGCATTAAAAGAGATGACAAAATCAGTTTCAGAATCTGTAAATATTATAATGCATTTGGTTACAATTATTTATGAAAAGATGTAATGCATTATAACTTACATTATGAACACCTTTATAATGCATTATACATACGGGCTTTAAGTAAAGTGTTACTGAACAATTTGTTGATTCCTTTACCATGCAACTTCAAAAAATCAAAAAATATGACTAATGGTGTATCATAAACATAAATAGCAAAGAGAAAATATAATGGCTTGATATTCATTATAAAACACACTCAAGCATTTGAGGATCCATTTAAAAGTCTAATAACCCCTAGAAGGTATTAAATCTTATTTAATGGGGCCAATAGACAAAACATCATCAAAAATAGAGAGCTAATCAGTGTTACTAACACAAGGCTTGAAATAATGATATCTTCAGTACGCTTCGCTCTGTCTCATTGAGTGCTCATTAAAATTAAAATGAGAATATGAAACACTACAGCCAAATTCATGTATCTCTGTAATGGTGATTTGCAGAAATGTGATACAACATATAAATGTAATACAATCATTTAAAACAAGTCTTACTGAAAAACACTGAAAGGCATATTGACATCAACAATAACAGAAAACCGTTATGGCTGTCAATTGATTGCAATAATTTGCATTGTCATAGAATAGAATCATTTCATGCATAAAATTAGCATTGCTATTAGTATAAAAAAAAATCTGGTGAAGTGAATACAACAGGGAAACAATGTATTTATTAAGAAAAGAGTAACTTGAACATATTAAGCACAATCTACCTTTATACTCAATTCAAACCTCACAAGCTGACTTTAATATAACAGTCACAAGTTATTTAAATATATTCCGAATAAAATTTATAGCAGTGAATTCAAACGGTGAAAAAAATTTGGTGAAGCAATTTTCACTTGCAGTCAAATCGCTTGTAAATTTCACATATACATAAAACATTACAAAAGTGTTTCTTGAGCAAATAAAATTCGACTTATTTAAACAACCCATTCTTTATTTACCATTGCACTGCAAACAAGCACAGACGGTCGAAAATGAGTGTGGCACTTCATTCACAATAGAAGTGGGTGGAGTTATGAAGTTTGACTGACAGTTTTAGGAGCCAATGGAGTTGCAAGGTTTAGTCACAAGCTGTTTTTAACATTTTTTATTGGTTAAATATTTGTAAAACCCACAGACAGATGTAAAGTGTGACCAATATGAATGATTTATGGGGAAAAAAAGATGAAATATGGAGGTACGAGGTTTCTGACCAACAGAAACAATATTTTAAATGTTATTAATTTTTGTAAAGTAATTGTCTAGGCACGTGCCTAGCATAAATCCAGCCCTGGTCGCAATATGCTGCAATGTGAATTCTGAAAAGTCAAAAGTCTTGCTATATGACGAGTCATTTGAAATAGGTTGTCAGTACCTTTTTCCCTTCATTGTCAATCAGTTACACTCATTGATTCAACAGCCGTGCTGTCATGCCCGCTGCCCTGCTGTCATAAAAATCTCACGAGTGTCTGTTTGCTTGTTCCAGATCCAGCACTAGTCATTTCGAATAGGTTCAAAACCATCTTGTCTGTAGTGTGAGTCACAAAGAGAAACTCAGCAGGCATGTAAAATGTGCTCTACAATATGCATTCAAAAGGAAAGACAGATAGTCTGACACAAGTCCGACATGAAGTCCAGAGGAAAGGACCAAAATACAGCAGTGGATTTGCTGGATGATCTAGAAAACCCCGAGGCAAGTTTCAGCTACAACTTCTGTTTCCTGCTGTGGAAGGAGAAACATTGCCCCCAGCTCCCCTGGAAATCACACAGAGAACCAAAACCAAAGCCGAACATCTAGGGGAAAAGCTACTGTCCCCGAACACACTCGAAGGATCCAACGGTTCCATGAATCAAAGAGACCAAAGAGGCTAACTTCCCAATTGGGGCCAAACTAGAGGCGAGTTAGTCACTGTATCTTTACAAAATATGAAGCATTCTTTTTGAACAGAGAAAATGCTTCCTTAAAGGGTTAGTTCACCCAAAAATGAAAAATATGTAATTAATTACTCGCCCTCATGTCGTTCCAAACCCGTAAGACTTCCGTTCATCTTCTGAACACAAATGAAGATCTTTTTGATGAAATCTGTGAGTTTCTGTCCCTCCATTGACAGCTACACAACTACCATTTTCAAGCCCCAGAAAGGTAGTAAAAACATCTTTGAAGTAATCCATGTGACTCCAGTGGTTTAACCTTAATTAACCACAAAACAAAACATAATTTACCACTTTATTTACAAAATATTGATCTCCAACGCATGTTCATGAGAGCAACACAACACATGCATGTTGTCTTGACGCAAGAGCAGACGTTGTTTTGTGAATGCGTGTGAGTTGGCCTTTAAAATACTTGTCTGTTGTATTGCATCATCATTTTGTGTATAACAAGGAGTGCAATGTAAAGGAGAAATGAGTTGCTGTGATTTACGTGCCACAGTTTGTTGAAATTCATCCCATGCAAGTCAAATTACCTTTTGCCGTCCCAAAACACAGTGAGCCAACCGTCAACTCAATGACTTTTTAAACAAAACACTAAGGTTTGTGTCAGTGCCATTTTTAGGCATAGGCAATCTAGGCGCCAATGAGCGCATATCTGGCAGTACATTTTAGCAGGGGTATGTGTAAAGGGTGTCACAGCCACCCTGAAATATGATTGCCACCCCCACTGGTTCCCCCAACAGTACTGGGCTAGAGCACTGTCAATCTGATGATTCCTATATGCCATTGGATCAGAGTACTGTCAATTACTGTCTGACTGTTGCATGTAAAGTTTGCGTTTGGAGCGCTCAACAAAACCATTAAATCAAAGAGTTCGGTCAATGCTTTGGCAAGGTAACACTTTTTTTTTACCACACAATAAGGCTAAATTCAAAGACCAATTAAAAAAACAGGTACAGTAAAAAGTGCACAAATCTGTGTTTTGTTAGGGCAGTATTTGTGGCAGTCGAGAAATCACATGAAATGAGCAGAGCATAATAATGCTCAGTGTGTATTGTAGAGGCAAAATATAACCACACTCACTTCAGCATTTCATGATGTGTGTGTTTTTGCGCCAATGCATTGTTAAAGGATCACTGTACTTTGTAATTGTCCCATATAAAACTTTAACGGCCAATTTAAAAATGGTATAATAAAATGTGCTAATTCACAATATTTAATACATCCTTTATTAAACCGCTTTGTCGAAATTAACGCATCTTTATAATAAGGATTGCGCCTAGGGCATCAAAAATGGCTAGAAACAGCCCTGGTTTGTGTGATGTAACTGATATGGTATTGACGTGATATGAAAATCTAAAACAAAGTGATCAATAATCATAGTCATAATGTTCCATCTTTTTCATTTGTTGCATTGCATACTATAGCTCAACACATTCAGCACTTATGCACAGATTCACACTTGAAAGCCAAAAAGACAATATGCACAGGTAAAGGGAAAAATATTAGGTGTTTAATAGCCTTCATTTCTCAGTTGTTTTCGACTATAATTTAGATTAGCCGTTAGTGCTGTCAAATGATTAATTGTATCCAAAATAAAAGTTTGCATAATATATATGTCTGTACTGTGTATAATTATTACACTCTAAAAAATGCTGGGTTAAAAACAACCCAAGTTGGGTTGAAAATGGACAAACCCAGCAATTGGATTGTTTTAACCCAGCTGTTGGGTTAAATGTTTGCTTAAAGGGGTGGTTGACTGCCCCTTTTTACAAAATGTAAAATAAGTCTCTGATGTCCCCAGAGTGTGTATGTGAAGTTTTAGCTCAAAATACCCCACAGATCATTTTTTATATCATGTTAAAATTGTCACTTTTTGAGGGTGAGCAAAAACATGCCGTTTTTGTGTATCCCTTTAAATGCAAATGAGCTGCTGCTCATGGGGCGGAGCTTCAGGAGCTTGTGTTAGCAGCTCTGATTACCTCATGCAGACAGGCAATGAAACTGTTCAGCTTTTTATGTTCAAACCGAAGTCGGACAATGATGGAGAGACTCAAGGAGAAGTGACAACATGTAGAATGCAGCAAGATGTTCCTGAATGGTTAGTTGATGAATTTATGTAGCTGATGTGGAGTTAACTATCTTCAAGTCATTGATTAGCATATTCTGTCATGATAATCTCACCCCCTTTGCTGTGTGTTCCCGGGGGCAGGGTTTATGTAAATTTCAGGGTTAGTGATGTCACTAACCCGGGAGGAAGCTTGTGTAGTCCCTACCAGCCGTTTGTTGTAGTCCTTAAAAAGTGATTTCTTTAAAAGAAAATATCTCCCTTTGCTTTGAACTTTGAGTGTTGTAACTTTGCAGATGTTGTTTATGCTCAAACAGCAACATTACACACTAACTAAAGTTAAAAAAAAATGAAATCATAATCAACCACCCCTTTAAAACAACCCAATTGCTGGGTTAAAACAACCCAATTGTTGGGTTTGTCCATTTTCAACCCAACTTGGGTTGTTTTTAACCCAGCATTTTTTAGAGTGTATGTATAAATACACACACATGCATGTATATTTACATGTAAGTGATATAAATATATATAAAGTATATACATGCAAATATTTATACATGTATGTGTGTGTATTCAAATATACATAATAATTATACACAGGACACACACATATATTATGTAAACGTTTTATTTTGGATGTGATTAATCGTGATTAATCGTTTGACAGCCTTATTAGCCGTACAACTTCCTTTTAAGTTGCGCCTGCATTAACACACTCTCTCTTTGTGTTTCTGCATCAGAGGAAACCCTTGAGCTCTTGTTGCACAGTTCAGGTATCTCTCATTGGCTGTGGAAGATGTCCAAACAATGACAATTTAATCCACTCATGTAAAAACAGACCATTGAGAGGACATGAGTCTGCTTTAATATCACAGCTACCGCCCATGCATGCCAATAAACCAACTTGTGTGTGTGAAATTCAGGTAGCGTATTCTTCACTGCCGCACAGAGACAGAAATAAAGAAGAGGAACAAGAAAGATATGACAAATCAAGAGAGAAGGAAAAAATGTGGGATGGATTCTGTGCACGAGCGATTGAGAAAGGGAAGTGGGGAAGAGGAGAAAAACACACAAATCATGCTGCATTTGTAGTTGAATTAATTCATGCCTCTGGCAATAACAAAGCAGAAACAAACTGATAAGTTCTGACAAGGTGAATGGGCTGCGGCTATAAGCCTCCTTTACCACTGCAGTCATACCTACAACATTTAAACGTACACACACAGGAGCAAACGTACAAAGAATAAAAATAGAGAGAACAAGAAAAATAAAGACATGGAGTTAAAGGAGTTTGCACAAATAAATTGCACCTGCTGCAAGCGCTGTATATTTGCATGCGCTAAATGCACCCGATTCACTCAAGATGTACTAAAAATGTGCACAAATGTCTCTTTAAAAAAAAGATATTTTTTTAATAGCTGAATTTTGTGAACAAGGAGCAAAAACTATCTATAATGATTATAGATTTACATTAAAAAGGAGGCATGTTTGTTATTTATGGCTCTAACAGTTATTTTTTTTATTCTGTGAAGCACAAAATGAGAAATGTTGAAGAATCTTAATGCAGGTCACACTTTCTACAAACATTCAAAATGTCTCTTTTTGTGTTCCACTGAAAAACAACAGGGAAAATTCTCAGAACTTTAGCCAACGTTCTGGCAAGGTTCTCTCAAAGTTATGAACAAACATTCTTCCAGTGACATTAAGGTTTGTTTGGTCCGGACCAATGCTTAGTGTTCACATTGGCATTTTAACACTGAACCTAAAGGCATAGGGATATGGTCACAACCTGATTGGTTGGCTTTTATTACGTATATTTCGTGACGGAACTTACCGAACATCCAAAACAATGCTGTGTGCTGGGATAAATACGCTCGTTGTATGTGCGTAGCTTCATATGATGGTATTTCGACCAGCTGAGAACTCGTGAAGAGCTTATAAAATGTGTAAAGGAGTCAAAACAGCGGCAGGAATCCCTCCGTCACACACACAAACCAAGATCTGCTGTGAGGAGAAGTGGTTCTGATGCCTGTACCGAACTGTGATGGGTAACATCACGACTATGACGAGAAAAAACAGTAGGTTGTGAATGATCCAATGACTCATTCATAAAGAAAGTTGCTTTTTTCGCAGTTGTGAATGACTTGCTTATAAAGACTTTTTGAATAATATTTTGAATAATTTCTTGCTTTGCCAATCCCCAGTATGAAGGTAATCAACTACATTCACCATGTTGTCATTATCATGTGACCTCAGAATACTTGAGCATTCTGTCCTGTTTAGGGTCGCATCTTTTTTGGTTGCTTTACATGTCTTTGGTCCGTGTTGCGTTCATATTTCATTCGAACCGCACCAGAGTTCGCTTGGAAGCGGGCAGAGACTCTTTTTAGCGGTCTCGGCCCACTGGTTTGGTGCGCACAGGGGGTTCAGATGGCAGCATCCACACCAAGTGTGCCGCACAAGTCCTGAAAAGTGAAGCCAAAACATTTTGATCGCCCCCAGGTGGCTGGTCCCAGTATAGGTCATAAACCCTCCCCTCTCCATGTAGTCCAATGGGACATGAGACAAACTAATCAAATTACCCTTCAAATTATTTTTTCTATCATTTTAGGTAGTTTTTATCACGCTGATGTAAGTTCAAGTGTTAATTTTTTTAATAAGTTTGGTTTTAGTTAGTTATTTGATGCTATAAAAACTTTTGGGGATTTTTGGGAGGAGATTGGAGCTTCCATAACTGTTTATTTCACACCTACATAATGAGTTGTTCTGCAGTAAACTGTACTAAGCGATTCTATGGGAGTGGGCGGGGCCTTGATACCGCGGCTCCACTTCATGCTCACTACTGCGCAAGCTCGGGTCCCGAATCAGCGCAAGATGTCAGCGCCATTGGCGGCTTCACTTTTCTGCAATGGAAGAGACACTACAGTGAAGGTGTGTCGTCCATATTTTTTTACAGTCAATGCTTCACACTTATTCAAATGAAATGCACTAACAGAGCAATCGCACCAGGGTTCGTTTTAATCGCATCAAACATGCCAAGTGTGAACACACCCTTAGTGGATAAACTGGATTGCAGGTGGAAAACACTGTCTATACCAAACCCTTCCTTACACTGATAAACAATGTTCTCAGAACTTTAGCTAACATTCTGGCAAGGTTCTCTCAAAGTTATGAACATTCGTCAAGTGTTCTTCCAACGTTCATTCAAAGTTATCTGGTCTTATAATGTTCTCAAAACATGAGCTCAATCATCCATCGTTTATGGAGCATTTTTTTCTGAAACGTTTTAGCTGGAACATTTTTAAATGTTACGACTTGTTTCAGAATGTTCAGAGAACATTCAAAAGTAGCGTTCCCATGTTTGAAGAATGATAAAATGGAATGTTCCCTTAATGTTCACATAACTAAGAAAAAGTATTTTTAAATCATTTAAAAAACTGGACGTTCAGAAATAATGTTTTCATAACTTAATGGGAATGTTAGTAAAACATTCTTAGAACATTTAGCTAGGTATAAGTTTGGAACAACCTGAGGGTGAGTAAATAATGGCAAAATTTTAATTTAGTGTGAACTATTCCTGATTAAAGGCCCTTCACTTGCAGGAAGACGAGCTGTTCTCCATTTACAAAAACAGCTCTTGTGATGTGCATTGCACGTATTATTGCCTATTCAGATGAAAGGACAGACAAAGGGACCTCCATCTTGTGAATCCTAATGATTGTTTACATAGCCCTGTGTATGTCGGTTGGAGCCTATATGTCGTCTCATTAACTTTAATGGATGCAAGAACGCCTGTTTTGAAAACGTCCCCCCAGAGATATGTTTACCTGGCTATCTTTCTCAACACACTCATATTTTTGACTGTACTTTGTGATGAATAGCGGCATAAATCACTGCTGGCAGCCCAGTAAAACCTAAACTCCCATCCAGAAAAGACAGCATGTAAAATTAAGAGATGTAGAGAACAGCAATAAATCTCTCTTGGCTAACCCTCTCTCTCTCTTTCTCTCTGGGAACAAAGTCATCAGTAACTCTTCCACTCTGTCCACTTTATCAGGTATGGTTTTATCTCAGACGGTCCATCATTCTTTCTCTTTCTTTGTTCGTTCATCCCCTCTCTCCTGTCAGGACTTCACGTTGAGTAAAACTTAAGACAAAATGACAGTATATGTCACGGCTAATCAAAACATATTTGATGTTCAATACTGTTATTTAGAGCAGGTATAAAAAAATACCTTGGGACTATTTCAGAGTGACACAGCAGAAGAATGATTGATCTATAAGCCTATACACATTATAGATCAGTGAACTCAACTGACAGATTAAAGTCAGTTGAAGCAATCATGCACTTGACTTGGTTAAGAATCTTTCTGCAGGTTACCTAGTTATGCCAGTAGGTGGCGACAAGTAGACTAACTGTATAATCACAGAGACAACCAATTTGTTCAAAAACACAGTAGCTGAATCCTAAATCACCTCCTAAATACGATGGCCGAGAGAGCTCAACGCACTGCAGCTGAAGAAAACACATGCAAATAGAAAAAACACCAGCAAATAAAGAAAACATCTTCGTCAGTTTGACAACACATGCGCTGCAAAAGTTCACAACACATGCAAATAGAGAAACGCGCTGCAAATACTCACAACACATGCAAATACAGAAACGCGCTGCAAAAGTCCAGAGCGTTGAGCTCTCTCGGCCACCGTACCTAAACCCTCAATCACTATTACCACTATTACAATCACTGTTAGTCCACTAATGCAGTTCACTTGAAGGAGTGAATGAAAACGAGTGAACGAATTTGGACAGCCATTGGCTGTACACTCATTATTGCGGTGCAATGTGGGATAGAATGAGTGCACTCGATAATGTCCACTATGGTTTCGGACACCACTACAAATGGCTGTCCCCTCAAATAAAGCACTGTCCCAGCACACATTTGGACGTTTAATGACCGCTGAAAAGACGTCCCTCCAATATGTCCCGTCATGGTTGAAAAAATAGTTCCAAAATGAAAGTTGAACGGACGTCTTTGAATGCATTTTTAGGAAATGTTCTGTGTTACATATTTTTACCGATTTATGCTGTCTTACCGCGACTATTTTTGGCCAGGGACACGACGTTACCGTCGGACCAATGTTTGATGGGATTTGAGGGTATAGGGGGCGATTTCGGATTCAGCTTATGTATCAAGAATGTCTTTATGAGCGAATCATTGAACCATTTGCAACCGATTCGTTCAAAAACAATTAATTCAGGAACAAGTACTGGCTGCACGCAGCTGACACTGGTAGGTCACATGATAATGACAATATGGCAAATGTTGTACGTTCGGATTACCTTTGTACTATATAGAATGTACCTTTTTGGGGTTGGCAAAGCAAGTACTTATTCAAAATAATGAGTGAGTCTTTATGAGTGATTCATTCAAAAATTCATAACTGATGTGTTCAAAGACACTGATTCATTCATTCAGAAACGAAACAAGTGACTTTCTATATAAATGAGTCATATCATTCACAACTGATTTGTTCAAACACACTGATTCATTCAGGAATGAAACAAGTAACTTTCTTTTTGAATGAGTCTTTGGATCAGTCATAACCTGTATTTGTTCAAAAACCCTAATTAATTCAGGAACCAAAATGAGTCACTGAATCGATCACTGGACAGATTCATTCAACAACACTGAATCATTTAGAAACGAAACAAGTGACTTTCTATATAAATGAGTCATATCATTCACAACTGATTTGTTTAAAGACACTGATTCATTCAGGAATGAAACAAGCGACTTTCATTATGAACGAGTCATTGGATCATTCACAACCTGTATTTGTTCAAAAACCCTAATTCAGGAACCAAAATGACTAGGAGTGAGTCATTGAATCAATCACTGAACCGATTTATTTAACAACACTGAATCATTTAGGAACGAAACAAGTGACTTTCTTTATGAATGAGTCATATCATTCACAACTGATTTGTTCAAAAACACTGATTCATTCAGGAATGCCACGGTTTATTCTGTTGTGTCTTTGTTTAGACCTATTTTATTGTCTGAAATAGACAAGATTCAAGTAATAACTTTAGTACAGCGTAATCACTTCAGAATTTGACCAGGCCAATTACTGTTCGGTTCCAGAGTTCGTCATCATACGCCAGCCACGATACCGCAGCATCGACGTGCATGAGAACGCGTCCATGTCACAATGTGCTTTCGGTATATCTACTTCACAGAGAAGGAGTTACGGGGGGAAAATAACAGCAGAAGAAAATGCACAACAAAGACACCACTTATACCCAGAAGGGAAAAACACTTTAACAACTCAAAAAAGAGAGCAGCATCAAAAGAAAAGGATAAAAGAGGCCAGAGAGGATACAGGCGGGAACAAGCCTTCACTGCTCACATGAAAGCGAGGGGAAAATGATCCAGAGTGAATTCTGCGCTCCTGACTCCTGAGGTGAGACGAGGAACAAGCATTTACACCCACGTGTGTCTCTCCACTTGAACGGATTGAATGTTCTTCAGAGATTAATCACCATGATGTATGGCCACATCTCATTAATAAATGAAAAGGCAGAACAACAATAGTAAAAAAGACTCATTAGAAGAGAAGCTATTTGTGTAGGCTACTACCAGCATACAGCATAGTCTACTATTATAGTTTTTATTAATGTTTTGAATGTTTTCTGTTTTCATTTTAATTTTGTTGTGTTTTTGTCATTTTTATGAGTTTTTCTAATATGCCTATATTGGTTTATATTTTATTTTATTTCAGTTAAAGTTTATTTAACTGCAATATAATAATAACCCATATTCACAGTATGCAAATCTTCCGTATGCATAGAGTATTTGAACTATTTGCCAAAATGTGCAGTATGTGCATTGCATTCACAGTGTGAATGAACCAGAAGTGACATGAGCTGTGCCTTTCCTTCTTGACCTTTTTATTTAAGCTATTTTACACATTTTTTATTATGATGTGATGGGTCGCTGTATCATAGTGTCCAAAATGTTTGACTTGCAATTTAGTAACCTTCCGTGCTCATAATCTTCAGACAAAATGTTTGACTTTACTAGATCTGTCAATCGATTATATATATATATATATACATCGGTCAGGCATAACATTATGACCTAATATTGTGTTTCACTGTGTATTCTGATACCTTTCTATCAGAACCAGCATTAACTTCTTGAGCAATTTGAGCTACAGAAGCTCGTCTGTTTGATCGGACCACACGGGCCAGCCTTCGCTCCCCACGTGCATCAATGAGCCTTGGCCGCCCTTGACCCTGTCGCCGGTTCACCACTGTTCCTTCCTTGGACCACTTTTGATAGATACTGACCACTGCAGACCGGGAACACCCCACAAGAGCTGTAGTTTTGGAGATGCTCTGACCCAGTCAAACTCTCTAAAATCCTCTAAAGTAACTTTATTGACACAGTGAAAGCCTTTCATTGCCAAGGCATTGTAAATCGCATTTAATTACATATTTCAACATTTGCTAAGAAAACCCCCTGAACGAAGATTCAAAAGACATTATTATGGCAAATGATGAGAAAATCTCAATGATTCAAAAAGTGGTCAGCCTTTAGTAATTTCATTGATGCTCCAGAGCTGGTGGGGGCAGTAGAGAGGCTAATGCGGTCATTTCAGTTGTTTAGTAAGACAAATAAGTGAAGCAAAAGTTATGTGTTTACTCTGTGCACCTGCAGAAACAGTCAACATTTGACTAGGAATCTTTCAGTCATGAAGACACCTACTGTTGTAAGTTACAGTGATACAGTACAAACGTGATGTGATTGTGTATATATTGACAACCAACCCCAGCCAACCAATCAGCAGGGGAATTCCAACATTTGTTTTTCGAATAGGCCTACTATGTATTTGGACATACTATTGGCGTACTGTTTTTCTCATACTATACAGTAGGGAAATATTCAATTTCGGATGCAACGATTGTTGTGGGAACCAGGGTGATGCTAACTCTGGGTTGGCATACAAAAGTACGGCATCACTGCAGCATTTGTGTAAATAATTTAACAATATTAATATTAACAAATGGAATGTTTATTTCACTCAAATATTACTGAAAGTTAATTGTTGAAAAACAGTTAAGTAACCCCAATGACTGATTATATTTGTCTAAGCTTAAACAGAATGAGTGCAGCAGAGTTGTAATTCCCAGCATGCTTTGCGTCAGACTGCAAAATGACAATACATATTGAAATTAAGTGTTATTTGATGTGTTTTTGCACAAGATAAATATAGGGAAAGATGTGTTAGTGTTTAATCTTCTGTTATGTTGGGATTCATAGGGTTTCTGTTATGTTGCAGTTTTGCAAGTTATCATTGTTGGGAATAATAGAGCCTGTGGCTTAGTCAAGGATGACTGCAAAATTTGAAAAATATGTATAAGGCATGTTGCATATATGCAAATGGGAGTCTCTTTGCTTGTTATATTAGCACATGCAAGTATGCTATTGCTAACTACACCTAAAAAGTGATCAGTTGCCTTAAAATTAATTAAGTAAATAAACCATGCGTAATTGAAACAGCTAAGTTACGTGGAATTGTCAAGTTCACATAACTTAATTTTTTTTAATTAAGCATGGTTTATTACTTAATAATTTTAAGCCAATGGGTTTCCTCACTTTTTTAAGTTAAGTCAGCTGATCTCTTTTAACAGTGTAGCAGCTAATTGTAAAATATTTGAGTTAATATGATATTATTAAAGCAAATTGTGAGTTAGCTTAGTCAAAATTTCAGCTGAAATTAACACGTTTGTGTAGTACAAAAAAGTTTTAAGTTCTGCTAACTCAATCTTGGAGTTTAACTTAAAAAAAAAATTGAGGCAACTGATTACCTCAAATTTTTTAAGTTCTGCTAACTTAGGGTTTACAGCGTTTCTGAAAATATGTTATACCATTTTATGGAAATGCTTCCTTAAAGTACATATTCATATTTTAAGAGTTACAGAGATCATATGGTCCTGAACATGAATGACCCAGTTGGAGTTTTAGTTGGAGTGTCCCATGGGGACGGAGGTCAGCGCTGAAGTTCCTGGAAGATGGACTTCATCTGTCAGTTCTCCTCCTCTTAGTCTTGTCTCATAAATTTCAAAAACATGCTGTGCTTTTTCACCGAATCACTGTGGTACTGATGGAAAGGAGCCCGGTGAGAAAGAGAGAGATTGAAGAAAGGAGATTAAAGGACTGAGAGATGGGGAAAGACAGAGGGGAAGGTGTAGGGGAACTTTCCGCCCAGGTTAGCAGTTGGCAGGTCAGTCATAGAGTAAGGTTTGGAACAGTGACAGTGATAGGAATAATATGTTTTATTCAAAAGGATGAAACAGCAAGTGGGGCCGCCGAAGCTCTCAGCGATTCAGACTTCTTGTCATTTGCTGGGGTTCAATTAAGCTGCAAAGTATCAGGTTGACGTGAGGAGAGAGCAAAAGAGGGGAGAGATGGCAAGGGAAGCCAAGTATATACCAACACAGCAGCTGCGAGAAGCAAACCTTGAAGGAAGGCCACTGAGGATTGAAATTCCCTCATTTTCAGAGCAGAAAAAAGAGTAGTCCTCTCACATTGCAGGTATATACACTCTTAAAAATAAAGGTTCTTTATTGGCATCGATGGTTCCATGAAGAATCTTTAACAACCATGGAACTTTTCCATTCCACAAAAGGTTCTTTACACTAGGAAAAACATGTTCTTTTAAGAACTATTCAAAGGTTCTTTGGGGAACCAAAAAAAAGTTATTCTATGGCATTGCTTAGGGATGTGCGATATTGACAAATGATATCTCAATATTTTCGAGATATTTAATATGTATGCATCACTTTTTGTGTCAAAATTCATACATTTAATATATAAATTCAATTCATCTTTGCAGTGCAGAGGACACAGAGAAGTTGCATCTGAAGTGACATTTAGATGCATTTACCGTCAGCTCAGAGGCTACATGAATGCATTTAACCTGTTGTTACAAATGCATATAAATAATGTTTTGATGTTTTAAACATAAAACGTTGAATTTTGATATTTGAAATTATTTAAAAAATTAAAAGATACTTTAAATACTTTAAATATGAAACAGTGCCTTGGCTTGTTTCGAACTATTTACGTTGGTGAAATGGAGCAAAAACAGGCAATATTGTCTAAAATGTAAGTCACTTAAGAAGATAATAATCAGCAATAGCCTTGACTGATGAATTTGCACATGGTTAATACCCTTTGCTTAAAGGATATTAAAAACACCACATAGACAACATTAAAAACTTGATTTCCACCACAGGGGGTCTTTAACGAAAAGGGTTTCGTTTTAGTTTTAGTTACTCAAAAAGCCATGGCTGTGGCTTCATATCTTGTTTATTACTTATTGAGCTAAGCAATCTAAGTAGATGCTCAAGAAACCCTTGTGAGATTAATTTTTTAGTATAAATTGGATAAAAAAATGCTACATTTGATTTTATTATTTTTTTTTTTTTTAGAAACGATTGCTGTACGCCATGCATCCGTAGACATGCAACCTAGAGAGGTCATGTGCTGCAATGCACGCTATGCAGTATGCCAGTGTTTCATTTCAATCATAGACTCTTTCTCCTCTTCCTCTTCCACAGCTTTGGAACGCAGCTCTTTCCCTCCTCGCTGACTGACAGGATCACTTCTTGTCCTACTATCCACTCTAGCTTTGTACTTTCGCCAGCTCTCCTCCTCCCCCCCTCTGGAATTGTGTTCTTCGCACTGCGGAACCGAATGGAAATTATTGAATCCGAGGAAGTTTCAATGCATCACAACTATCTCCTCACACACTCACTCAGGTTCATCTGCATTCCAGCTGTACGTCAATCGCCCCTCCACTTCCATTTATTCTAACGGTAAAGATAAAGTGCTGGCAGCAGGACAGTATTTGCAAAATATCATTTTGTATTCTCTCTTTGTCTCTCTCGTCCTCTGCGAGTGGAAAGTTTCCCCTCAGCGTATGTGTACATGCTTATGAATGGGGAAATGGGTTGTAGATCCCACAGTTGACCTTGTAGATCGGGCCATATAAAAAGCTAGATTTTTTTTTTTGTCAGTAGTCAATAGACAGTCAGCTATGAGAAAATCTTACATGCATATATGGGCCATTCTATACAACTGGTTCAAAGTCAGAGTTGGAAACATCTTGAAAATTTTTTTTCATTTTCCACAAATTTTGTATGTCTACGAATTGTATAGGCTGTTATCCAAGGTACACATTTCTAGTAATTGTGCAGTTAATTCTCATATTGTATTTTCAGAAGGTTTTGGAATATTTTTCCTCTCCCCAAATTTGTCACTACCGAAACACAATAATAAATAATTTAATAAGAAGGCTTATATTGACCTATTAAGATTTTGTTTACATCTACCTTATAAATATATGTTTTGCTATTTTATTAAAAAGTTTTCACAGGTAAATAAATAACAATTACAATTTTAGTGTAATTTATGAGATTTGTTGTATTTTGAATCCAATCTTAAGTTAAGGATTCATTAGTTTGAATATACATTGAACCAAACACTATAATAACATCTTAGTTGATAATTCAATATACTTTATTTTTGACAAAACATCCCATGTTTCGGTCGTGACTGCACATTTTCGGTAGTGACAGTAATGTTTTGGTACCGACCCATCACATTACAGAATTTTAACTCGCATACTAAAACACTAATGATTTGCATAATAAAACATTCTAAAATACTAATGATTTGCATAACCGTACTAAAATTTTGTTTATTTTCCCCAAATAAACAATTATGTGTTCCCTTGTGTCACTACCAAAACAGTCACGACCGAAACATGTGGTAAAGTTTCGGTTGTGACAATTTTAGATACTTTTGAGCCTAGCTCAAAGATGCTAATCAGCACATGGTTAGCTAGCAAAGTTCTGAACAGTTGTACACACATAAAAACTACATTTTATCGAATAAACCCCAAAAAACAATGATGTCACAACCGAAACTTCACCACGTTTCGGTTGTGACTGATTCGGTAGTGTAGTGACAATATTAGATACGTTTGAGCCTAGCTCAAAGATGCTAATCAGCACATGGTTAGCTAGCAAAGTTCTGAACAGTTGTACACACATAAAAACTACATTTTATCGAATAAACCCCAAAAAACAATGATGTCACAACCGAAACTTCACCACGTTTCGGTTGTGACTGATTCGGTAGTGTAGTGACAATATTAGATACGTTTGAGCCTAGCTCAAAGATGCTAATCAGCACATGGTTAGCTTAGCACAGTTCTGAACAGTTGTACACACATAAAAAGTAAATTTTATGGAATAACACCCAAAAAAAGTGTCATTTTTTTCCCCTTGATGACAAAGCTGATTTTTCAGAAGAATGGTACTGTATCATGGTTTTCCGTAAAAATATTAAGCAGCAAAATTATTATTATTATTATTGATAATAATTAATGTTTCTTGAGCAGCAAATCATCATATTAGAATGATTTCTGAAGGATCATGTGACGCTGAAGACTGGAGTAATGATGCTGAAAATTCAGCTTTAATCACAGGAATAAATTTCATTTTAAAATATGCTAAGTTATTTTAAATGGTAATGATATTTCACAATATTACTGTGTTTCTACGGTATTTTTGATCAAATAAATGTCGCCTTTGTGAGCAGAATATATATAATGCTTTTTTAAGACTCAAAGGTATTTCTCAATAGCTTTTGCTTCAGGATGCAGATTTGGACATCACATTTTATATCACTTTCTTTTTTTTTGTAGTTTTGTTCTGCTATATCACATAGCCTGTTATGGTGCTTTCTGTATCATTTGAGTAGCACATATTCAGCGTATAAAGACTTACACAGGTCTAAGTTTTCTATCATCCATTGTAGCTCTAACATCTTATTCAAATGTTTGTATTCTGCATCTTTTTTCAATCACAAAACGCATGAGATCCTATGGAGTTTGGTGTCATTGATGCAGCAGCATGTTTGAATATGAAAATTAATTTTAAGAGCTACGGCTGAAGGAAAGATTATCAGTGAATAACAACTTTCAGCCTGCAAAACCCATTTTGTAGTTCACGGCGGGAGAAAACAAAAATGTTTTATGTGACAAGAGGGTGAATAGATGATGCCCTATTTTAGCCAACTATATTTAAGGCCTCATCCAATTGTCGTCCTGTGATTTGTTGTATGTCTTATGAGTTTATTGAACTATAACACATGCACAGCTGGATTTGAAAGCAGAGGATTTGGTCAGTGGCTCCTGTCTAGGTGCATGCTGACTGATGCCCCCTGCTGGCAAATAACGGCCACTCTCTTCATTAAAAGCCGCACACCGCCCAAATCACCTTTATTTTTATTGCTCTTTATACAATAGAAATAGTTTCAAAGCAGCTTCACAATAGGAAAATAACAGAATTAATGATGCAAACTTCAGCAAATATGAGACAAATTCAAATAAAGCAGCTGGAGCAAGATAATATTCTCATTATTCAGCTCAATTCAGTTCAGTGATGATTCAGTTCAATAACGGTGTAAAGTTCATTCATTATGAAACAAGTTCAATTCAGCTATAAGCAGTTCTACAGAAGACAATATTCAGCTCAATTCAGTTAAGGTTTTGTATTCAAATAACAGTTTATATACCACAGATATATACCACTATTGTTTTGTTTTATAGTAAGCATATTAATTAAAGAAGAATAATGAATGAAAACTGTGAAAATAAAACTAATTAATAAAAACTAAACTAGTTCAATGCAATAGATAATGTTGAACTTATGTGACATTGTTCTATAATTTTGACCCCATATAACCGAAATTATCATTTTATTGGTGGGATATAGATGTTTAATGTGTTCAACTAGCTACTTTTAATGATTGATTAATTGCATGTTAAATAATAGCTATCAAACATATCAAATAGTTTTTATGGCAAAAAGTGTCTTTTTGACACCAAATTGTACAAGTGTGGAAAGAGTACCTACAGAGTGTTTTTACACAGTTATTGGCACAGTCATACAATAATTGATGCGTTCTCCTAGAGACTTGGCAGTGAACCCCCCTGAGAATGAGCATCATTCAGTTTAGTGAAGATAATGGTTAAGAACAGTTTTGCACATACTTATTCACTTTATGCAGCAAAATGCGGAAGTATAAGCTATTTTCTGTGATTGTGCAATAACTGGAAGAATAACAAAATGCAGTAAATTGTCAAATAATTTACGCTACAAACCAGTGTGTTTATGATTAAGCTAATATGTTAAAGGCACACTATGTAGGCTAACTCTTCTTTTCTTTCTTTTTTTCAAAATTAACAAATTTTAAAGTCAAATACATCATCAATCCTTCCAAAACGTGTTTTTGTCTTACCAGGGTTTACTATGGTAAGCCTCTTATAAGTGGGCGGGAAATAGCATACATAATTCACTCGTGTCTCGTCATATCCGTAAATAGGGAAAAGTTGCTACATAGGTTAGTTGTCACAACGAACGAGAAAAGTTGAAATGGAGCACGCTTAATCTTAAACCTGTGGGAATCACCCGCTTAAAAAACAGAGGATAGTCTGCTGGCAAAACGAGAACACGACAGAGCTCGTAATAAAACAAGAATCAACATTGACTTGGCTTTTAGGAGATGGTGAGAGCTGAGGGATTTGAAACGTAAAAGCGACGCAGAGATGGTGTTTTTATTCTACTCAGCAGGTAAGTAAGGTGTTTTATTGAACAGATAAACTGCCATATGTAGTTCTCTAACAGAGTTGATTCTAAAGCATTCTCTATTGTAAAGGCTCATTTCATTATGGTTGTTGTAGCGCTGTGCTGGAATTTATTTTCAAGGAAGTAGCGTGTCTATTAATGCATGCAAAATCCAATGCAGTTTTGTGTTTTAACCACAGAAGTTACATAGTGTACCTTTAACCGTTAACCGCATACCTCGGGTCTTTAGTGACCCGGGACGTCATTCACTACCCTCCCCCTCATTCATTTATTAAAGTTAGACATCAACCTTCTTAGTATTCCTTAATCAATTCATTATAAGCAATATAACAAAAAATTTTATTATAAAAGAATGCCTGTTTTCCTATTCATTTTTTGTAAAAATTGTATAGGGTCGCTAACGACCCGAGGTGTGTAACAGTGCAAGTATATTTTTTCAGCACAACAATATCTGAATCTTTGATAACTGAATAAGTGCAATTCACTTTTATTCCACAAGGTGGCAATATCTGATACACAATGATGAAGTGACATTTCACTCATCATTACCCCAGGCAGAAAACAAAAGTATAGGAAGTATCATCAGCAAAACTTTGATGAGGACAGTGATGATAGTATAAAACATCTGCTTAAACTGAACCCTTCCAAGCTCCAAAAGGTAAAAAATATGCTTTATTCTTCTGTAATTGTTACTCTAATATCAGGAGAGTTTTATATTATCATGACAGGTAGAGATCCATCCGTGTTAGATATAGATCCAGGTCGCTTAAGACCCGGATATGTAATAATGATTGGCGAAACATTCATGCATTTAAGGGTTAAATATAATTAGTCTGTAGTCAATCATTTGATCCCTTAAAACTCATCTTTTATCACCAAAATGACATATTTAAAAGAAAAAATCCTGTGAAAAAAATTAATGCCTCCATGCCTTAAAATAGCTTGAATGTAACTCTTAACTTCCTCAACATCCTTGCTTCATTTAGTATACGCGGAACCATGAATATGCAAATTATTGTTTGTCTTAAAGCATATTAAAAACAGCACATAAACATATAAACAACATTAAAACCCTTGATTTTCTTTAAGCCTAGTATAGTGAATGTTTCATAAGCAGTAGGATAATCTTACTGTCTTTTTTTAGTTATGAGAAAGAACCATATTCATCCGCACAGTCCGAAGCACAACCAAAACAATGTTCTGGCGCAAAATGCATGCATTTTTGTTTTTTTACTGATAGAGGGCCAAAAGTTACAATTAAAATAATTTTTAGTATGATAACAAATAACAGTTTGCAATATCAAGCAGCATAACGGAAGTTTTTGTACAGCTAAAATAACTGGAAGAAGATGAGACCGGAAGCCTCGACACAATGGCTGCGTCCATTTTTATGTTAAGAATAAGGTGAATATGTTTCTTGCTTTGAAATGTCTAAAGCGTAAAACATACTTTGCATTAGCACAAGAAAACAAACACTTCTCATTAATACAAGCTTAATTTAGTGTGACGTTGCATTCCAGATCTTGTCAAAAAGCTGAAGTCGCGTGAGTAAATGTATCCGATACTAAAACGTTTAAATGTGATCTTCATATATCAAACAAATTGAAATCTTTTATTTATACAATCAAAATCAAGCTAACCCAACCTGAACTTGAATAATGCTTCAGTTCTCAATGACACATCAGTAGATGTAGTTCCATTACAGGTATGGCAGAATGGAGGCCGTTTAAACTATTTTCTGTCTGACGGGTAAATTAATCTCGAGCACCAATATCTCATTCTCACTTTAATATAGTTCCACTTCACAGAGGGTCATTGAATAACTGTGAAAGATGAAAACGCACACAAATGCATGGAAAAATACACATTCAGCGATAAATATGTAAAGGCTTGCATTTCCTCACTTTTTTATTTGGTTAATGCATGCGTGTCGTGTATTTCCCTCTGCCTTTTCAGAGATCTGAATAGCATGTCATAATCAATTCCTTTGAAAGCACAACAACATTATAGATTTATTTTACACAAGCTGCAAAATGCATTATTAAGTCATGTTTCAGCAAAGACACGAAATATGCCAGGCAGGCGAAAACAATTCTGACTCATGAAGCCAAATGCGCGTGGCATCCAAAGCGACGGCCTTGTCCAAGATGGATAGAATAATATTCTAATGGAACTGTAACTATCAAATCAGAGACGTTCAGAGATGCGGACATACCATATAGTGCTATTCGGTGTTGGGAAATTGCTTGGAAACTCTAGTTTCCTAAGCTGCTCATGTAGTAGTTTGACTATTAGGCCTCTAAGCTGCTAACAAAAAATAGCTAACCACATTGATGCTTTTTAAGCTTTAATATATAACTATCAATGTTATAAATTACTTTACTCTCACTCTTGATCAATTAAATGGATCCTAGCTGAATAAAAGTATTAATATTTGAACGGTAGTGTTGTTTTGACTGAAAAAGCTTGGCTGTTATGAAAACAGCTAAAGTAATTTTATGCTAAAGGAACATGTAGTTATGTTAACAGTTACTGTTTCCCAACACTGGTGCTGTTGAGGGAGAAAGAACAGTGGTGTTGGCAAAAAAAGACACACATTCATATTGTATGAACAGTCATGTGTGGTGTACATTTTCAGTGGAATAGAACAGTAACAAACAGTAACACTTTATTTTGATGGTCCACTTCAGACATTCTTCTAACTAGAAGTAAATTTGCAACTACATGTCAGCTTATTCTAATCCAAACTCTAATGCCTAATCCTAACCTGACAGTCTATAGTTCAGATAATTTGCCCAAAAATGAAAATTCTGTCATTCATTTCTCACCTTCGTTTCTTTCCAGACCCTTAAGACTTTCGTTCACTTTTCATGCTGCGTAACACGAGAATGAACCTCATTGGTTCTTGCGGAAGCTCAAACGTGCTGCGTAACACGAGAATGAACCTCACTGGTTCTTGCTGAAGCTCAAACGTGCTGCGTAACGTGAGAATGAACCTCATTGGTTCTTACTGACGCTCAAACGTTCTGCGTGATACAAGAATGAACCTCACTGGTTCTTGCTGAAGCTCAAACATGCTGCGTAACACGAGAATGAACCTCATTGGTTCTTGCAGAAGCTCAGACGTGCTGCGTAACACGAGAATGAACCTCATTGGTTCTTGCTGAAGCTCAAACGTGCTGCGTAACACGAGAATGAACCTCATTGGTTCTTGATGAAGCTTAAACGTGCTTCGTAACACGAGAATGAACCTCATTGGTTCTTGCTGAAGCTCAAACGTGCTGCGTAACGTGAGAATGAACCTCATTGGTTCTTACCGAAGCTCAAACGTTCTGCGTGATACGAGAATGAACCTCATTGGTTCTTGCAGAAGCTCAAACGTGCTGCGTAACACGAGAATGAACCTCATTGGTTCTTGCTGAAGCTCAAACATGCTGCGTAACGTGAGAATGAACCTCATTGGTTCTTGCTGAAGCTCAAACGTGCTGCGTAACACGAGAATGAACTTCATTGGTTCTTGATGAAGCTCAAACGTGCTGCGTAACACGAGAATGAACTTCATTGGTTCTTGATGAAGCTCAAACGTGCTGCGTAACACGAGAATGAACCTCATTGGTTCTTGCGGAAGCTCAAATGTGTTGCGTAACGTGAGAATGAACCTCATTGGTTCTTGCTGAAGCTCAAATGTGTTGCGTAACGTGAGAATGAACCTCATTGGTTCTTGCAGAAGCTCAGACGTGCTGCGTAACACGAGAATGAACCTCATTGGTTCTTGCTGAAGCTCAAACGTGCTGCGTAACACGAGAATGAACCTCATTGGTTCTTGCTGAAGCTCAAACGTGCTGCGTAACACGAGAATGAACCTCATTGGTTCTTGCAGAAGCTCAGACGTGCTGCGTAACACGAGAATGAACCTCATTGGTTCTTGCTGAAGCTCAAACGTGCTGCGTAACATGAGAATGAACCTCATTGGTTCTTGCTGAAGCTCAAACGTGCTGCGTAACACGAGAATGAACCTCATTGGTTCTTGCAGAAGCTCAAATGTGCTGCGTAACATGAAAATGAACCTCATTGGTTCTTACTGAAGCTCAAACGTTCTGCGTAATACGAGAATGAACCTCATTGGTTCTTGCAGAAGCTCAAACGTGCTGCGTAACACAAGAATGAACCTCATTGGTTCTTGCAGAAGCTCAGACGTGCTGCGTAACACGAGAATGAACCTCACTGGTTCTTGCTGAAGCTCAAACGTGCTGCGTAACACGAGAATGAACCTCATTGGTTCTTGATGAAGCTTAAACGTGCTTCGTAACACAAGAATGAACCTCATTGGTTCTTGCTGAAGCTCAAACGTGCTGCGTAACGTGAGAATGAACCTCATTGGTTCTTACTGACGCTCAAACGTTCTGCGTGATACAAGAATGAACCTCACTGGTTCTTGCTGAAGCTCAAACATGCTGCGTAACACGAGAATGAACCTCATTGGTTCTTGCAGAAGCTCAGACGTGCTGCGTAACACGAGAATGAACCTCATTGGTTCTTGCTGAAGCTCAAACGTGCTGCGTAACACGAGAATGAACCTCATTGGTTCTTGATGAAGCTTAAACGTGCTTCGTAACACGAGAATGAACCTCATTGGTTCTTGCTGAAGCTCAAACGTGCTGCGTAACGTGAGAATGAACCTCATTGGTTCTTACCGAAGCTCAAACGTTCTGCGTGATACGAGAATGAACCTCATTGGTTCTTGCAGAAGCTCAAACATGCTGCGTAACACGAGAATGAACCTCATTGGTTTTTGCAGAAGCTCAGACGTGCTGCGTAACACGAGAATGAACCTCATTGGTTCTTGATGAAGCTTAAACGTGCTTCGTAACACGAGAATGAACCTCATTGGTTCTTGCTGAAGCTCAAACGTGCTGCGTAACACGAGAATGAACCTCATTGGTTCTTGCAGAAGCTCAGACGTGCTGTGTAACACGAGAATGAACCTCATTGGTTCTTGATGAAGCTTAAACGTGCTTCGTAACACGAGAATGAACCTCATTGGTTCTTGCTGAAGCTTAAACGTGCTTCGTAACACGAGAATGAACCTCATTGGTTCTTGCAGAAGCTCAGATGTGCTGCCTAACACGAGAATGAACCTCATTAGTTCTTGCAGAAGCTCAGATGTGCTGCCTAACACGAGAATGAACCTCATTAGTTCTTGCTGAAGCTCAGACGTGCTGTGTAACACGAGAATGAACCTCATTGGTTCTTGCTGAAGTTCAAACGTGCTGCGTAACACGAGAATGAACCTCATTGTTTCTTGCTGAAGCTCAAATGTGTTGCGTAACGTGAGAATGAACCTCATTGGTTCTTGCTGAAGCTCAAACATGCTGCCTAACACGAGAATGAACCTCATTAGTTCTTGCTGAAGCTCAGACGTGCTGTGTAACACGAGAATGAACCTCATTGGTTCTTGCTGAAGTTCAAACGTGCTGCGTAACACGAGAATGAACCTCATTGTTTCTTGCTGAAGCTCAAACGTGCTGCGTAACGTGAGAATGAACCTCATTGGTTCTTGCTGAAGCTCAAACGTGCTGCGTAACACGAGAATGAACTTTCCTGGTTTTTGCTGAAGCTCAAACTTGCTGCGTAACACGAGAATGAACCTCATTGGTGCTTGGTGAAGCTCAAACGCGCTGCGTAACATGAGAATCAAACTCATTGGTTCTTGCTGAAGCTCAAACGTGCTGCGTAACACGAGAATGAACCTCATTGGTTCTTGGTGAAGCTCAAACGTGCTGCGTAACACGAGAATGAACCTCATTGGTTCTTGCTGAAGCTCAAACGTGCTGCGTAACACGAGAATGAACTTCATTGGTTCTTGCAGAAGCTCAAACGTGCTGCGTAACGTAAGAATGAACCTCATTGGTTCTTGATGAAGCTTAAACATGCTGCGTAACACGAGAATGAACCTCATTGGTTCTTGCAGAAGCTCAAACCTGCTGCGTAACACGAGAATGAACCTCATTGGTTCTTGCAGAAGCTCAGACGTGCTGCGTAACACAAGAATGAACCTCATTGGTTCTTGCAGAAGCTCAAACGTGCTGCATAACACAAGAATGAACCACATTGGTTCTTGCTGAAGCTCAAACGTGCTGCGTAACACGAGAATGAACCTCATTGGTTCTTGCTGAAGCTCAAACGTGCTTCGTAACACGAGAATGAACCTCATTGGTTCTTGCAGAAGCTCAAACGTGCTGCGTAACACGAGAATGAGCCTCATTGGTTCTTGCTGAAACTCAAACGTACTGCGTAACACGAGAATGAACCTCATTGGTTCTTGCTGAAGCTCAAACGTGCTGCGTAACACGAGAATGAGCCTCATTGGTTCTTGCTGAAACTCAAACGTGCTGCGTAACACGAGAATGAACCTCGCACGTCAAGCGAACATCCTTGAGCTTCCGTTTACCACAACTGATGAGTGAGTTGATGAATGTCTATATGTGAATAAAAGCCTAAATTCAATCTGTTCATCATATAAAGTGATCAAGTCTCTTCATAAAATTTGGACTAAACCGCTCAATTCATATGGATCAGTTTTATGATCTCTTAATGAACTTTTTGAAGCATCAAAGTGGTAGTAGCATAGTTGTCAACGGAGGGACAGAAGTTGCACCTCTTCATTTGTGTTCTGAAGATAAACGAAAGTCTTACAGTTTTGGAACAACATGAGGGTGAGTAATTAATGAAGGAATGTTCATTTTTGGTTGAACTAACCCTTTAACAGTCTATTACCATCTACTAATACTCTAATGAGAGTTAGTTAACTTGTGGTTGCAAAGTTACTTTTAGTTAGTAGAATGTCTAAAGTGTTCTATCAACTATAGACTATGGACTATAGAATAAAGTGTAACCAAACATGCTGTGATATATGCTGCCAATGATCAAGAATGTAGAGGCATTTTCTCATGACTCAGGGCATCAGTGAGCCTCTTGCGCTGCTTTGACCTTCACATGAAAAATGTTGCCAGAGATGGGTGATTTTACGAGGTTGCTATGTTGCAGAAAAGCGGGAATGATTGTGAAAATAGTGAAAGCTGACTTGCGTTACATAAAAATAATAAAAGCTGTTCGGCAAGTGTTTGCACAGACAGGTGTACAACACAGTAAAGTATCCTTGATATGTACACTTGATAATCGTACATGTGCAGAATGAATTCTATAGCTTTGCATACTCTGTAATTTGGTTGCTATGAGACATCTTTGAAAACGAATGGTAGCATTGTCATTATGCTTTCTAAAGGCCAGTTCACACTGCCACAACAAACTGCAGGAGTTGGCAGTTTTTTTATTTTTGCACCATTGAATGATGTGAATTTTCTGGTAATCATTTGGGTAATCATTTATAATTATAAGTTTTAATAAAAAAAAACTTTTTTTGACACGCTGATGATGCATTTCCACATTTATCAAAAAAAAAATTGTTACTTTCATAATGCTATACTTGAGGGAGTGATGGCAATTTTGACATCATTCTCTCTTCTGACTGCTCTATTTTCTGACTAATTTTTCCCCTCTGTTGGAAAGTCATAGAAATGCCCCCCTTTTCTTTTTGATACTGGAGCAAATGGGAATACAAAAATTATATTTGCTGTCATCTCTTATTCACCACTGTAGAAGTTTATCCTATATATGACAACTTCCACTTCTGAGAACTTCAGAAATGTGGAAATAATTTTAAATCATATATTGAACTTTGTTGTCTTTTGTGATACAGCTTTTACTTGCAATTTTATGAATTGCAAGTAAAAGCTATATCACAAAAGACAACAAAGTTCAATATATGATTTAAAATGATTTCCACATTTCTGGAGTTCTCAGAAGTGGAAGTGATAAGCCATGAGAGGTTGCGTTACAGTAGTTTTACCACGGTTAAGGTGGTTTCAAGAACTTCTCTGAACCTACAGCCATTTATTTAGTTTTATGCATCACGCTCCATTCTGCTGGTGAATGTGGATTGATTTCTGAACGCTGATGTCTCCCACCCAGCGGCTTCAAGCATCAGTATATTTGGATGGTTTTTAGAGATGAAAAGTGGTTTACAGCTGTGGCTTTGAAAGCCGGTTTCAAGTCAAAATAATAATTTTAAAGGCTTGTTTTAATTAACACAGTCATGGCTGACTGCAATGACAAGATTGCGCTTTGATCCTTTAATCCAAAAAAAAAAAAAAAACCATATCAAGACTGCTAAATAGCAGCTCTTCAAGCACAACTTTTAAATATCCAGCAAGTGTAAGAAATATCCCTTTAATTTCAGAAGCCTCAGCATGTTTGGGTGTAGTGGTGTGCTATTTACCATTTTAAAAGAAAGTTGTATGCAATATTATGCATGTTTTCTATATGCATGGAAATCCCAGATTGCCCTTTTGTTTTGAATAGTGTTCTAGCATAAAACTCTTACTCTTTATACAGAATGCTGTATGCATCAAAGTGCATAGTATGCAAATGTATTGCTGTATTGATAGAACACCTAGATTACCTATTGCATTTGCATACTGCATAGTTTTCTTAAAGATGGCCTTTTATGCTTTTTTTATTTATATATTTTCCTCTCACTTTAGAGTGTAATGTTGCTGTTTGAGCATGAAAAGTGTCTGCAATATTACAAAGCACAAAGTCACTCCAAAGGGAGTTATTCTGTATATCAGTGCGCAGTGTTTCTGAACTCCCCGAGTAGTCATTTAGCTGTCTTCCAGGAACAAACACGTAACTATATTCCTCATTTAAATAATTCATGGCCAAGACATATGGAAAAAAGAGGGGAGGGTGAGGCCTGATTGTGTTGCGTTAGTAGCGTTAAAACTTGCGGTTATGGTAAGGGGCATGACATTTCCCCAAACATGCTTGAAGTGTTTGACCAATCACAACACTGTCCAGCCAGCCAATCAGAGCACATTGAGCTTTTTGGAAGGAGGGGCTTCATAGAGACAGGAACTAAACAGGGGTGTGTTTCCCAAAAGCATCGTTAGCCTGTTGAAAGCATGTTAAAGCTTCATGTTAAACCGAAAAGCATGTTGTTCAGCCGTTACCAACATAGCTGGATGATTCGGCATTTCCTGAAACCATAGTTCCAACAAACAATGCAAACAGCGTCGTAAACTTGAGTGGTTGGAACTACATCTCTCGAGCTGTGGTTAGAATCATAGTTTCTGTTAAAATGAAATGTGGACTTAAATGGATTGTGCTATTGGACACAATAAGCAAACTTGACATTCAGTACATCCTGTATCTTTCATCCCATTTAAAGGTGCTGTATGTAAGTTTTTGACTGTACTAAAGCACAAAAATACCATATGTTTGCAGATATTTAGGAAACATGCTAAGTTCACATACTCGTCTCTGAAAAGCAATGCTACAGTCAGTTATTTTACTTTGAAATGTGCATTCCATCTCTGAATGTCTGTTTTTGTTTCGGTCTGAAGCCAGCAAACAAACTGGGTCAGAGATCGCAGATTCTACCCGACCTAAAAAAGCCTCAGCGTCCATCTAGAAATCTAAAAAATCACATTAAAACGTGGATAAATCAACTCCTCAACTTACACTGTAAGTCTCCTCACCTTTCATTGTCAATTGCGCTCGTTCCTGTTGCGTGTCCTCAAACTGGCAACTGGTCTGAGCGTTGAGTCTGAGGAGGGGGCGGGGCAAACAATATTTTGAATTTGGACTGCACTACCCATTTCAACCACTAGCTGTCATTCTTACATACAGCACCTTTAAATATTTTAATATATATATTTTAGCGTCTGGACATTCAGTGGTGTTTTTGAACAGTGCAAATATGCATAAATGCTAAGGGGAACCCTGGAGTTTGACATGAGGGAACCCGCAATGAATCAAACATCAAATAAAGCAAACAAAAACAGTGAAGTAGTGCTCAGTTCATTATAGCAGCATGGCAGAAAAATGATGTTACATGGAGAAAGCTGCTGATTGAATGAACTACTACATACGGGTAAATTGTATGCTAAATACTGTATGCTAACTTGATTGAAAAAATGAACAGCTTTCTGTTGCTTATGTAAATGAACTATAATAATATTAAATACGTTAATTGCTATCTCAAATCGTTTAATTAGCAGAAGTTATTACTATAGCACCTAAATGTGATGTCATTAACGACAGTCCTATATTGTTGAACGTGGTTCAAACGACAGAGATGCATGCAACCGGTTTAGGGAAACAGTTGTGACTAGCTAGTTAGTTACTTCAACTATGCATCGTACTATGATGGTTAAGCAGTGAGTTATTTCAATGTACGGGAAACACCTCAGAGCATTACTGACAGACTGGGAAGAGAGGTGCTGCAACAATTCAAAATATGTGAAAAATAATGTTTTATGAACATTCAAGCATAACTGAAAAAAGGGGGAAAAAATCAAGACTTTGAAAAAGTAATATGGCCTCTTTAAAAAATGAGTAGGTGCAGTATGCAGTATATACTGCGCAGTGTATTGCATTCTGAACAGCCTTTGAGCTGTCGTGTGATTGATTGAGTGTATCTGTGTGTTGTGTGAAAAGGAAGATGCCCAGTTAAGGTTTGTGGCAGGTTTTGGTCTAGTCACAGAGGTAGTAGTTACTGTCCTATCAGCAATCTGCACGTGCTCAGTCTCTCTTGCGTTCAGCGGCACTCAGGGTGAGATCAGTCCGAGTCAGGTCCTCATTAATGGAAAAGCTGATCACAGAGGACTTCTACAGTCTCCATCTTTCACAAACAGACACACTCGATCTTTTTGTAACATGCACATATTGCATAAAGTCACTGTAGATAGAGATGCATATATATATATATATAGTCTCTGTATTTTAGTTTTGAGGCCGTCTATAGTGTGCTCAAAAGGTTAACTTTTAGGGTTGTACGGCATTCATAATTGAATTAAGAATGCATTTTAAATTCCAAATTAATTCCTGGATTTGAATTTTAATTGAGGTAGCAATCAGGATGCAACATTAGGAAGAAGAAAGAATTTGAATTAATTTAAATGGCCCCACTTTATATTAGGTGGCCTTAACTACTATGTACTTACATAAATAAGTACAATGTACTTATTGTGCTCATATTGTATTGCAACACACTTTTGCTGATATTGAGGTGGATACGGGTAAAGTTAGGGACAGGTGTGGTGGTATGGATAAGTTTAAGGGTAAGGTTAGGGACAGGTGTGGTGGTATGTGTAAGTTTAAGGGTAAATTTAGGGACAGGTGTGGTGGTATGTGTAAGTTTAAGGGTAAAGTTAGGGACAGGTGTGGTGGTATGTGTAAGTTTAAGGGTAAAGTTAGGGACAGGTGTGGTGGTATGGGTAAGTTTAAGGGTAAGGTTAGGGACAGGTGTGGTGGTATGTGTAAGTTTAAGGGTAAATTTAGGGACAGGTGTGGTGGTATGTGTAAGTTTAAGGGTAAAGTTAGGGACAGGTGTGGTGGTATGTGTAAGTTTAAGGGTAAAGTTAGGGACAGGTGTGGTGGTATGTGTAAGTTTAAGGGTAAAGTTAGGGACAGGTGTGGTGGTATGGGTAAGTTTAAGGGTAAAGTTAGGGGCAGGTGTGGTGGTATGTGTAAGTTTAAGGGTAAAGTTAGGGACAGGTGTTGTGGTATGGGTAAGTTTAAGGGTAAAGTTAGGGACAGGTGTGGTGGTATGTGTAAGTTTAAGGGTAAATTTAGGGACAGGTGTGGTGGTATGTGTAAGTTTAAGGGTAAAGTTAGGGACAGGTGTGGTGGTATGTGTAAGTTTAAGGGTAAATTTAGGGACAGGTGTGGTGGTATGTGTAAGTTTAAGGGTAAAGTTAGGGACAGGTGTGGTGGTATGTGTAAGTTTAAGGGTAAATTTAGGGACAGGTGTGGTGGTATGTGTAAGTTTAAGGGTAAAGTTAGGGACAGGTGTGGTGGTATGGGTAAGTTTAAGGGTAAAGTTAGGGGCAGGTGTGGTGGTATGTGTAAGTTTAAGGGTAAAGTTAGGGACAGGTGTGGTGGTATGGGTAAGTTTAAGGGTAAAGTTAGGGACAGGTGTGGTGGTATGTGTAAGTTTAAGGGTAAAGTTAGGGACAGGTGTGGTGGTATGGGTAAGTTTAAGGGTAAAGTTAGGGGCAGGTGTGGTGGTATGGGTAAGTTTAAGGTTAGGGTTAGGTGTAAGGGATGGGTCAACAGTGTAATTATAAATGTAATTACATAAATTAATTACAGATGTAATTACATGTAGCTAATTTTAAAAATGTACAATGTAAAAGCATGTATGTACACAATAAGTGCATTGTATCAAATGATTAATTAAAATGTTAGTACATAGTAGTTAAGGCCACCTAATATAAAGTGGGTCCATTTAAATTCAGAAAAATACATGCACTACTGATCAAAAGTTTGGGATAATTCTATTGATGCAAGTCTCTTCTGCTCACCAAGGCTGCATTTATTTGATCAAAAATACCGTAAAAACAGTAATATTGTGAAATCTTATTGCAATTTAAAATAACTATTTTCTATTTGAATATATTTTAAAATGTAATTTATTCATGTGATGAAAAGCTGAATTTTCAGCATCATTATTCCAGTCTTCAGTATGATAGGCAGATAGATATGCCTAGATATTTGTAGTCACCTAATGTCATGTATTTACATATTTATATTGCGTCTTTAGTTTACATATTTCATCATATTTAATACATTTTTGTGTTTCATTGTGGAAGAACACTTAATTTTCTTGAATGCAATTTCTCTGAATGTAAATTTCCTGTTACTGTTATTCCAATAAAAATTCTAGTTCAACTTCCTGTGGGTGTGGCCAATTCAATTCATATTAACATGAACTGAATGGGAGCCATTTATTAAATTCAGAATTTTTCATGACCCTGATGTATACATGCATTTAATAAGAGAGAAAAAAACTGCTTATGATTGCAATTCTAAAAAATTAATTTGCCGTTAATGCACAAATATATTCAGTTTAAAAAGAGAAATGTGTTACTCAGCAATTTGTAAAACTTGGATTAAGTGTCTGTTATATAACTATATTTTAAAGCATGCCAGTTTTTGTCTAGTATGAAATATCTGTCCGTGTTTGTTTGGCATTGTGGATGTGGATTTGCCACACATAGGCTAAATAAATTCACACTGCTTCATGTTGTGATTATTGTCACTTTCCTGCCTCCAAACTGCTGGTGTAGGATGAAATCGATAAACATCTCAATTTTTTTTTTAGCCTTAATGAAGTTATCATTGATCTTTCCCTATGACAGAACACATGCAGAGTGTCCACACTAACCGTATGGCAGTGAAACACATAGAAACCTCAATATGTCCGTTCACAAATGTAACCTACCTGACAGTTAATCAAGACAATTCATTAATCACTCCTCAGTACATATGCAATTGTAATGTGGTTTATGTAAGACTCAGACGGGCTTGATTAACATCGCTATGGCTACACACAAGAGAAGTGGATTTGCAATTATGCATGTTGTTTTTTTGTAATTGTCAAATATATTTCTAAAAGAACAAAAAGGCGCTGTTCCAAAACCTAGCGAGTCTACTACTGCAGAGGTATAGGCAGCTGATGTGCAATGGGCTGATGTTTGATGTGCTTATGATGCCTTAAAATGTTGCCTACTTAGGCAGCTCACTAGGATTCGCAAAAAATATTTTTCATTGATAATGTGCTGATTGTATTTAATACTGAACTGTGTACATATACCCTTGTGAAAAAGCACACTTCTGCATACACAGATCAGGCATAACATTATGACCACTGACAGGTGAAATGAATAATTGATTATCTCTTCATCACGGCACCTGTTAGTGGGTGGGATATATTAGGCAGCAAGTGAACATTTTGTCCTCAAAGTTGATGTGTTAGAAGCAGGAAAAATGGGCAAGCGTAAGGATTTGAGCAAGTTTGACAAGGGCCAAATTGTGATGGCTAGACGACTGGGTCAGAGCATCTCCAAAACTGCAGCTCTTGTGGGGTGTTCCCGGTCTGCAGTGGTCAGTATCTGTCAAAAGTGGTCCAAGGAAGGAACAGTGGTGAACCGGCGACAGGGTCATGGGCGGCCAAGGCTCATTGATGCACGTGGTGAGTAAAGGCTGTCCCGTGTGGTCCGATCAAACAGACGAGCTACTGTAGCTCAGATTGCTCAAGAAGTTAATGCTGGTTCTGATAGAAAGGTGTCACAATACACAGTGCATCGCAGTTTGTTGCGTATGGTGCTGCATAGCCGGAGACCAGTCAGGGTGCCCATGCTGACCCCTGTCCACCGCCGAAAGCGCCAACAGTGGGCACGTGAGCGTCAGAACTGGACCACGGAGCAATGGAAGAAAATGGCCTGGTCTGATGAATCACGTTTTCTTTTACATCACATGGATGGCCGGGTGCATGGCGTCGCTTACCTGGGGAACACATGGCACCAGGATGCACTATGGGAAGAAGGCAAGCCGGCGGAGACAGTGTGATGCTTTGGGCAATGTTCTGCTGGGAAACCTTGGGTCCTGCCATCCATGTGGATGTTACTTTGACACGTACCACCTACCTAAGCATTGTCACAGACCAATGGAAAACGGTATTCCCTGGTGGCTGTGGCCTCTTTCAGCAGGATAATGAGCCCTGCCACAAAACAAAAAAGGTTCAGGAATGGTTTGAGGAGCACAACAACGAGTTTGAGGTGTTGACTTGGCTTCCAAATTCCCCAGATCTCAATCCAGTCGAGCATCTGTGGGATGTACTGAACAAACAAGTCCGATCCATGGAGGCCCCACCTCGCAATTTACAGGACTTAAAGGATCTGCTGCTAACATCTTGGTGCCAGATACCACAGCACACCTTCAGGGGTCTAGTGGAGTCCATGCCTCAACGGGTCAGGGCTGTTTTGGCAGCAAAAGGGGGACCAACACAATATAGGTCATAATGTTATGCCTGATCGGTGTACTTTTAAAAAGACTACATATTACACAGATAACTACTACTTACTACTATTTAAAATTTTTAGATTTTAAATAGCTACACTACAAGTGCACATTCAATACAATTAAGCGCACTTCTTTTTCAGGGATATTACTCATGATATTACACTAGATTAGTGTATATATTATACTGTACAGTACGGCGACTGCCAAGCATTTTGCAGTAGCACTGCTGTACTAAAACCATTAAAGAACATTAATGCATGAATGCTTTAATATGAAAACCTGCCCAGTGGAAAGGAGAAGAAAAAAAGTTTTAGAAGATTTAATCAGTTACTTTCCCTTCAGCATGCAAAAGGAGGCAGAACTATTTCCATATGCAGCCTCCATTTATATTCTAACTACAGATCTGGAGTCAATTGAATAAATTTCTGCCTTGTGTTTTTGCACTTCTGTCAGTCTATATTGCACATTTCAGATCTTCTGGGAAAAGCAGTCTGAGGTTAATTTTTTTTAAGTTTTCATATCCTTCAAAGTTTCCATGTCTGACTGAGTGTTTCTGTCGTTTTGTCACTCAATCAGCCTTTCCTCTTTTCCAAAGTTAAAAAGAGTAAACATTGAATGTTTTTTTTTTTAACAATTTAAGTGTAGCATGCATAAGAATGTATTTAGTCAGAATTCACTGCTTTTGAATGTGTTATTTTAGAAAGAATTATTCTACTAAAGTTATTTTACTAAGAATCCATTTAAAATGGTGTCTTAATAATTAAAAACTTTCATCATGAATGAAACCATTCATATAAACACATTTTATAAATATCAGTAGTTTTAAAGCTGTTGAGATAATTGCAACTTGTATATTCTCAAATGTCAGGGTGGCACAACTGCAAACATGGCTCTTTTATTATGAATTGACCAGATAATAACATGATCATGCATCATCCAAAGGACCCTTGAGTGAAAAGCTTTGTAGATCTCTCTCAAATACTGGTAAAAACTGCTGATTTCAAGTATGGGTAGATTGGTACACTTTCCATGTCAGGTGGGACAACTACAGTATATATGCATACAACCATTTGGTTGTACCACCTGACATAAAAACAGTCAAAAAATGAATTTAAACACATTGAAATATTATTTAACAACTGAAACTTGTTTAAACACATTGTTCATGAAAATATGCATTACACCAGTTTTTTTACAAAGATTTTTTAAAAACACAGTTTTGAAGCTTTATTTGTCAATGACCCATGTATGGTAGTTGGTGAAAGACCTAAATTCTTTGCTGTCTTACATTTAGAAATTTGATTTTTGAATTGTTTGACAGTTCTCTCATGGTATTTGGCACAAAGTGGTGAGCCATGAGCCATCTTTACTTGCAAAGACTGAGATGCTCCTTTTACACTCAATCACACTATTGCCAATTCACCTTCTTGTGGACTGGTTCAAAACAGTTTCACTTAGATATTCTATAAGCTTTTCACTTTTATTTTGCCTCTGTCCCAACTTTTTTGGAGTGTGTTGCAGCCATCACGTTTACAAAATACACTTAAGTTGGTCATTAAGAAAAGTCATTCTAAAAATGTTTACAATTAAATGAGGATAAGACATAAACAGCTTGGAGAAGGTTTGGTTGGAAGTTATGGACTATTGTCCAACAATATGCATGCACCTAGGAGTAATCTGAGTAATTCGATTCTGAAATCCGCTTTTTCCGCAAAGGAAACTGTCTAAACTGAAACCTATCCTTTCAAACAAGGACTTGGAGACTGTTTTGCATGGTTTTGTTTCCACATGGTTGGATTATTGTAATGCTCTATATATAGGCATAAGTGAATATCTGGTTACTCGTCTCCAGTAGGCTCTATGTCCAAAATGCTGCAACGAGAATGTTAACAAACACCAGAAAACAGGATCATATAACACCTGTATTGATATCTCTTCACTGGCTACCTGTAAAATATAGAATACGATACAAGGTGTTAATGTTTGTCTACAAAGCATTGCATGATCGGGCTCCTGAGTATATAATGGACATGTTAATACCTTACCAGTCTCAACGTCATCTGCGGTCCTCTCGGAGCATGCTCCTAACTGTCCCACAGTCTCGTTTGAGGCGTCTGCCTTTTCTGTTGTGGCTCCTGCACTTTGGAATGTGTTACCATTATCTACAAAATCCTCAGCAAGCATGGACATTTTTAAAAAAAAAAATTTATGAGGCTTTTGGCATTTGACTAGGTCTGAGAAATGTGGGTGATTGGTTTGTATGATTTATCCTGGTGTTATGTCTGTTGCTATTTTATGTTTGTATTATTTATGAGTTTTTTATTATTTATGGACAGCACTTTTAATGGTCCATTTTAATGGTTTTGAAAGTGCTTTATAAATAAAAGTTGAGTTGAGTTGCATTTTTGTCAGTTAAATAAAGGTTAAAGAGAATTAACAAATCAAAAATTCTTGATTTTATTGCATTTTACAAAATGTCCCAACTCTTCTGGATTTAGGGTTGTATTTTATGTTCAATGCAAAAAAAAATTTCAGTGCAAAATTCTCTAGAAAATTAAATTATTATTATTTATATATTAAACTAGCAATTTAGAGCGACTGGAAAAGTCATGCTAAATTCATTCTAAAATTATTGGTAAAAAGTTGTGGGAGCTCTGTCAATGGGAATTGACCCCATGATCATGGGTAGTCATTTGTAAGGTTTGCTGTGGCTGTGGTGTCTCTGTTATCAGTGGTGAGAGGCTCACTGAATGCCTGCAGTAACCAGGTGGGGGTGGTATAGTCCAGATGTTGAGTAATTCTTCACTCTTTCAGCAACTGAAGGCATCATCTCTAACACAGAACCTGATTTCACCACGGGCAACATGTTCCTGGATCAACATCTTTGTTGAACCTGGAACAACATTGCAATCAACCAATCAGATTTGAGGGACAAGTTTACAGTTTATGTCAAGTTTAGGCTTACAACGAGGGCTAGGTGCTTCGACATCAGTGTTATTCACCTATCATTTCCCTCTGATTTCAGGGATAACTTATGGGAAAGGTTTGGGGTTAGGGATATGGTTAGGATTTACATTTGTTCCAGGATCAACAAAATATGTTGACCCAGGAATGCATTTAAGACTCTGAGACAAGTAACTAACAGAGAAATACAGCTCCAAGATGTATTTGAACAGTTAAATTACATTTAAAAAGTCTGAAAATGCCATACATTAGATACAAAATATCAAAGCAAGTGTCATTTATTTTAAAGAAACAGCACAAAAACACTTTTCATGCAACATATTTATAAAAAATGAAGTTTGTTTTTAAAAACAATACATCTGGTGTTGAAAATGAAGACTGTGTTTGTGAAGCATTAGTATTTAATGTTAAGTCAATGTGACCTTGCAGAGAACTGACTTTATACATCCACTAAAAATCACAAAAAAAAACAACACTTTGTTAAAAGTCTTTTGCAAAAAGTAGCATTTGAACACACATCTCACTTTGATATTTTGTGATCTAATGCAATGACATTCAGACATTTTTAAGTGTCCAAAATAATTTGTGGGTCTATTGTATATTGTATATGTTTTGTCTTTAGCTGTAGAGGAATTAGCTGTAGAGTCCAAGAATTATGCATTTATTCTGAAATATAGAATACATTTTCACTGTAGTATTGAGCGAACATGCTGTCAGTTCCTCTTTTCCTTTACGGCCCCACAAATGTTTTAATAATTTACACCATTTGGAAGGTTCGTGTTGCTGTATGGAAAGCAGTGCAAATCATAGGCGTCCTAAGAGGATGGAGTGTTCCGTCTGGCCGCGCCAAAACGCCTGCTTTTGAAACCTGGAGAGAGAGACGTTCTGGACGGAGTATCCAGGCTACAGGTTCATGCAATACAACAAATAACAAAAGCGATGAACTGTTTATTGATGCAATGGACCCTCAGCGCTTTTACTTTCTATTTAAGGAAGATTCCATGGTATAGGTGATCACAGTCTCTATCTGTGATGCATGAGACAGGGCTTAACAAAGACCTTAGTACACTAAAGTTTAGAACAGCATACTATACTATTTCTACACCAAGCACAGTATCACTCTTTAAAAATAAAGGTTCTTTATTGGCATTGAGGGTTCCATGAAGAACCTTTAACAACTATGGAACCTTTTAATGCTTTTTCAGATTTTTAAAATGTTCTTCACACTAAGAAAAAAAATGGTTCTTTAAGAACTGTTCACTAAAAAGGTTCTTTGGGGAACCGAAAATGGTTCTTCTATGGAATCGCTGTAATTGTTTTATTGTTTTATAATGTTTCCTGGGGTGCACTTATAATGTTACTATGATTTTTACATAAAAAATTGTCATAATTTAGAAATGAAAAGCATTTTTCCTACCCTGATTTTAGCCCTCTGATTTGAACGCTCTGTTTGAAGGGGCGTGTTTGCTGTGAGACTTCAGTGTAAACGCCCACTGTTGTGATTGGCTGCTGTGAGACTTCAGTGTAAACGCCCACTGTTGTGATTGGCTGCTGTGAGACTTCAGTGTAAACGCCCACTGCTGTGATTGGCTGCTGTGAGACTTTGGTGTAAACGCCCACTGCTGTGATTGGCTGCTGTGAGACGTCAGTGTAAACGCCCACTGCTGTGATTGGCTGCTGTGAGACTTCAGTGTAAACACCCACTGCTGTGATTGGCTGCTGTGAGACTTTGGTGTAAACGCCCACTGCTGTGATTGGCTGCTGTGAGACTTCGGTGTAAACGCCCACTGTTGTGATAGGCTGCTGTGAGACTTCAGTGTAAACGCCCACTGCTGTGATTGACTGCTGTGAGACTTCAGTGCAAACGCCCACTGCTGTGATTGACTGCTGTGAGACTTCAGTGTAAACACCCACTGCTGTGATTGGCTGCTGTGAGACTTCGGTGTAAACGCCCACTGTTGTGATTGGCTGCTGTGAGACTTCAGTGTAAACGCCCACTGCTGTGATTGACTGCTGTGAGACTTCAGTGCAAACGCCCACTGCTGTGATTGACTGCTGTGAGACTTCAGTGTAAACGCCCACTGCTGTGATTGGCTGCTGTGAGACTTCAGTGTAAACGCCCACTGCTGTGATTGACTGCTGTGAGACTTCAGTGCAAACGCCCACTGCTGTGATTGACTGCTGTGAGACTTCAGTGTAAACACCCACTGCTGTGATTGGCTGCTGTGAGACTTCGGTGTAAACGCCCACTGTTGTGATTGGCTGCTGTGAGACTTCAGTGTAAACGCCCACTGCTGTGATTGACTGCTGTGAGACTTCAGTGCAAACGCCCACTGCTGTGATTGGCTGCTGTGAGACTTCAGTGTAAACGCCCACTGCTGTGATTGGCTGCTGTGAGACTTCAGTGTAAACGCCCACTGCTGTGATTGGCTGCTGTGAGACTTCAGTGTAAACGCCCACTGTTGTGATTGGCTGCTGTGAGACTTCAGTGTAAACGCCCACTGCTGTGATTGGCTGCTGTGAGACTTCAGTGTAAACGCCAACTGCTGTGAGTATTACATGTGTAACTCTCTCAAAAACTTTAAGCATGTTTTTACTATTACAGCTCTCAAGGTTAACTAACTGTGAAAAGTGTTGATTATAGCATTATATTTAGATCTATGGCATATTCAGATCATGGCATGAAAGGTTGCAGTGATGAGCATTAGCCGATCACAGACGTGTTGAGCACATGAATGCAGTGATCTCGTCATTGCAACTTGATTTCTGCACACTAACGAATGCTTTCATAATAACTAACAGTGCAAACACAATGTAAATAAGATATTTGTTGATTATTATAGGAGTTTTGGTGAGAGTCCAGAACTTTGATTGACAGCTACAGCATTCTTCGATCGCTTTCTATATATAATTTAATCACAGTTTAAATAAAAGATTATGTTCATCCTACTAAGAGAAACAATGTGAAGTTGAGCGTTTAGTCACTGGTTTGATTTACTGACACATAGACAAAGAACATCTGACTGTACGATCATTGCATATCAGAAATCACTCGTCACAGATCAGGCATTAAAATGAACACAGTTACTTACATGTTGTAGAGTCCATATCGTAAAAGTCCGTTTGCAAAGCCTGCGCCAAAATTGTGACTGTTTTACCAAAGAAAATGTACCGAATACAAATAAATAATCCTTTGGAAGTTATTTTTAGTCCAGTGATCCTGTATTGCTCTTCTCTCCTCATCAACACTCAAGTAATAACACCCAACTACATCTGCTATTTCTGCAGTATGTGCACAGTATGCAACTTTTCTTATGCATGTTGACCTAGAAGATTACAAAGATGTCAATATAAGAACAATGCATGAAATAATGTATCTCACAAAACATTGCACTTGACTCTTCCTTCCATTTCCAGTGTGACGACTAGATCAGAAACCATATCAGCCACAATTTTTAACTTTTTTTTTCTCTGCTCGGACTGCCAAAAGTTTCAAAAGCATCAGTTTAAAGATTTTAATTGCTGATACAGTTGAAGAAACACCATCCCTGCATCCCAGTTCACCTACTTATACTACGCCCTAAAAGTATATGCTCTTTTTTTGTGAAGAAAAAGTACATACTTTTGAGTGTGTAGCAGAATAGTATAGGCAAGCTTTGGGATATACTACTTCATCAAAATTGCGTCTTTAAGGGACCGCTCTGTCACTACATGAATCCTGTCTCCGTTTAAACTGCCTTGTCAATCATATTGTCACTGTTAAAGTCCTCCACATTCAATTTAATTTAATTTCTTACCGTATCGGAGAGAAATGTTGTAGCACGTTGATTTGCCAGTCATGGGTCTAACAGAGCTAATGAGATCTTTGGCGCGTTTTGCTTGTTTCTATACTCTGATTGGTGTAATTTTCTGTACAGCATCATGGGAAATGTAGTTTTTCCACCATGAATTTTGCTGTTAAACAGATTATTTTATAACTAATTTAAAATAATGCAGGCTGATGGCTTCAACAGAAGCGAATACTTTTTATTAATGACCTCGTAGCTCACAGTAAGGCTGTCTTTAAAGATTTATAAGTTATTGTTCAAAATCAATTTCCCTATGGAGAAACTGAATGGAGCTTTTACTTCCGGAACCTAACTGTTCCACTCTATTGTCAATAATTTCGCTGAGCTTGTTGCAAAGAATTATGGGAGTATATCTTCTATATACAGGATTTGATGCTGGCCAAATGAGATCTTATAGGCTGCATAACGTTGCTGCTGCCTTTTGGAACATCTCCGTGCCTGTGTCTTAAAATGCTGTCTATGTAGGCTGTTGACTAAGTTTGGAACAGAGCCAGTGTATCATGTAATAACAGATGTTAGAATTCCTACCACTTTCCACTTACAGATCACAGGTGTGTTTTCTTTTTTCAGATTCCCATGCAACATGGGATACATATCATACATATCATAGACATTTCTCAGATTTACCTAAACATTGCCACAGGATTTTTTGAGGTCAAGAATAAATTCAGCTTATTTCAGGATTCCTGCAGTGTAGTCTCCTTAGATTCCTGTATTTCTGTTATCTAAATATTTTCATTATTTGTTTCCACGCAGATGTGAAAAGGTTTCCGAAGTTGCTGTAATGCAACACAAGTTTTGACAAAAGGATTAGATATGTTTTTTATGTGTGTTTGAGTTGTGGTTTCTTCTCCTCTTGTTGGGAAAATATTCCATTGTTCCAACATTCCAACATTGTTCCATATTCCATAATATTCCATTGAAAACATACCAAGATTCTTTGGACCATTTCTTACCATTTAGACCCAAAATCCATCAATGATGGACATATAGATCACTAGAGATGAAAAGATTCGAGTATTTTGATTTCTTTATTTTCTCTAAAATCACTGATAGCTTTTAGACAACTTTTAGGAGACACATATTTGTACGAATCTCCTGAAAATATACAATGCCTTTAAATCACATTTGTACAATTGTAAGTAGCTTATACAAAATAGTAGTTTTATTTTATGTTTTAAATTATTATAATAAATTAGTTTATTATCATATAATGATTTATAATCATTTAATTTATGGTAATTTTAATGAAAAAAGTTTTTATTGTCACAATATTTGAATTTCAGGTAAATGTGCTTAATTGTCATAAAAAAGTAATGTCACGATGCAAACACGGTCCTACAAAAAAATATAATTTATTTTTATGAAATTAAACCAAGACATTTCTTCATGAGATTTGCACCTTTAGCTTTCTGCTTGAAAAAAATCACATAGAATATTTTATTTAAACATTTAAAAAAGTGTCTATTTTTAGACATTAAAAAAAAATTCAGAATTTGTGTAATTTTTAAGACATTTTTCAAGATTTACGCATTTCAATTAATAGTAAAATTCCATCAAATTGAATTGAATAATCCTTACATATTATTCATATTATAAATTAAGAATTTTAGAGTAAAAAAAACTTAATTAAAAAAAGAGCTTAAAGGTGCAATATGTAGGATTTTTGCAGTAAAATATCCAAAAACCACTAGGCCAGTGTTATATATTTTGTTCAGTTGAGTACTTACAATATCCCAAATGTTTCCAACTATTTGTAAATCGTGAGAAAATTGTGATTTTAACCAAGGAACCGGGATGTGTGAGGGAGTTGCCTGTCAATGGCGTCATATCCGCGTTACACTCGGTTTCCGCTTTTACTGTCGTAGAAACCATGGCAACAGACGTGGACAACTGCGTAATATCTAGCGGCTGATGTAATTTCGTTCAGACATTATGGACCATGGCAAGCAGACTTTGGAACAAAATGAGAAATCAAAAGAGGACCAGTATCGACGTGCCGTTTTCGAGATGGCGAGAGCTTCGCAACAAACTTCGACTTGACAGAGATGCCGTTCTTGCATGTGCTTTATTAGACAGGTGAGCAAATGTACATAAAATGAATCAATGTTATGTAGCTCAACACGATGAAATATTAGAATATCATCAGTATGATGTTCTAATGTTAATGTAGCTTACTGCTAGTCTCATACAGCCAACAAACTAATAACATTATAACTTTCAACACACTCAAATGCAGTTTAGATAGTGTAGACCAAGTGAAACAGCATTGCGTTTCCTCACAATTTTAATTCGTCAAATAAACTGACCTGTATAAGTAGTAATTCAGCACTTGCGGGTAGTTCAGTAGAAATGTCCTCATTTTTTTATAACCCCCGGGACTCGCGCGTGTGGCGCTAGTATCTGTCTCTTATTAGTAATCGTGCCCTGCTTCATACCACAGTCATGTTAAAAAACATGAATGCATTCACTCATCCATTAATATTATTTCCCCATAAACATCCATTGGTATGACGACAAGTTCCATGATTCCACGCTCATTCACTGCGGCATCAATCTACGCCTTTGTTATTGTTTTAAAGAGGTTAGCGACCCCTAGCGGCGAAAAAATACATATTGTAGCTGTAATAAAACATTTTGTATAAATCTTAATGGAACCAGAGAATGGACCATTTAGTGTATGTGATTCGTATTCATAAATAAAAAAAAATGAAAATTTTTAAATTTAAGTTTAAGATTTAAACCAAATGTTTTATTAAGCTCTAGTTTTTACTCATCTAAAATTTTTTATTCATAATATGAATAATATGTAAGGATTATTCAATTCAATTTGATGGAATTTTACTTTTAATTGAAATGTGTAAATCTTGAAAAAAAGGCTTAATTTTTTTGTGTACAGTCTCGACACTGTCCATGTTTATAGCTCTGGATCTAATTAAAAATGAAAAAACTGGATTAAGACAGGAGAAATATATATATGAGTCTATTGGTCAAGGGCATTTCTTGCTGCAGTGCTTCAAATGGCTTGTCAGCTGCAGCAATTCCATGCTGTTCCATAATTCACGGATGACGTCCGGATGAATCCCAGCATGATGGAATGGTAGCTCTAGACACGTGAATGGAAAAGAAAAAGATCCCATGCTATAGCAGGGTGAGTTGTTTAAGAGGCGGATCGGTCTCAAATCTGCGATTTCCAGAGGCGCTACATGCTTGTCTGCCATCCTGTAATGAGATAGTGTTACCTGCAGTCCACGCTTTACAAGCATCTGACTCAGATTTGAGACACCTGGTAATAATAATTTCAGCTCAGAGAAGCGTGAGGGTTGTTACGGCACTCAGAACGACGTCAAGTCTTTATGAAACCGTGTGCTGACCAGTCATTTGTCATGGAAGATAAAGCCTTTGCCTCCTGTGTACCATGGTGCATTGGGTTGCTTTGCCATCACATGAGCGTAGGCCTCATAAATCATCGTTTTGTCCCGCTAGGGCACTGGCTAATACTTTTGCTTGAGTTTTCTGCATCTTGTAGCAGAAACTAACAAGTGGGTCTGTTTTTATGACATAAGTAGTGATATTTGCTGCAGAAGGGCTGCCGATTTGCATAGTTTGTGCTTGCTGTTTAATAATTATTTGAAACTTAGCAAACTTAATTAAACAATTTAATAATCAGTTAAAAAGGAATTTATACCTGTGTGATATTACACCGCACCCACATTGGACCAGCGGTTTGGAAACTGGATGGATGGATTCAGCTGCGGGCACCATCTTCTGGTCAGACGCGGGAATTCATTCGGCACGACCCTCACAGTGAATTATGGGTATTCTCTAGCTGTTGAGAATACATCGGCTGTACAATCGTTATTGCGGTGCATTGTGGGATTGAATGAGGGCACTCAATTACGTCCACTATGGTTTTGGACACCACTACAAATGGCTGTCCCCTCAAATAGTGCCCTATTTAAGAGTATGGGGGCGATTTCGGACACAGCCGTTGACATTGAGCACGCTTATGTTGCCTTCGCATGTTAATGGAAATGTTCTACTTCCCACTTCTGAAGTCGTGATTACGAGCTCGTCGCATTCAAGTGCTTTGTTGTCAGAAAGAACAAGAATCATGGAGGTCGCCAGGTTTATTCTTGCTATTTATTGGGAAAATCTTATTAAAGCCAAAATGATGTCTAGATCATCAGCTTGTTGACTATTCTGTAATTTCATTCCAATACAAGCTATTTTCGCTGTGTATAAAACATACAATTCTGTCATGACAGAAGAGCGATTTCGGAAAGATTGGTATGGTACTGTATTTGGTCTTGGCAGAATAGATCTGCTACGCCGCCCAACTTGATAACTTGGGTATCAAAATTATACTCCGAGCTTCCCAGTCATAAATATGACTTGAGAGGGTGCTCATATCCAAGAACTGAGGGATTTGAAATGTTGTAAAAGCGAGATGATGCTGTTTTTATTACTCAACCCTCTACAATGCGAGTAAATCACTCGCATATGCGAGTAAATCTTCACTCTGGGCGACTAAATAATATCTATCATTAGGCACTGGCTAATAAATTCTTAGATTTTACTCTCCAGTGTTAGGGGCTAAGTATAAGTTTAGCAAAGATATATTTTCACTCGCTGAACACTGACTGAGCGCTTGAGAGTTTCGCTGTCCGTCAAGCAATCTGTACTGTTTCAATTCAGCTCAATGGATGCGAGCGTAGCTGTATTTGATGTACCGTAAACTCTAGTGTGAAGGCGCACGTCTCGCCGTCGCATTACTGAGAGCGCTAGCTGTGTTTCTCACACACACACGCAGAGAGAGAGACACACAGAGAGAGTCTTATACACCACGCAGAATAGTCACGCTTCATGTAAACAATATTCTTTGTTGCATTTTCCTGTCAAAATAACGGAGTTCATTTGGAATTATTAAGCTTTTAAGAACAAGCAGAAGATAGTGGGCGGAACTAATGCGCAAACGGTAATCTCATTGGCTGGCGCTCATCTATTACCGTCCCTGTTTTGATTTCAGCAAATCAGTTCAAGTGAATGCTGACAACATGATTAATATTCATGAACCCAGCAGCTTATCAACCCTTAGTATCTTTTAATAATAATTATTATCTATTACTATTATCATTTTTTTTTTACAGAAACACTGAATGACCAACAATATCTTAAGCACCACCACCAGTCCTAAGTTCAGTTAAAATGACAAATATGCATTCATACATGGTTACCAAGTGTGTATATATATAAAAAAAAAATTACTAGCCAGTGGCGATTCTATTGCCAAGGTGTGCATAGAGGGTTGTTACTCAACAGGAGAGTAAGGTATTTTATTGATCAGATAAATTGCCATATGTAGCTCTCTAACAGGGTTCATTGTAAAGCATTATCTATTGTGAAGGCTCATTTCATGGAATAAATGTTCAAGGAAGTACCATTTCTATTAATGGGTAAAGCTACAGTAACGTCTTCAGCTAGTCAGCTTGAGATCCTTTCCATCTAAACTGGTCGTACAGTATCTCTTAAGTAGTGATGATTTATGCCGAGCTGAAGCACAACCAAAACAATGTTCTTCTGCAAAATGCAGAAGTTACATAGTGTACCTTTACATATAATTATATTGCATATTGTGTAATTAAATCAAATAATATTTATACTGTATGTGATTTATTTTATACTTGATGTATGATTCTGCTGTGCAATTCAATCATATTGTGCTTTCTAGATATACTGCGTGTTTTTGAATATTCCTCAGCCCTTCTGAGCCATAAATAAGACAGTCGGTTTGTGGAAACAACCAGCATTCTTGAAGACCTGTGTCTGCTTTTGGCAGGAATATTCCCCAAGAGTGAACTTACACATTTGGGTGCTGTACACTAATAACATCAGATAGATATATGGAGTACTAGACGGAAAAAGACAAGCAAACCTGACAGTACCGTAAGTTCTGCAATGTTGTGCTTTCATGGAAGAACATTGCGTTTTGCCAGTGTAAACTGATATTTGAATATTGGACCATAATAAAAATGTGTTTGTGCAGGGGGTGGGAAACTCTGACCCTTTGTAGTAGGTGTCTTGTGATTTAGAAGCATCTGGATGTTTTTGTGGTTGTGGAAGGAAATTGTGTAAATGATCCTTATTACAGAGATTTTCAGAGCTGCAAATCACAGAAAACACCCACCGAAAGACCAGCTTAGACCAGATTGAATTTCCAGGCTGGTTAATGGAGGTTATTGCTGGTTTACAGTAGCTGGTGGACCAGCAAAACCTTCCTGTGAAGTTGCAGGGTTCCCAAGGTCACGAAAAACCTGAAATATTTTACAATTTGGACTGAAAAAAAAAATCATGGACACTTTATCTAGAAATTGCTTTTCGTGAGTGCAAAGTTTGTTTTTAAAATCCCGGTCCAGTGTTCACAAACTATTGGAAAAGTCATGGAAATGCATTGGTCAAAAGGTTTGGAAACCCTGTTGTCCAAGGTAGTCTTAGAGGTTAAATGAGTTATACTAGTTAAGTACCAACATCCAGTGCTCCAGCATCCCATACAAGGTGTAACGGGGAGTGTTTCAGAAAAAGGAAGTGGAAGATCCAAATGCAATACAGCAGTTTATTAACAAAATAACAAAACATCCAAACAGCAGGAGAAAAGCGCCAACAGTGGGCACGTGAGCATCGGAGCTGGACCACGGAGAAATGGAAGAAAGTGGCCTGGTCTGATGAATCACGTTTTCTTTTACATCACGTGGATGGCCGGGTGCGTGTGCGTCGCTTACCTGGGGAACACATGGCACCAGGATGCACTATGAGAAGAAGGCAAGCTGGCGGAGGCAGTGTGATGCTTTGGGCAATGTTTTGCTGGGAAACCTTGGGTCCTGCCATCCATGTGGATGTTACTTTGACACATACCACCTACCTAAGCATTGTTGCAGACCATGTACACCCTTTCATGGAAACGGTATTCCTTGGTGGCTGTGGCCTCTTTCAGCAGGATAATGCGCCCTGCCACAAAGCAAAAATGGTTCAGGAATGGTTTGAGGAGCACAACAACGAGTTTGAGGTGTTGACTTGGCCTCCAAATTCCCCAGATCTCAATCCAATCGAGCATCTGTAGGATGTGCTGAACAAACAAGTCCGATCCATGGAGGCCCCACCTCACAACTTACAGGACTTAAAGGATCTGCTGCTAACATCTTGGTGCCAGATACCACAGCACACCTTCAGGGGTCTAGTGGAGTCCATGCCTCAACAGGTCAGGGCTGTTTTGGCAGCAAAAGGGGGACCAACACAATATTAAGGTCATAATGTTATGCCTGATCGGTGTGTGTATATATATATATATATCGATTTGACAGCACTAAATAATAGTAATAATAAGAAAACATCTCTATTTTTCAATTTATTTTTAGGATACTCCCTGGCCAGGGCTTAGGACCTTCAATCTCTTGACTCAGAAATTCAGTCTCTCACACCAACAAATCTAATCAGGTCCCACTGGATTCATACAGGCCTTACCGGGCACTAGGATCCATAACATGACATATGCTGGTGAGCAGGCTGTTTCAGCAGTGCAGCTTTTTGTCATTAACTTTCTCCTTAATGCTCTCATACATTTTTTTTTCTATTTTAACTTCCTTTGCATTTTGACACAAAAAGGAGTGACATCTGCCAAAGACTACAGACAGACTAAACATGAGTTTCCACAGCATACATCCAACCAAAAAGGCCCCAATCCAACCATAACTCTTCCTTAAACCATGTCATATATATTTACTTTATCTAAATTTGTATTTGACATAATGACTTTAATTAAATTAAAACCGAATGTAAGCTAATTGCAGTATATTTCCATGTGATTTGAATATGGAAGAATTTCTTTTTTTTGTCACGCATTGGCTAAAATGACAAATTTTATCCTTTTTCATAAATATATGTATGTAATGTATGCTAACGTAATCCTTTTTAATAAGATTACATATGTTATGTATAGATAGTGTAACATTCAAACAAATAAAAATACAAAACTAACATACAATGCATAATTTTGGCTTGGTTATGATATATAACGTTAATATTAACATTTTGATTTTGATAATGTAACATAAATGGTGTTCCATATGACTTTAATCATGTAAAATGGAACTTAAATTTACATAGAAAAAAATCCAGGCACAGACTTTGCTTAGTCATTTCAGAAGTCCACCACCACCACTGTTTGTTTGCAGATGTTTCTAAGTAGTGATGTAACTATGGCAAGAATAACGCACCCACTGAAGTCTAATTCTGATCTTGTTCCAGACTTTTGGCCGTTCCCAGGAAAGCCCTGACTTCATTTCAGCTGCCTTTCTTTCCAGACCATCCACTGGATGACTTCACCTCACTGCCAATACGATGTCGTCAGCTCACCGGCGTGCTTTAGTCATCAAATATACCAGCGCGAGCTGTGGTCTGCAGACTAAACACAGACCGTTATGAATCTCCCGGTGCACGGACTGTGGCTGAAATCACATTAGTTGCTGATAAATGTGAAATGCTAATCACTCTCCGGAGCGCTGGTATAAAGATTTGTCATGAGCAATCTCCATTAGGACCACTAAAAGCAAACACAACCTATTCTGAAGGATTTTAAAACTCATTCTCAGACATGAGTCAAATGTAAATGATTATGTGTAGTCTGAGAATAACTTAGAAATCAATGCTAAATGCTGAATATGTTTTCCAGATTGAGATGGTAAACAGAATACTGAAATGAAACAGAATACTTCATCTTTCTTTGGGGTCGTTAAGTTTCTTATGCTCACCAATCGCAAAATACATTAATATTGTAAATATTATTACAATTTAAAATAGCTGTTTTCTCTTTGAATATATTTTAAAAATATAATTTAATCCTGTGGTCAAAGCTGAATTTTCAGCATCATTACTCCTGTCTTCAGTTGTCACATGATCCTTCAGAAATCACTCTGATATGCTGTTCCTTTTTAAATTCAGTTGATTTTTTTTGACCCCATTGGCAGATATATTTTCTTGTTTTAATCATAAACTTAATTTTGATGCGGTTTTCTGAAAACAAGACTTGCGTCTCATGTATGTCGATTTAGATATTTGCACTGGAAAGCAAGACAAAAACACTAAGTAAGAGAATAATTTAAAAGCAGTGTAGAAAGTTTAAGAGAACAGCATTTATCTAAAATAGAAATATTTTGTAACATTATGGGCCCTATTTTAACGATATGTTAACAAATTGCAACAAAGTGCATGGTCTGAAGCGCATGGCGCAGATGCGAATCCACTTTTGCTAGTTTAATTTTTATCTGTACACAATAATACACAATAATAACACAATAATGTACACAATAATAATCTTTTACATTGTAATCCTTTTATTTTTAATATTTGGCATGTTTGTGTGCTGCTGCACGTCACTGTGTGTGTAATAAGCAGAGTTTACGCGCGTTGTGCACCCGCCTATAGGCTCATATTACTAACGCACCCTTTAAATAACACAAAAAAAATACTGTTTTCAGTTTCTCAAAATAGCAACGTGCCAACAATGCGCCTGAACACACCTCGTTTTCAGACCAGCACGCCCATGGGCGAACAGATGGGCACGAGTGCATTTGCTATTTAAACAACGTGGCGCTGGACGTGAAAATGATAACTGTGTTGGGCTGAAACTAGCAGATTTTCGCATTGCACCGGGTGTATGATAGGGCCCTTTGTCGCTATTGTCTGTTTTAATCAATTTAATGCATCCATGCTGAATAAAAGCTTTCATTTTGTTTTTTGTTTTTTAAAAATCCTACTGACCCCAAATTTTAAACAGTATAGTGTTAGTGTACGCTGTATATACACTCACCTAAAGGATTATTAGGAACACCTGTTCAATTTCTCATTAATGCAATTATCTAATCAACCAATCACATGGCAGTTGCTTCAATGCATTTAGGGGTGTGGTCCTGGTCAAGACAATCTCCTGAACTCCAAACTGAATGTCAGAATGGGAAAGAAAGGTGATTTAAGCAATTTTGAGCGTGGCATGGTTGTTGGTGCCAGACGGGCCGGTCTGAGTATTTCACAATCTGCTCAGTTACTGGGATTTTCACGCACAACCATTTCTAGAGTTTACAAAGAATGGTGTGAAAAGGGAAAAACATCCAGTATGCGGCAGTCCTGTGGGCGAAAATGCCTTGTTGATGCTAGAGGTCAGAGGAGAATGGGCCGACTGATTCAAGCTGATAGAAGAGCAACTTTGACTGAAATAACCACTCGTTACAACCGAGGTATGCAGCAAAGCATTTGTGAAGCCACAACACGCACAACCTTGAGGCGGATGGGCTACAACAGCAGAAGACCCCACCGGGTACCACTCATCTCCACTACAAATAGGAAAAAGAGGCTACAATTTGCACGAGCTCACCAAAATTGGACAGTTGAAGACTGGAAAAATGTTGCCTGGTCTGATGAGTCTCGATTTCTGTTGAGACATTCAGATGGTAGAGTCAGAATTTGGCGTAAACAGAATGAGAACATGGATCCATCATGCCTTGTTACCACTGTGCAGGCTGGTGGTGGTGGTGTAATGGTGTGGGGGATGTTTTCTTGGCACACTTTAGGCCCCTTAGTGCCAATTGGGCATCGTTTAAATGCCACGGCCTACCTGAGCATTGTTTCTGACCATGTCCATCCCTTTATGACCACCATGTACCCATCCTCTGATGGCTACTTCCAGCAGGATAATGCACCATGTCACAAAGCTCCAATCATTTCAAATTGGTTTCTTGAACATGACAATGAGTTCACTGTACTAAAATGGCCCCCACAGTCACCAGATCTCAACCCAATAGAGCATCTTTGGGATGTGGTGGAACGGGAGCTTCGTGCCCTGGATGTGCATCCCACAAATCTCCATCAACTGCAAGATGCTATCCTATCAATATGGGCCAACATTTCTAAAGAATGCTTTCAGCACCTTGTTGAATCAATGCCACGTAGAATTAAGGCAGTTCTGAAGGCGAAAGGGGCTCAAACACAGTATTAGTATGGTGTTCCTAATAATCCTTTAGGTGAGTGTATGACTGGACAACTTGTGGCATTGCTGATTACCCAGCATGCTCTGTGGCTCAAATCAAATCAGAGTGAATTTGATCTGAAATGCAGGAGATATAATGCAAAAATAATCTTTTTTAATGTAGATTTGGAGCATCAGATACATACCAGCAACATATACAGTACAGTAACTGTGTACTATGTACTGTATACCCATATAGACATTATATAGACATTCATACAGTTGAAATCTGCATCCAGAGACAATGGCTGCGTCCCAAAGCTTAGGCAGCTGACTTGTTGCCTCGCTGCCCTATCAGGCAATGACTTTGTAGGCAGCGTTTGCGCATGAAGGTACCTCACGAAATTTATTTTGGACAGACTTCTGAGGCAGCGTAACGGTTTAATGATCTACAGCAAAATAAAGCGAGCTTTGGTGATAACTAAGTGAATATTTAATTACTACAATAGTAATTACTCACAAGAAATTATATCAAAAGTGGAAAACGTTGGTCAAAAACGTACAACGTACACACAAACTGACCGCAACTTTCAGACACCATCTTTCTTTTTTAGCTTAACTGTCATAGAATGGAAAGCACAGGATTGTGGGATATCAAAAGCAGCGAAGGATATATCGATGCTACCTTCAAAAATCGATCAGATGAAGGTATCTCAGGAGACAGGAAGTGAGGCTAACATTGGATTCGGACTGGCCTTGATGCCTTCCTACCTTGGAATGCATCCTCCAAAGGCAGCATTTTTCAGATTTCGGACACAGCCAATGTTGAGTTTGTTAGGACAGCATCAGTAAATACCATCACTTGACATTTTTAAGCAGAAATATAACCATAGTAGTGTTTTTAGCCAACCCGATCTTACAGGAAAACATGACTATTTAACGAGGTGGCGATTTCGTATGAATTTGTATGAAGGACCACCCCTAACCCCGCCCCTAAACGTACCCATCACTGGGGTTTAAACAGATCGTACGAAAACGCACAAATTAGCCACCAATAAAAGCAAAATGAAAATAGTTACGAATTGCTGTGAGATTGTGTTGTTTCAGCACATGATCTTCTAAATGTATTAGGATTGTATGATCCTTATGCCTGCTACAGACTGTGTGATTTCGGCAGTCCTATAAGATTATTACAAATCACACTGTGTGACATGGATCTAATAAACTTGGGTACTATATACAGTATATGTAGACTGTATGATAATGACACCTATTGAATCGTAGGCTATGACGCAAGTATAGAAGAATAAAACATCATCAGCATGCACTAGTGGTAAACAAATAGAGGAAGTTCAATCACACTTTGGCAATTGTGGTTTTTATGTGCACTGAAAAAAAAGAGGAGGCGAAAGAGGAAAAGAGGCCTAGGGAAAAGAGGCCAGCTTGGCATGCCAATTTTGCAAATGGAGCTTGAGGTAAGTATTTAAGTTTTAGTGCCATGTTGCGTTGATCAATACATCATTTCATGTATTTTTATTGGCTAGTCAGTAGACGTAGGTTGTAGCAGCAAACACACTGTGAGACAATCATGCTAAATTTCTGATCACAGGCTATCTTTGGTCGCAAGACCGTGACAACGGCCGTCTTTGAACCTCTCTCACTGTATGACGTAGGATCACCGTTTAGGAGCCACGACCACAGAAATCAACACGACTGGTCATCTTTCATCTGGGACAGCCCAAAATTGAACAATGTGTTCCGGGCATAAGAATGACATGCTCCTTGCTCTTGCTGTGATTACCAGAAGATTCCATATGGAAGACATCGAGAAGAAGCTGCCATTTTCATCCCTTAAGGTACTTCACACATCTGAACCTTTACTAGCTCCATGCTGGGATGTTTAAATTCATAACTATAAGTGGTAATAGCCTCCATTTATTTTCCAAGAGCCCTGAGCACATACAGTACAACCTAACATAGCCACTCATTCACGATTGCCTCTTGACCTACATGTGTGGCCGCAGTAGCTTTGACTCTCTGGAACTGTTTTTTTACTGACCTTTGGACTGACTAATGAATTATTGTCCATGGATTCAGAGAGTTTGTTTTGCCAGACCGAGATGATGTTTTGCTTTCCATTCTCCCCTAGTTTTATGGGGTTTCAAACCAAGGGTTTTCTCAAGGACTGACATCCAGACTGTGTTTTATACATCAAAACAAGTTGTGTAATCCAATATCCATAACAAGCAAATCTCACATTTCCTTGAACATTCCTACGGGAACACTTTCCTGAGTTCATTTGTCCAGTATATTTACTTCAAATATGGAAATATAATTTGAATCAATTTGTACTAAAGCATTAGGGAGTAGCTAAAATTATTACTTAGCTCTCTGAAATATTCGATTATTACAGAAATATATGTTGAATAACCAGTCGTTCCAGGGAACCGATTTCCTTCCATATCTGTACTATGGTTCCATATCTCTCATCTCTTTCTTCTGACGTAAACTAATTTGATGTAGGGCATCTTACAATTATTCATAAATAATAATACTTAATGAGAAGTCCCCAAATGAAGATTTTAGAAGAATTTATTTCATATAATTGACCATGTGTTTATCATTGGCCTACGGTCAGTTTGTCCCTTGTAGACTTGTTGTTTTTGAGTCATTTCATTTGGTGTCATACACTTCCATTCAATTGTTTGTGGTCGGTAAGATTTTTTAATGTTTTTGAAAGAAGTCTCTTATGCTCACTATACAATGGTGCATTTATTTGATCAATAATACAGTCAAAACAGTAATATTATTATTATTATTTAAAATAACTCTTTTCTGTTTGAATATATTGTATTCTATATTGCATTCTCGTTTTACGCAGCACGTTTGAGCTTCATCAAGAACCAATGAGGTTCATTCTCGTGTTACGCAGCACGTTTGAGCTTCAGCAAGAACCAATGAGGTTCATTCTCGTGTTACGCAGCATGTTTGAGATTCACCAAGATCCAATGAGGTTCATTCTCGTGTTACGAAGCACGTTTGAGATTCACCAAGAACCAATGAGGTTCATTCTCGTGTTACGCAGCACGTTTGAGCTTCAGCAAGAACCAATGAGGTTCATTCTCGTGTTACGCAGCATGTTTGAGATTCACCAAGATCCAATGAGGTTCATTCTCGTGTTACGCAGCATGTTTGAGCTTCAGCAAGAACCAATGAGGTTCATTCTCGTGTTACGCAGCATGTTTGAGCTTCAGCAAGATCCAATGAGGTTCATTCTCGTGTTACGCAGCACTTTTTTGCTCATCGTTTTAGCTGTCAAGTTACACATGCTCTCCAATAGCAAATGTAAACATACTATATGTTTATGTACATACATTCAAACAGTAACTCTGACACACTGAAAATATATTGAACTATGTGAATCATTTTTCTCTTTGAACCATGATTAGAAATAATCTTTTAATGAAAGCCTTAGGTACTCTTGTCAACAAATGCTGAGCTTGGCATGAGGTGAATTAGCAGGAAATTAATGTTCAGCTAAAAGAAGATGTGGTTTTAAAGATTAGTGAAGGAAGCATTCGATGGGAAGTTGCAAAACACCAGCCCTAAACTGGGAGAGGAAAGTCTGACATCACTCATTAGTCAATTAAGATGCCTGGGAGGAACTTCACAATGTTAATGAACATGAGGAGACGGGAAATATGAGTCAAATTCTAAATGGAGATTTCCAAACATGTTTTTAATTAACTAGTCATCTCATGCAGAGCAATTCCTGGTCAATAGCGGAAGCTAGCTCGTGAAAACACGCACAAACACACCCCGTAGACGCAGCGAACTGCCAGTTTTTTGGATTAGTGGAAGCTATGTGTTCGTTAAAATGATTTTCCCAGATGTCTCTCACCCTTCCTCTGTTATCCGACCAGGTGCGGGACAGGGCTGCAGCTTTTTTGCAGCACATGTTCTACTGTTTGTGTTGGCATCAAATTGCCTGGCTAGGTCAACCCCTGCGGTGAATCCAATAAACAATTAAAAATGCAGGACACAGGAAATCAGGGCTGCCTTCCTTATTTGGATTTTATGAGATATTTTGAGACTCTTATGATGATAATAAGGGTATGGTTGATGTAGATCTCTCTGTTGGGGTGCTTGTTAAATTACAAGTGGGATTTTGCACATTTAATCAGTTTAGATGGATGTTGTGTAATGGCTTGTAGATGCTACTGAAAGGGAAGATTCCTGTAAATGGCTTTAATATGTGGAAACAACCATGTGGACGACACCTGGATGTGGGAGAAGGAAATGCCTTTCTCTTGCCTCTGCATTTATAAAGCACACACCATTAAAAGCTTTATCACCAATAAAAGAGATTCACAATAAACACATTTTCATCATTATTTACTATTTTTTTCCATTTAGCAGACATTTGTGATGTACACAGCAATTTACAACTATGCTGCAAAAAAAAACAAAAAAAAACAAGGCTTAAACCAAATTCAGCCAGCTGCAATGGTAAAGGTTTATACCCATTCATACCCTGCTTTGGAGCCCAAAAACTTTTTTTTTTTTTTAGCAAGGATGCATAAAACATTAGAACATAAACATTTTTAAACATTAAAAAGCATAAAAGTAACAGTAAATCATTTAAGCATGTAGAATTTCAAATATATATATATTTCAAATAAACATCAAAGAATCCTGAGACATTTATAATAATTGTTGAACAGCAAATCAGCATATTAGAATGATTTCTGAAGGATCATGTGACATAGAAGACTGGAGTAATGCTTGAGTACTTATTCTGAATAAGTAATTATTTCATGACGGCTAAAAAAGTACATTCTATATAGTATGAGTATGAATGTAATCTGGACGTACTACATTCGCCATGTTGTCATTATCATGTGACCTACCGGCGTCAGTTGCGTCGCTTCACTTCCATTCATAAATCCTCTCCCGTGGCCTCATGGGATAGTAAAGTGTCCATCGTATGCACACTTCAGAATATCACCAGAAATAGGAGGTCATCCGGGTACTTTTTGCCTCATCTTTTATGAGTACTGTGAATTCAGACATTTTCACCTACTATATAGTAGGGAAGTGTGATTTCGGATGAAGCCATTGAGTGTGAAATAAAGCAAAACTGCCAAGGTAGAGATGAACATTTCTTCAGGATGATGACAGGGAATCCTGGAATATCAGGGAAAATGTGTAAAGAACACGTCAGACAGGAAATTTGTCCAGCCAAAGGAAGTATTACCTAAGAGACTGAACTTTACCGTAACACCGCAATGTGTCCCAGCAGTGGAATTAATAACAGCAACTGAAATAACAACAGCACAAGATGATGAGGTGGAAGAAATCGGTTTGAAAGACTCAAAAACTTTCACTAATGACACAGAAAAAGAAGGAAAAGTTACTGCTTGGCAGGAACATCGCTAACAAATGCAGATATCCTTTTTTGGTAAAATGCAACAGAGTTTATTTAAACTGTTAGAAATGTTATGAAAATGTATTATATGCATACACTACAGAAATGGTTGAGGTCATTAAGATTTTTGGTAACACTTTATTTTGATAGTCCACTAACTATAAGTAACTTTGCAACTACATGTCAACTAACTCTCATTAGAGTATTAGTAGACTGTCTGTTTAATGTCTGCTAACTCTTTATTTTGATGCAACAGACATTCTACTGACTATAAGTAACTTTGTAACTACATGTCAACTTATCGGACCCTAACCTTACAGTCTACTAATACTCTAATGAGAGTTAGTTGACATGTAGTTGCAAAGTTACTTATAGTTAGTAGAATGTCTAGTGGACTATCAAAATAAACTGTTACCACATTTTTTTGAAGACATTGATATTTTTTTGAGTAAAGATACTTTAAATTGATCAAAATAGAGAGTAACGACTTTTATAATGTTACAACATGTATACACCAATGAATCCTGAAAAAAGTGTATCATGTTTTCCACAAAAATAATAGGCAGCACAATATTTAACATTGATAATAATCAGCAAAGCATCATATTAGAATGATTTCTGAAGGATCATGTGACACTGAAGACTGGAGTAATGATGCTGAAAATTCAGATTTGATCACAGGAATAAATCATATTTTAAGATATATTCAAACAGAAAATCTGTTTTTTCATTGACAGCCATGCTGCAAAATAAATTAAAGAAGACTAGTGGAAGCTAATTTATATTGATCACAATAACTTGTAATTGAAAATAGTGATTGATTTGGTTTGCATCCTTTTTACTTTTGACATTAAAGCTTGCCAGAAAATAAGACTCATTTAACCGTTTTATGAGACAACAAGAATGTCCAACAAAACTACATTTCCCATCATGCTCTGTGTAGTACATGGAATTTATGGCTCAGGTGATTGGCTCATATAAAGGGAAGAAGACGACTGCAACATCCAGGCCTCATACGTCCATGTGCCGGCTGCTGTTGAGCTGAATGGGAATGCTCATGGATAGCTTTCTCCATAACTTCTTGGTGTCCACATTATGGTGTCACTCGATGTGACGAGATTTAAAAACAAAACAGGATTGTTAAGAACAATTGCCCTTGTCCTGCAACTGAACTGTCGGGATAGTTCACTCAAAAATTAACATTTTGTTTTTTGGGTGAACTATCCCTTTACCATTAAATTGCACTTGACACTACATGAATGTAAACCTTCACAGAAGGTTGTATATGCTGGCAGTGGAGCTCTGGACTGAGCAGACATACACCTGGAAGTGTAGCAATGAATTATATCCATGTTTTGACTGAGTTGATATGTTAACGGTTGACAGTTAACAGGGTTTGCTGTATCTGGAACGAGGATTTCCTCAGCTTGTGGAAATCTGCAAATGCAGTCTTGGGAAGGGGATTGCAATTCTGTTTCTAAGACATTGCATTTTTAGCATGTAATCTACACTGTGGACATTTTGAACATTTTAACATTATTTTAGTATTATTTATATAATTTTATAGTATTTATTAATATTCTGATTAGCTTTTATTTTTGGATTTTTTTTAGTTTGTTTAATTTTAGTAATTTTATTATGTAGGCCTACATTTGTCATTTTATATTCGTTTTTTGTATTTCTATTTAACTTTAATTACTGAAAAGTTGTTATTTCAGTTTTAATACTTCAAACTGATCTTATTTTATTTCATTTAGTTGCCAGGGCAGCGTTCCTTTTTTTTTTTTTTTTTTTTTTTTGTTAAGTTAAAATTTCTCATCTAATATTTATGTTTTATTTTATTTCTGCTTTAGTTATTTCAATTAACGAAGACAAAATTGTAGTAGTTTGTTTTTGATTCACTCAAAAGAACCGGCTCATGAGAGTCATTTGAATTACACTACACTGGTTACGATGTGTTTGACTCACTAAAAAGAACCGGCTCATAAGAGTCATTTGTTAATGAACTGGACAGCGATTAGTTTGTATCGTTGTGTTTGTTTTTGCGTGATGCCCACATTGATAACTCAACAGAAAGGCGTGAGATTTAGATTTAATTCAAAATGCAAGCTCACAATTTGGGTGTTGTTTCTTTTGCCATGGCGTTGTAGATTTAAGCCTTGCAGGAACCGAATTAAATACTGAGAGAACATCCTGAGAGACTTTTACCTGTGGACGTGGTCATGGTATTAATTAGTTTCGGGAAAAGAAAAAAGCGATGCAATACAAAGCCATGAGGTAACGGGGATGAAATATCAGTCGTGCTTTATATAATGTGAGTATATAAAGATGTATAAACATAATTGAAGTTACATGCGTTCTAACATATAAGTTACTGGCATTCAAAGTAACACAGGGCACAGCACAATGTGCAAAACACAATGACACGATGCTATGGTGTTATGGGTAGTTGCCAGGGCGTTGCTATGCAGTTTTAAAGTGTTCAGAGTGGTTTTTATTGTTACTGTATGGTTGCTGGCAATACTGGGGTGTTCTGGATGTAGCCCACACCGTATGATATTCTGGTCTCTCTTTGTGGCACAGAATCTTTCAGTCTGTGGGATTTTTGTTTTTAGCCCTCCTAACATTTTGTTACGTTTGCAACTCTGTTTTGATGATCCAATTTATATTTATTCAATATGCAGCCTCTTTAATCCAAAGTCACTTGTGAATTATTTGGAATGCAGCAACATATTCCAATCATTCAAACAAAGCCCATCAGGTCAGTTTCACATATCGCGTGCATCTGATTCCAAACCTCTTCATCCAAAAAAAGGATGCCAGAGAGGTTACTATGACAACCAAATATTCCTTAACAAGGGGAAAATTTTTTTGTACTTTTCCTATCGGTGACAATTCATCACCATCTTTGGAAAGTCAAACATTGTTTTGAGAGTTGCAGCTGTCCAATACGAGTTGCAGATTAGATCATTCTGCTTTTGAGTTTCTCAAATCTTGGATCTTTATGTTGTTGTTTGGCTGTAGGTCACTGAGCTAATTTATTTTCTCAAGGATCTGCCTTTGTTTGCCAATCTGATGATCATAACCATAAAGAATTACAGCATACTAGTGGATAGAGTCTGTTGCCAAGTAAGATTTCCATATTAAACTTCTGGGATATGAAGTGGAACGATACTGAATATGCACAAATAACACCTGCAATTAAGATTTGAAATGAAATAGCTTTACAATGAATTTTGCAATTAAACTGAGACGTACAGATACATTTAGAGATAAAATAGATAAATAGCTTGTGATGTTCTTATGTGTTGCTTTGGTTGAAATGCATCTCTAAAATTACTAAATGTGATGCAAAAAAAAGTCGTGAAGTCGTGTTCCGGCGGGAAAGTGATGTCAGTGCATACCCTCTATGCATTTTTAACAGTCACTTGTCGCCACCTACTGGCGTAATGATGTAATGATACAATTATTATATGAAGCGCCATGTTACTTTCAAAAGGTGATTTGCTCTATTTCGATCACTTTCGTAGACATCACATCAGTGTTTATATCCAAACTTTTATTCCAGTACTTTCTGTGATCATATGAATATATTTTTAACATGGAATTAACGATACCGGGTGATTGAAAAGACTGTTTGTAAAGCTGTTTCATACTTGGATAGCTTAACTGCTTTCTCTAGGTCAGCGGCAGTGCAAATCGTTGACATTTAGGGATGAGATCGTGTTTTTTAACGATTAATCGTGCAACTCCAACTCACCCTCATGATAATCTGAACACTTACTGACTTTATTTCTCTTATGAAATACAAATTGAGAAGATTAGCAGGTTGTTTGCTAAATAAAAATTTGTATCTGTCTGTGCTTCGATTAGAAAAGTTCATGTATACCTGCAAAAAGTTGCAATGAAAACAAAGACTATTGCAGTATGTTTTACAGGAAAATACTATGTCAGTGAATCTACTTCAACATTTCACATTTAATTCAATGTGATGCCATTTTTTTACTTATTTGTGAAATATTCTAGCAATTTCTGAATGAAACTTTTTTTAAAGCCGTTTTTCAGTGTATGGACTACTTGTATGATCAGTGTATGCTTCACTTGAATGGAAAATAGCATATTGAACATTTAGTTAAACTTCTTTTATGTTTCACATAAGCAAGAAAGTCTTATGTGGTTTAATTTTTGAGTAAACTCTTTCTTTAGTATACATACAGTAGAGTCTTGGAGAATTATTTCTCGAAGTGAAGGAAATAAGCATAGACAAATGAGACCCCAGAGCCACATTAAACATGCAGACCAAGCCAGCAATACCCAAAAGACCGTTTGCCACACCACAAACGCCTCGTGACTCAGCACAGATTTCCAGACTTCTTTCATCTACAGCCATGCTGCAGTTAAGCAGTCTGCCTCAGTCAGAAATGGTTTGGCATGGAAGCGCATCTTTACTCAAATCCTGGACTTTCGCATTTTAGTTTGGCTGTAAATCAGCACGTTAATTATTTGTTACCTCGAGGCTCTGTATTTCCCTGCTCTTCCACAATTTATGACCACCTCAGTCCATCTCTATGAATCATTGCATTCAGACAGGCTTTTTAAAGCGCATTTAAAGTCAGACAACATTTCTTAATCAGATTATTAGCATCTAAAAAAGTTTTACAGGTAGACATGAATGCTAATATTTGAGTGAGAATCATTTTAGACAAGCTGTCCGAGTGCAGTTGCTTGCTCTATCATCATAATTGTATGTTTTTAATGTTTGGCACACATAAATACTGCAATATTCCATTAAAAAAATAAGAATTGTCCATTTTGATTTGATTTGAAAATGGAAAAATCCTTATATTGAAGGATGGACCCAAGCCATTTCTAGAGACATGAATATCAGAGATATGTACTAGTGATGCATGTTTTGGCAAACACAACTAATTATTTTCTACTTTCTCAGTCTTTTCTGTATTCCAGATGACAATTCAACCATCTGTGAAGATGGAGATGGAGAGGTATGTCATTAGTATATTGCAGATAGTAAGTGCTTGATGTAACTGTAATCATGATCAGTATTGTACATCCTGTCATTCAGCTCTCTGACCTCTTTCGATTGGCTGATTACTCTGTATTAGTATTGATTGCAGGCCCTTCTGATATCAGGCTGACATTGAACCATCCATGGCTGGCACTAGTGCGTGTTAAACTCGGTCTCTTGGAGAATGGATGGTCTTCCGTTACATCTGTTTGTGAGCTGATCATTCGTAGAGAGGATCCACAAATCAGTAAGTGTTGTTTGTAAACTTTTCCATGAATATATATATATATATAGATTTGAAGTAACTTGCATGACAATAGTGATGCAGAGCATGCAGATATATCTCATAATGTAACACTTTAGGAATTCACTTTAAGCGTCTGTTTCTGTTTTCTCTCCTGAAGCTGAAATCTCACGGTAACCTTGCTGAATGTGATCAGTAGACAGTTTATTGATCCAGTATATAGATCCAGACAATAGAATCAGATATATACTCTGAAATGTAGTTATATTGTGTATTTTTTTTAAAGTTGTCTTACCATGTGTTGATTTTTTTAAGTGCCAAAATAGTCGTAATTTAGGTTTTTACTACAATTTTTCCCCCCTCTGTCTGGCTCTTAGAATTAAACAGCCTGTTTGTGCTACTGTACCTTTAAGTAATCAATATGTAAACAACCTTTTTGCATACAAAATGAGTAACAGCAATAAATCATAGGCTAAATCAGCATCCTCCTTATTACCTGACAGTGACTGAGGGGGAAAGGGTTTTCAACACTTAAAAAAGGCGTTTGAATGTGGGGCGGTTCATCTGTGTAATGTCAGAAAGTTTATGGTTATAAAAACAAAACCAGAAAAATAACCATTAGAGAATGCTCTTTATAGGTTATCTTTGGCTTGTCACAAAATCCTCCCTGCAATCTTCTGGGAAGATTAGCTTTTACAAAAATAACCTACAGAGAATGTTCCTAGAATGCCATTTGAAAAAATAACCAAACGGGAACCATATGCTAATGTTAAGGGAATGTTCTGTGTATGCTGGGATAGTCCTTTGGAGATTACATTACATTATAGATTCTTCTTCGTCCTATATGTTATCCTAGAAGTGAAGTTCTCTTGGGTTATTTGAAGCATCGCCTACATTGATGGTTGTTTTTTGTTTTTTACACAGAAGAACAGAAGGAGGGCTTATAGAGGTTAAAGAGTTAGTTCACCCAAATATGAAAATTCTGTCATTATTTACTCACCCTCATGTCGATCCAAACCCATAAGAATTTCGTTCATCTTCGGAACACAAATGAAAATCTTTTTAATGAAATCTGAGAGCTTTCTGTCCCTCCGATGACAGCTATGCAACATGTCGAGTCTCTTCAGAAAATTTGGACTAAACTGCTCGACTCATACGGGTTCGTTTTGCAATCTTCATGAACTTTTTGAAGCGTCAGAGTGGTAGTTGCGTAGCTGTCAGTGGAGGGACAGAAAGCTCTCAGATTTCATTAAAAAAGATCTTCATTTGTGTTCCGAAGATGAACGAAAGTCTTAAAGATTTGAAAGAAATGAGGGTGAGTCATTAATGACTGAATTTTCATTTTTTAGTGAACTATCCCTTTAAGAGGTTATCCTGAATCCTCAGGTTTCTGATATTGCGAGATATGGCACTCAATTTGAAGTATAATATATGTCTATAGCAAAAGCGAACCTTACAGTTTGCAAGCAGTTGGAGAGGATATCATGGTTTTGAGACTGATCCGTTGCCTTGGCTTGACAGGATGCTGGAGACAGTGAGGAGACACCAGCTGGTTCTTGTGTTCTATCTGGTCATCCAAACGGCTTCTGTCTTCCTGTTAATCTGTTGTTGTTGTTGTTGTTGTTGTTTCTATTTGTGATAATTTATGTTCAGTTGTGTTCAGGGACATGGTGCGATACAGATTTTTTTTGATAGTTTCCTCTTATATTTATCCACGAAAGCTATAGGATTTTTAAAATGACTTTTTGTTCCATGTTCTTGTAACCTGCATTTAGCAGATGCTTAAAATACACAACCTGAGATTAAATATCTACTTCATATGTACAGTGTTGTTGAAGAAGAGCCAGTAACATCATTTCCACCCCTAAGTTAATTTCCCCTAATTTTAAAGATCTCTGTTGTGTTTCTTCCATTGTTTTCTCGAACCACCAAATCTGAATATGAACTAAAGCTCGTCTCAGAGGTTTGTTTCAGTGGGCGGTTCAGCAGACGATGGTCTGATCTTGAGTAGTGTTTCTCACAGGATGGTGATGATGCCCTTCACTTCCACCACAGTCATAGTGTGCCATAGAGATGCAGTTCTTCTACAGTAGCTGTTGGCATCGTCTGCACACAAGCAAGGGAAAATGACTAATGTATTTGAGTGTGTGCCTTACACCACAGATGTATACATCAAAAAGTGATGATGCAGTTGTCATGGAGATATAGACATGTTTTGGTGTAGCACTAGTTTAGAGTTATTGGCACGAGTTTGTAAATTCTCCATCTCTCTGTATGTTCATAAATGTGCATGTTAAAAATAGCTATTTAAGAGCAGATCATCATTAAAGCTGCAGGACTGTGACAGGACGACTTTAACTTCAGCACCATGAGGTGACATTACCATGTATGACTTCGAACTTTAGTTCCGGGTTGATGACGCAAGACGCACAAGCCGAAGTAGCACGTGCGACTCAAAAAGAATCGAATGAGCCGGTTCAACCAACTGTCGAAGTTTGCAGAGGATTACCGAGGAGTCTAATGAGTGAGTTGGCGATACTATGCAAGCCTGTGGCACGTACTGGAAATATGCTTATTATGACTACTGTTATTAAATAAAATTTTGTTAAAACCTGCAAAAACCTTTAGATATGTAACATATCCGCATTTATGCATGTCTAAACTTAATCAGCGTTCACACAAATAACTTTTTATTTGAATGTTTCAATATGCGTTGAGACAAATGACTTTATTTGAATGTTTGTTAGAAAAGAAATGCATAGTGGCATCATTGCTTTCTGACGTAAGGAACCAATGAATTATGTTTTGAACCGATTCATTGAAACAAACTGTCTGAAAGAACCGGTTCGCGGAAATGAACTTTACATAACTAATAATAACACAAGACACAGGGAAATCCAGAGAGACAAGCAGAAGATCAAAACCATGACACGGAAAACCAGAAATAACACTCAGAAATGCAGCGTAACACAAACAAGACTTCACAAAGAGTGAGAGAAAACACAGGGCTTATATACACAGACATTAATAAGCTAATGACACACAGGTGGATGTAATCACAAGATAATGAGTTCAGGCAAAGGTTTATGGGAAATGTACTTCATGATAGAATGGCGAAGGACTAGGTAGGAGTGCCCTCTGGTGGCTATCATAGGCACTCCGGCTGGCAGGCGTGACAGTTTTTTACAAAACTGTGGCAATTTTGTTTTTCTTCTTCTACTTATGTATTTAGTATTTATGTGTGCAATTTCCAGGCGATATATACCTTTAATGCAATGTAAAGCCCTATTCGGATGGTAATTGTTTCTCGTGGGGTCATAAGGTATTTTCATCATTGACAGGGTTTGTGATTTTATTGCCGTCCGAATCCAGAATGTCAGTGTTTTTCTCCAACCACCTGCGTAAAAATCCCCGGCCGAATTACCTACTGTTTTTTGACAAACACCAAGGTCGTGTGGTAATTTAATTGCCGTCCGAATCCACATCACTGAGTTTTCAAGAATATATCACTTCAAAATTCACTGTTTATATCCTTTTTGACCACTGCAGAGCACCGCACGGTTGCGCTTCACTGTAATTTGGATGCATTTTAAAGCTCTAGACTTTTATTACTGAAATGCTGGCAAGTATTTACAAAAGCAATATATTTCATCACCGCTCAAAAAATAAAAAGAAGAAAAGCACGTAAACATTTGAAACGGAAGCAATTATATATGTTAAAATAACCAAGCAGCATTATGTTTACCTCATGTAAATAAGAGGCTGTATTAACTTATTTCTGCTCATTTCCATGTGGAATAAAATGACATCCTTTATTTTGAGATAAAATACAAGACATAAAACCATTTTAACTATAATGTGCGTCTATATATCTTCCTATTTTTAAACAGATTTAAATAATTAAATAATAATTAGGATATTATTTTCCTATTATTAAATTAAATATGCATTTATTCTTATTATACCAAGCATATGACATTTTATTTACAGCATACAATCATGTTATTGACCAGGTGAGCAGCGCGTTCCCAGGTGCGCAGGATCACAAAACTCGCTCCTCCACCGTGAATAAATCACCATCCGAATGCACGAGTTTGATCACTGAGGTGGCATGCAAATTTATTTTTACGGACTTCCACGTGAGAAACAATTACCGTCCCAATAGGTCGATAGAAGTGTCTGCGAAATGCATAAATGAAAACAGATTTGCTACAAATGGTTGTGTGTAATTGATGTAAAATGTAATGCCAGGTTAAGTCAGTATTTTGAGATGTTAATTTGCTTTATTTGACTGAGCTGCAGGAACACGACTGAGTTTAATACTAAATATGATTATAAAATCTGTTTTACTTGGGCAGTTTAATGTCCTGCCTAAAAGTTTAATTTCTCTGTCTCATTTAGAATGTTAATGAGGCATATTTACTAAATGATCTTAGCTAGGGCAATTTTTCTTTCAGCTATTAGAGGCTAATTAAGCTGAGCCTTTCTTTTTTTAAATGCAAGAAAGTTGGTTTTGTTTTAATATTAGAATGCATGCTGCCTGCAAATGCACAAAACTCAGCATCAGAAGTGACACAGAGATGTTGTTTAGATTGAAGCAGCTGTAGATGCAGAGTGTTAACAGACTTATAGCTTTACAAGCAAATTGAGTCTCTTTTGCTAACAAAGACCTTCAGTGATCTTCCAAAGATAAGCACTGGTTCAAATCACTTTTACTGTTGCTCACACTTAGGGTTAGGGCTTTGTTTAAATCATCAACACTAAGTATTAAACTTTGTTTAACTTTGACACACAGTTAGCGCTCCAGACTTAAATTATCACATGTTGTACTGTGACTTAACTAAGTGATGAGACAGGCAGTTTTTGCCTGGTAAATTGAGGAAATAAATCATTGAAGGAGGGACTGCAGCCATATCTAGAGAGCAGAATATCACATGGACTTGGGTGGACAGCAATTCACTAAAAACCATTGTTCAAATCATCGATCAGGAACAAAATGGGAATTTTGATTTCATGTTGACCATATATGTAGCTGTCATTGTATTAACTAAGCATGAAAACAATTCAAAACATAAGTGTTTTGAACATGACGGTAAGGATAGTGCTGTTTGCTTTCGGTGCATCTCATATATCTGAGCATTGATCACTGTTCTGTTTTCATAAATATTTATGCTGACAACAGTGCTGTGTTTTCTGTCAAGACTTTCCTCACTGAAGAGGTATGCAAATGACAGTCTAATCTAAATACAAACCGATGTCTTTTGTCTGATAAACAGCGGTAGTGCAGCCAAATGTCTTGCATTTTGGAGCTGTTTGTCTTACAGGGAGATGCCTCATATGAGAACGCAGAGTTTACTGATCCAATAATCAAACTGACAGAGATTAATTGGATTTTTACCCATACAGAGTTTCTCTTTTTTATGATATCTTGGGTATTGGTACACAAAGTATATTTCTAGCTCATATACATTTGGATACACACTGGTATGTGTAAAATCAACATAATGACAGCAAACGTAAAGCTTTTTATGTATGTACAATTTCAATCAAATATGGGAAAATATCAGATATGTTCAATCAATGTAGTATGATTTATTAATCTTGAATTAGACATTAAGATGCCATTTGATGGATGTAAAAACTACTAAACACAGTTCACATGTTTTAAGTGTCATGTTTTTTTCATAATCATTTGTAACAATTTGTGATACTTTGTTATAAGGACTAATTCTAAAATGACAAAATTATTCCACAGTACAAGCAAAATACATTTTTAATGACATTTATGGACAGCTGACTAAAATTAACTTGGAATTAAAAATCAAAATTCGTAACCAAATAAAAACTATAGTTTTTAAAAGTATAACTAGAAATTTAACCCTAACGGCTGTATTTTTTTCCATTGTGATCTGCTGCTGTAGTTCACATTGACAGAAGCCGTAAATCCCTACGGAAAAAGCCTCGGAGGCAGTTTGGATCCTCACAAAGGTGCAGTGTTGGAAACGTTCAGGATGCATATGCAAAATGATTCAAATGTGCAGGTGAATGTTTTCTCCAAGATGAGTTTGGCAGGTTGGTAGGAATGAATCGTTTAGCTGCTCTATTAATCTCGCTCTGTTCCTGGAAACTTATTGCTGGCAAGAGAAAGTTTTGTTTTGCTTTGCTTCTGGATGTGCTACAATCAATTCAATACAATCAAAGCCTATTCCATATGTAAAAAGAAAAAGCATACAGTTTATTTTTAGGTGAATATGCTTGAGTGTACTCAAAAAAAGAGGTGTATAAGTTCAGATCAATGAGGCCTATGATCAATCTGTTGAAATCCAAACCTGGCCTAATTTTAAGAAAACAAGTTGACAAAAAGACTGAACCCAATATTTGGTAATATTATAGTACAATAAGAGATTTACAAGCAATTTAAAGAGTTAGTTCATCCAAAATTGAAAATTATCCCATTATTTGCTCACCCTCAAGCCATCCTAAGTGTATATGACTTTCTTCTTTCAGCCAAACACAGTCTATATTAAAAAATATCCTGGATCTTCCAAGCTTTATGGTGAATGGTACCTTAGATTTTGAAGCCCAAAAAAGTGCATCCATCCATCATAAAAGTAATCCATACGGCTCCAGGGGGTTAATAAAGGCCTTCTGAAGCGAAGCCATGCGTTTTTGTAATAAAAATATCCATATTTATAATTTTATAAACTATAATCACTGGCTTCTGTTAACGGCCGTGCCAAGTCTAGTTCCGGCGGAAGAGTGACCTCTGACCCGAAGCATGATGTAAGATGTAGGTGTAGCGTAAGCTTATGCCGAGTTCACATTGCACGATTTTCAAAGTCGTCAGATCGCTGTTCTTTTCACACTGCACAACTATCTGGAGTAGCCTCCCTTTGGTTGCTGTTGTGTGCACATTGCACAATGGATCGGCGACAGGGTAAACTACGTCCGCAAACTACGTTTCACAACCAAACACACGGGAGAAGTGATAAGGTAATAACGCAAGATCACATGTGCGCGAGACCGGAATTGTTATTAAAGTCAGGGCTGCCAACTCTCACACATTTGGCGTCCAAGTGAATCTCACGCCAAATTGCCAAACCTGTTTTTGATATGAAACAAAGTCTAAGCTTTTAAATTTTTTTAAGTTTTAATACGAAATTCAAACAATAAATACCGTTTTGGCGCACTTAATGTGGCATAACAGTTAAAGCCAGAGCCATTGAAAAACAGAGTTGCGACATGCTTTCATCTCCCCGCGGCGCGCGCGGTCACGTGGTTCATGGAGCTCTCAATAGTTCTAAACAAACCAGCGCTGTCAATACATTTGAATAGACAACAGCTTCACTATACAGGTATTTCCAGCAATTTTTGGTAAACAGTACAGCATAGTGTGCATTGATTATTACGTCAACCACATTTACAGTATCATTTTATTATGGAGAGTGATGGAGATGCAACATTGTTAACATTAATGTTTTTCTTGCATTTAGCCCTCAGGTATTCCTTACTAATTGATCACACTCATACTCATTGGTGGTCAAATGTGACCATACACCTTAACTATTTTTCAATTAAATAAATGTTCTATATTTTAGTTCAATAATATTTATTGAATATTTTGAGGAGATCTTTTGGTACTAAATACTATTTGTGCAATAATTATGGTCCATTAATGACCACTTAAAATATTTTTCTTCTAATATTTGTATTATTTATATTACAATTAGTGTAGTAACTAAGGTTAAAATAGAGAATTCCAATGCAAAGAGGCAAAATAGAGTCATTTTGTGGCTGGAAAAATAATAATTTTCATTTGTAGTGCCATTACCAGTAGGTGCCTGTATGGCTCTTTAATAAATATACATGTAGGCCTATCTAGTCTAGTTGCTCAAAAGTATTGCATAACTGCTTACTTATTTTTAGGTTTTGCATTTGAATAAATATTTAGACATGATCAAACACTAGATTTGTTTAAATGTGACATTTTAAAACGTTAATAACTTACATCCTAATATTTTTAGTGATTCTTATATAAGCACACACAACTGAATATTAATGAATGCGAGCAAATATAAATTAACCCAAGAAGAGTTTAAAATAGTGCTAAAAAGGCAAACTTATTTTTCCTTATATATGTACATTAGGCTATACATATGAATTGATACTGAATCAAGATCGAAATCGATATTTGTGCCAATCATTTTTTTTTTTGATAGACAATAGCTTTATTTATCGTGCACTTTCGGCTTTACAACTTTCCAGAACATTTACTTTCACAAAGTTTTATTACACACTGCATGAAAGGGAATATTCGAAAAAAAACATAATTAAACTTTAAAAAATGATATCCTGCAAGAAGCTTGTGATCCAAATTGTCTGTGTGCTGATTTGCAGCAAAAAGGAAAAAAAGATAAAAAAATATTATGGAGGAGGAAATGGTTGGGGAGACGCAGGGAGCAAGGATTGTGTGTTCTGCAAAGAGAGTTGGAGGTAAATAAATACTTTTGCAATGTGCTGCTGTTGTAGCTGGTCAAGCAAATATTTGTGCTTTGTTTCTGTTTTATATAATTGTAAAGCTTACGTGTAATAATGATATTCTGGTCTATAACTCCTCCCCGAACTTCTCGCTGCCCTGTATCTTGCTCTCTTATTGGCTGTAGGTCATCGCCGATGTAATTTTCGGTCAGAAGACATTTCACACAGCAGGATTTTAAATCACAGACAGGTCCAGATATTTAGCATGCCAAATATCTCACGGGCGTCTGCAACGCATTGTCAATTCTCTCAGATCGCGTCTTTGATAATTCACACTGTGTGATTGTCACTAGCGTGAACAAGCACCAATTTGCCTCAGATTTCGGGCATTTGTTGGCAATTTCGCAAAACCTGCTGCAGAGTGAAAATCGGGGCTAAAATCGTGCATTAGGAGAGAGATGCCTCTCGCGGTTCTAACAAATAGGGCTGGGCAACAAACTCAAGCTCCTCTGATATTTCTCTTTAAAAATTGTTGTTTTAGACTTCTTCATGACCGGTGTTTTGTTTTGCTCTATCATCTGCGCTTCCATGTTCGTCAATGCGTCATGCGTTGGGTCAGAGGTCACTCTTCCACTGGAACTAGACTCACATATGGCCGTTATGGCATATATGGCAGTTTATAAAGTTATAAATATGGATATTTTTCTTACACAAACGCATCGCTTCACTTCAGAAGGCAATTATTAACACCCTGTAGTCATATGGATTACTTTTATGATGGATGGCTGCACTTTTTTTGGGGGGCTTCAAAATCCAAGTTACCATTCATTTCCATTATAAAACTTGGAAGAGCCAGACAATTTTTTTTAATATAACTCAGATTGTGTTTGGCTGAAAGAAGAAAGTCATATACACCAAGGATGGCTTGAGGGTGAGTAAATTATGGGATCATTTTCATTTTTGGTTGAACTAAACCTTTAAAAGGCTTAAATTAGGTGCGCAAGAGCACAGCACAAGTGTTAAAGTACTTTTAAGTAATTTAAAAAAAGTTTGTTTTTACCTTAAATCAGTGGATTGTTGGCTGCTTGTATTTGGAAGGACCAGCGTCAGCTTTAGTCCACGGGCGACTGCTAGTTCCATTTAGGGTAGCATGACAGACAAATCTCTAAGCTCGCTGTCATATGGGTATGACACAGAATGAATAGTCCTCTTACTGTAGCACGTAAACCAGATGCTTCGGATGACTGAGTACTCTATCCTTGTATGACGAAAAAGGAGCATGCGAACCACAGCAGTATCTATGACAATAATAATATTGTACGCAGCTTGTCGGGCCTTTTGGAAACCGTGGATATTTTGGTGGAAAAAATACTCATCATGGCCCTTGTGTGTCGTTTTCTGTTATGCAATCATACCCTCACGCCTTCAAGAAGCTTCACCGCTGTCTTTGGAAGAGATGTCCAAGATCTAGCTATTCAATTCCACTGAATGTCAAGCATCCAAATAAAGACTCAGATCTTCAGCCAAACAAAATGTAAAAACCGCTTCCATTGAGCGTTTGACTGATGACTCGGACATTTCACGATCGGAAACCACTCACATCTGTTTTTCCTGCTAGTATCATTAAATGACCCCAAAAAAGAAGTCAATACCATTTTTAAAAGGCTAGAAGAAGGTTTAGTATGGACGTTACTAAAATATATAATACTATATCCATCAGCAGCAGAACAGTCATCAGTGGATTCAGTGGTACTTTTTAGTTGCATTATCCTTCCCTTTAAACAGGAGATTATTATAGACTACGGTTTAAAAGTACTTTTGTAAATCACTGATGTTTTAGTGATTCATTTGTATTTAGCTAGTCTGATGCATATTGCACACAAAACTTTCAGCAAGATCTGGCTGAAATCCCTAGTTGCAATTTAATTGCATTCCTAAGCCTGGAAATGAAGTTGTGTTTTTATTGGTTGAATCAATGTGTGCATTTGAGGAAAAAGCAATCACTGGATTTGCCATTGATTAGCAGGTCTGTGGCATCAGTTTAGTCTGAAGCACAGTCGAAAGTTAAAGTTATAAATTAAACGACTTTTTTCTATCCCAGAGTAAACCAGTGGTTTCCATTAAAGCAGATGGTTTCCATTGAAAATGTAACAGTAGCTATGCTTCCATCCAAAGTTGTGAATTTAACTTATGCACAAAAGTGGAATATTGCATAAAACATTTGCGAATAAAGCATGGTATTTCCATACCATGTGTTCAAGAGAACAAACTCGTCACTTCTTGGGAAATTTGTACAAAATCTTTATTAAAAAAAATGGAAGATGCTGCAATTGGGGAAGCCACTTTGGCTCTTTTTCCGTACATACATAATGCAACAAGTCAAGTTAAATTTATTTGTATAGTGCTTTTCACAACACACATTTAGTGCATGCAAACATACCTTTTTATGCAAATTTTGGAATTTTGCATTAAAAAAATGATGAATGGAAACTGAATCCGAAGATCCGAATTTGTTCTAAAATTGTGCGTGAAAAACGAATGCGCTCAATTGTGGTGGATAATATTTTTATCCGACAATAAGACATGCTCATAAACTACGATGGAAACACATTTTACAAATAAATCCCTCGATGTGCAACAAAAAACTCACATGACTTTACCTCAACAGAGTATATGGTTGGATAACTGGACTAACCAGCGGACCAATCGCATAGCACAGCAGCTCAAATGTTGGTTTGGTCATTCTGAAATGTCATCAAAGTGATACCATCTTGCACGATTGCGTTCCCAAACACAAGGCCTCCATCTCCGAACACAAGATGATGTTTATTGCATTTCGTCTTCTGGCCTGCAGTCTCCGCTCTAATTCATCCCAAATGAATGTGTTCTGTCGGGTTGAGGTCAGGAAGGGGCCATCCCCAAACTGTTCCCACAAAGTTGGGAGCATGAAATTGTCCAAAATGTCTTGGTATGCTGAAGCATTAAGAGTTCCTTTCACTGGAACTAAGGGGCCATGCCCAACCCCTGAAAAACAACCCCACACCATAATCCCCCCTCCACCAAACTTTACACTTTGCACAATGCAGTCAGGCACCTGAATTCAATGATTTGGAGGGGTGTCCCAATACTTTTGACAATATTGTGTATGTGAAATGAGGTTAAAATTGCAGTGACTCTAGTTTCCTTTATGAATGCTTGTTAATCGTTTAGATGCACATGGAATATCAGTGCGTATATTGAGATTTTCCGTATCTATCCATTGAGAGAGGCTGTACTCGTACAGTATAGTTAGGCAAGAATTACCCACCACTACGTCACCCAAAACATTTCTAAAGCATTTGTAATCATGAAAGAGTTCCTGTTTGTCTTGTTTATGTGGTTATTGCCAGATCCAGTATGTTGAACCTGCAGTCATTCTCAGGAACAGCTTGGGTGGTGGTCATGCTGATGTGATGGTGGTCCAGTCCAGCATATGATGGCTGATTTAGGACTGCTGGACCACAGGGCTGAGTGGGATGACAGTATATACCATACTACGATAGGAATGTATCAACCGGTAGAGATATTGCTATACCATTTATACTGAAGTAGATATATCTAGCTCATTTACATGTGAGAGCGACAAAGAAATATGGAGTAATGGAGTGTCCCAATCATGTCAAGACAAAGAAGTTGCTACTGAGAGGTGTTGTTAAACTTTTTAAAGTACAGAATTTATACTTTTGGAATATCCAAAAAATAGTAATTAGCTATTTAAATATCTCAAAATCAAACTTTTGTTGCTTTTATTCTGTGTTAGATTTGAATTAATCTACTGTTTACTGTACAAAAGTCGCTAATGGCTGCATTTATTTGATCAAAAATACAGTAAAAACAGTAATATTGTGAAATATTATTACAAATTAAAATAACTCTTTTCTATTCGAATATATTTTAAAATATAATTAATTCCTGTGATCAAAGCTGAATTTTCAGCATCATTACGCCATTCTTCAGTGTCACATGATCCTTCAGAAATCATTCTGATATGATGATTTAATGCTCAAGAAACATTTCTGATTATTATTATCAGTGTTGAAAACAGTTGTGCTGCTTAATATTTTGTGGAAATGTGATACATTTTTTAGGATTGTTTGATGACAATGGAATTGAAAGAATAGCATTTATTTAAATATTTTGTAACATTATAAATGTCTTTACTGTCACTTTTGGTCAATTTCATGCATCCTTGCTGAATAAAAGTATTAATTTATTTATAAAAAATCTTAAACTTTTGAACTTTTAGCATACTTCAGCTATTTTTTTTTTTTTTTTAAATATATACTGTATATCAGATATATGCATTTATGTTTTACACTCTTTTTTGCCTTGGAAAATGGACCAGGAATATTGATGACAAATATATAACAGCGTTTTTTAATTGAATTTCCTGCAAAAATAACTATATTGTGAGATATATGCAGTAGTGTAAAATTACCCCTAGTGTAATATAAGATCTTGGTCATATACCGCCCATCCCAATCCAATTCAGTGTTTCAAACGAGTTCGGGAACCACAGGCGTGTGTTTAGTGTGTACACCTTTAACTACATTTATTTACTCATATATTCATGATTGTCTTGAGTAACAAGTTTTCTAAGGAACGATAGGTTATTCGGTTTGGCTCGAGGGCACTGAGCTGTCAAAGTGCATCCATGATTAATCCATACAAAAGCACGTCCCTGTGAAATACATATGGCTTCCATGAATCCATGTGACCTTCCCTGAGAGGTCAAGTGTATCTTTGCAGTCACGCTCATGTTTTTATAATGTGCAAAGAGCTCAGTGGACTCTTGCTTGCTCTCAATTGCCCTGTTTCAATTTTTCAGCAGTCAAGGTTGTAACCTTGCTGTGACCTTGTATAATTTATCACAATCTCGTCCGCTCTCTCCATACGCCCCTTTCATACCCGTCTCTCCATGGAGAAAACACAAAAACATCATAAATAAGTCATATTGTATATATTTCTGAGTTTTATGATGTTTTAACAAAGCAAGATGTGCAGTCCATATGGTGCATGCCACACTTCTTGTACTACAGTATGTCAAGTTTGGCTGTTATATAATCTAATTAATTTCACATCAGGGAACTTCATCCCATAGAAAAGAAAAATCTGAAATCTCTTATCTCAGCAATGACATCAGATGGAGACTTTTGTCAAAGACCTCAATAATCTCACAATGTCTCAAACTGTGATCAGGTTTGCTAAGATACCAGCCTACAAAAGTTAGAGATCTCAATATGAACTCGAATATTTCTCATAAAAGTTTGAATGAATAATCTTGAATTCATGTAATAGCTTTATACTGTTACTGTATGCCAACTTTTGACTATTTTGTGTGAGTTTTTGAATGAGCCTCATTGCTGTCTAAAAACAAGATGATGGAGATCAGTTTTCTTTTCAATGGGGTAAAACTCATTGAAATTTTTTTTGAGAAACAACTAACATATTATATTTCATATATTTCATAACTCCAAAAGACTTTTAATGACGTTCTCACACTGCAAAAAATGTTCTTAAATCAAGATACATTTACTTAAATCAAGATAAAATAACTGAAGGTCTTAAAAAGTCATCAAAATAAAGTGAGTTTATGCTTAAAACAAGAAAAAATCAAAACGAATCAAAGTCACTTAATTTTTTTTTTAAGTCTCTTAATTTTTCGGAATACAAGACTTAATATCTTAAGTCATTTTGCTTCTCAAGTAAATGTATCTTGATTTAAGAATGTTTAGATATTTATACTGGAAAGCAAGACAAAAATACTGAGGAAGAACATCATTTTTGAAGTGCATTTACAGTATTTTTTTATCGAAGAATCAACGTTGTCTCAGATGTTTCTCCTAAAATTCCTTTAGACACAAATGAGTCAATAGTTGACACACGATAGGAGTATAGAGGAAATAAAATGAATGAGGAACAGCTCAGATCATTTGTTCTTAGTTCATATTGCGATCTCTGATTTTGATTGCTGGTATCTTGGCAAATCTGAGCACAGTTTGAGACGTTATTGAGGTTTTCTGAATCTCTGTATGTGAGAGATTACTGAGTATTTTTTCTGTCAAAAAAATCTGATAATCGAGAGACTTGAGAAAAATGAGCAGTTTGGGTCTCATTCATGAGAAATAAGCATAACTATTTCTATGTAAATGATAAATGCATAAGTTGTCAGGTCGAAGTGAATGCAACAATTTACACGAGAATAGTTTTATGAGCCATTTGCACAGATTCATTTTGCTTGTGTTTCATGGATGAGGAAAATCAAGATGTTAAAGATGTTGTGGCTGATTTTTTCTTTCCAGTGGGGTTAAAACCATCTGCTCATGACATACTTGGTGATTTTAAATGTTAGGGGTGTAACAATATATCATGTCACCAGGGCTTGACATTAACACCCGTCAACCCGCCTAATGCTTGTGTATTTCAGCAGTGGTGTGTAACGCAGTCACTCCTACTAGCCTCTTTGGCAGGTTGAATATATATATATATATATATACACTCACCTAAAGGATTATTAGGAACACCTGTTCAATTTCTCATTAATGCAATTATCTAATCAACCAATCACATGGCAGTTGCTTCAATGCATTTAGGGGTGTGGTCCTGGTCAAGACAATCTCCTGAACTCCAAACTGAATGTCAGAATGGGAAAGAAAGGTGATTTAAGCAATTTTGAGCGTGGCATGGTTGTTGGTGCCAGACGGGCCGGTCTGAGTATTTCACAATCTGCTCAGTTACTGGGATTTTCACGCACAACCATTTCTAGAGTTTACAAAGAATGGTGTGAAAAGGGAAAAACATCCAGTATGCGGCAGTCCTGTGGGCGAAAATGCCTTGTTGATGCTAGAGGTCAGAGGAGAATGGGCCGACTGATTCAAGCTGATAGAAGAGCAACTTTGACTGAAATAACCACTCGTTACAACCGAGGTATGCAGCAAAGCATTTGTGAAGCCACAACACGCACAACCTTGAGGCGGATGGGCTACAACAGCAGAAGACCCCACCGGGTACCACTCATCTCCACTACAAATAGGAAAAAGAGGCTACAATTTGCACGAGCTCACCAAAATTGGACAGTTGAAGACTGGAAAAATGTTGCCTGGTCTGATGAGTCTCGATTTCTGTTGAGACATTCAGATGGTAGAGTCAGAATTTGGCGTAAACAGAATGAGAACATGGATCCATCATGCCTTGTTACCACTGTGCAGGCTGGTGGTGGTGGTGTAATGGTGTGGGGGATGTTTTCTTGGCACACTTTAGGCCCCTTAGTGCCAATTGGGCATCGTTTAAATGCCACGGCCTACCTGAGCATTGTTTCTGACCATGTCCATCCCTTTATGACCACCATGTACCCATCCTCTGATGGCTACTTTCAGCAGGATAATGCACCATGTCACAAAGCTCGAATCATTTCAAATTGGTTTCTTGAACATGACAATGAGTTCACTGTACTAAAATGGCCCCCACAGTCACCAGATCTCAACCCAATAGAGCATCTTTGGGATGTGGTGGAACGGGAGCTTCGTGCTTAATTTAGCATCAAATATGATAATGGAACATCAAATATGGTAATGGCACATAAAATATGTTAAACCCAAAAGTCACACATTTGAGCTATTAAACCCATTATTTATTAAAATACATATTTAAAACTTTTAAAATGTATGCAGTCAGGGACAGAGTGCAAGCATACATGTCTAACATAATTCTACTAAAGAAAAAAAGGTTCAGTGGGGTTAAATATAGAATACTTGGGTTCTTGACTCAATTTTAATGAATCCTTTATGCCAAAAAGGTTCTAAATAAGGAGAAATGTCTTAATGATCGCATAATACTTTCATGTTTAATGGGTTAATTACATTTTTTTTTCTTTTTTTCTAGCTGCTTAATTCATACAATTTAATTAAAACTGAGTTAAAACAGAATTAATTAATTAATTAAAATGTTCTATATATGAAGCGCCTGACAGAACATTTTAAGGTTCTTTATAGAACATTCTCTTCTAAGGGTGTGTTCACACTTGGCATGTTTGGTTGGATTAAAACAAACCCTGGTGCGATTGCTCAGTTAGTGCGGTTAATTTGAATAAGTGTGAACGCTGCCATCTGAACCCTGGTGCTCATCAAACAAGCGGACCGAAACGCTGAAAAGATTAGTCTCGCTCTGCTTCCAAATGAACTCTGGTGCGGTTTGGATATGAATATGAATATGAAATATGAATATGAAATATGAACACAACACAGACCAAAGACATGTAAACGAACCAAAAACAGGACATGATGTCACAGATGCGACCCTAAAAAGGACAGAATGCTCAAGTTTTTTTCTCATCAAAGTCGTGATGTTGCGCGTTACAGTTCGCTACAGGCATCAGAACCGCGTCTCCTCACAGCAGATCTTGGTTTGTGTGTGTGACGGAGGGATTCCTGCCGCTGTTTTGACTCCTTTACACATTTTATAAGCTCTTCACGAGTTCTCAGCTGGTCGAAATACCATCATATGTAGCTACGCACACACAACGAGCACATGTAGCCCAGCAACACAGCATTGTTTTGAATGTTCGGTAAGTTCCGTCACGAAATATACGTAATAAAAGCCGACCAATCAGGTTGTGAACATATCCCTATGGCTTTAGGTTCGGTATCTTTAGGTTTGGTGTTAAAATGCCAATGTGAACGCTAAGCAGACTGAGACTAAATGTTGTTTTTTTTGGTCCGGACCAAGCAAACCGAACTACAAGCCCTGAAAGTGCATATTTTTAGCTAAGCAGAATCATGAATATTTCTGTGCATGGGGAGAAGGACCAAGTCCAAGCCTATTCAAGTCCAGCCCTGATGTAATAACAAATTTAGCATTTAAATGAACAATATTTTTGTTAACCGTTTACCATATGTTTTAGGAGTAATAATTAAATCCCGAATGAAATCAATGTTAGAAGTAATAATAAATACACACCATTTTAACTCTATTTTGGCTTTGTTTAACATATCGTGAGAGTGTTGACATGAGATCAGTGTATCGAACCAAATCGTTGTTACACCCCTGGTAAATGTTGTCTCTCAATTATGCCTCTCAATTATGCAGACAACATTTGTGGATCTGGGTGTTTTTAAGTCTGGCTGACTGACTCAGACCTGAGCATCAGAGGGTGTGTTTGGATCCGTCAGTGATCTCTGCCAGGCTGAGGGCTGTGAGCTGCTGGCTGAATCGGAAGGGACTGTGGCTGAAATCCCATATTTGTTCATGTTTATATTAAGGGTGACAGATCTGCTGTATGTCTGAGAAGTGGCGTGTGTAAAACCCTTCGCAGTCTTCAGTTCTAATATTTCCCACTTAGGACCTCATTATAATCAATAAACACCTTTTATGTGCTTTAAATGTCAAAATAAGCATTCTTGATTCTTTGTTTTGTACATGCTGAGCGTGTGGTGACACTGACATCATTCCCCATTATAAACTTTTTGATTACACTATTGAAAGTCATTGATACAAGCTCACATCTCTGCCACTTAATCAAAAGGCCTTATTTAAGTTCATTGAACCATCTTGCATGTTGTGAAATCAGATTGCGGATCTATATTCTAGGGTGGACTTCACTAGAGTGGTTATGTTAAATAAAAGTAACTTAAAGTCAACATGAAGCCAAAAGTTAAAAAAATTCCAAAATTCTAAATGCACACTTCATGTCTTACTGTGAATGATTCATACGTTCAAGATAGATAGATAGATGGATGGATGGATGGATGGATGGATATAGATAGATGGATGGATGGATGGATGGATATAGATAGATGGATAGATATAGATAGATGGATATAGATGAATGGATATAGATAGATGGATATAAATGGATGGATGGATATAGATAGATGGATATAAATGGACGGATGGATGGATGGATGGATGGATATGGATGGATGGAATGTATGGATATAGATGGATGGATGGATGGATGGATATAGATGGATGGATGGATGGAATGTATGGATATGGATGGATGGATGGATATAGATAGATGGATGGATGGATGGATGAATGGATGGATGGATGGATGGATGGATGGATATAGATGGATGGATGGATGGAATGTATGGATATAGATGGATGGATGAATGGATGGATATAGATGGATGGGTGAATGGATGGATATAGATAGATAGATGGATGGATGGATGGATGGATATAGATGGATGGATATAGATAGATGGATGGATGGAATGTATGGATATAGATGGATGGATGGATGGATGGATGGATGGATATAGATAGATAGATAGATAGATGGATGGATGGATGGATATGGATGGATGAATGGATGGATGGATATAGATGGATGGATGGATGGATGGATGGATGGATATAGATAGATGGATGGATGGATGGATATAGATAGATGGATGGATGGATGGAATGTATGGATATAGATGGATGGATGAATGGATGGATATAGATGGATGGGTGAATGGATGGATATAGATAGATGGATGGATGGATGGAATGTATGGATATAGATGGATGGGTGAATGGATGGATATAGATAGATGGATGGATGGATGGATAGATATAGATAGATGGATGGATGGAATGTATGGATATAGATGGATGGATGGATAGCTAGAAATGTTTCTTGAGCAGCAAATCAGTATATTTGAATGATTTCTGTAAAAAAAAAAGTTAAAGTACAATTAACTTTGATGTTTAAGTTATTTCAACTTAAATTACGTTAGACCAACTTAAAAAATGAGTTGAAACTTGTATAACTTATTTTGGTGAGTTAAAGCAATGTAATTAAACATATTTACATTGTTGTAACAAAAACACAAAAACATGTTGTCATAACATTGATCATATAATTTTTCACAGTGTAATATTTCACAATATTACGGTTTTATACTTGATCAAATGTAAATGCAACCTTGGTGAGCATAAGAGACTTCTTTTAAAAACGTAAACAAAGTTTACCGACTCCAAACTTTTGAACAGTTGTGTAGATTCTCCTGTTATGGTTACATTAAAAACTCCTAAACTCGTGTGCCACATGTGTTTTGTGATATGATCTGAACATCAGGCCAGACTTCATAATTGAAGCACATTTCATTGGGCTTAGTTTCCCATCTCTCATCTCACCCATCAATGAACCGCCCCGTTCCCCCGGAGGTCCTCATATCTGGAGGATCAATCGAAATCGTGTGTCCATTGTGTCCAGATGGGCTCAACAGGTGCTTACTGAACGCATATTACCGTGCTGATGCTCTCACGAGGAATCACTCTGATAAATATTTAGACTGCACCTAACTAGGTTTAGAATAAAGTTTTTGCATTTGTATGTCTGTAATGTGATGCATTTCCAAATGAAGAAGTAGCAAGTTATTACATTTGATTAAACAACATTTTTTTTCTTTAGAATAGCATGCACTGAAATGTTTACATATGCAGATTGAGTCATATTTTTTGTATTTCATGTTGACTTCAGCAGTTATTTGTGGTTCTGTGTGTATATAGCACATGTTGTGTTCCTGTGGTGGTCTCTTTGGAGTAATTCCATGTTTATTTTAGCTTCTTTAGAAACGATGATGTCACTTCCAGACGTTTAAGTGCTCCAGCTCTGGGAGGTTCAGAACTGATGTGTTGACTATGTTCATGGATTGATTAACACCTTATGAGGTGTTAATGAGAGAGAGAGAGAGAGAGAGAGAGAGAGAGAGAGAGAGAGAGAGAGAGAGAGAGAGAGAAGAGAGAAAGAGAGAAAGAGAGAAAGAGAGAAAGAGAGAGAGAGAGAGAGAGAGAGAAAGAAAGAAAGAAAGAAAGAAAGAAAGAAATGAGAGAGAAACTGAGTGAGTCTTAATTCCAGTGTTGGAGGAAAGTAATCAATCAGATTACTTTTTTCAAGTAACAAGTAATGTAATGCATTACTTTTAAATTTACATCACAATATCTGAGTTACTTTTTCAAATAAGTAATGCACTTCTTCCCATTTATTAACTGTCAGCTCACCTGTCCCTATGTTGAGAGAAATCGTGAATAAGTGCGGCGTTGTGTGCATTGTGTAAAAATAATGCTTATTGTAGTTCTAGACTAAGTGGTGAGCATTTACTCGTCTCACTTACACAGATTCAGTATTCCTCAAAATGAATAAAAAGTAAAATGCAAACTCAGAATATTACGCAAACCTGCAATAATTAAATGTTAAATAATACAAATATACTTTATGTATTTAATCTCACTTTATTATCCAATGTCTTTGCTCCTGACATTCGATGATCCAATTCAACCACACCAATAAGAAAAAATTACTTTAGATGAACATCACATTTGTGTTTAATTTTTTTGGTTTTATTGCTTCAACCTCATTTCACTTTTGGTGTGTTTTTACATTTGGCAAAAATATAACTGTTTTTTAATTAAAAAACAAACAAGCAAGCCCATCCCAGGTGAGAAAAAGTACCGCAAAAGTAACCTAACGCATTACTTTCCATGAAAAGTAACTAAGTAATGCAATATTGTAACGCATTACTTTTAAAAGTAACATTCCCCGACACTGCTTTTTTCTGATATTAATATTAATCAGGCATGTTTGTTGAATGAACTTTTTATTAAGGCTGTTGATTATGCTGCGATCTTGACTTCTACATCTTGACTTCTGCGATCTTGACTTAGAGTATTTCTACATCTAAGTTGTGTGATTTTGACAGACTCCATCATCATTCCCTTCCAGATCAATGATATTTTAGTATTATTTATATACTATATTTATTAATATTTGAATTAGCTTTTATTTCTTTTATTTTCAGTATTCATTTTAATTTATTTGAAGTTTTAGAAAAGTTCAGGATTTTATTTTATTTTTTCTTATTTTTTTTTATTTTTTATTTCTATTTAGCTTTAATGTATTAATTTATTAGTTTTTTATTTTAGTACTTAAACTTATTTCAGTTAGTTGCCAAGGCAACAGGTTTAAGCTTTTCATAATATAATATAATATTATTAGTGCTGTCAAATCGATTAATTGCGATTTAATTGCATCCAAAATAAAAGTTTGTGTTACATAATATATATTAATGTGTGTGTACTGTGTATAATTTTTTATATATATATATATATACATATATATATATATACATACACACACATGCATTTATATATTTAAGAAAAATTTGTTGTTTACATATAAAATATTTATATTTATATATCATAAATTATATCAATATATATATATATATATACAGTGTATACATGCAAATATTTCTTAAATATATACATGAATGAGTGTGTATTTATATATATACATAATAATTATACACAGTACACACATATATTATGTAAACACAAACTTTTATTTTGGATTTATATTTATTTGTTTGTTTGTTAAATATATTTATTTTAATATTTACTTTTTTCAGATTTATTTAAATTACTGAAAATACTGAAAATAACTTTTAATAGTTTTAGCTTTAGTTAACAACAACAATGTCCCAGATCCTTTATGGAAAAGTAATGTAATGCTGTTGTCATGCAGGTGTGGGCAATTTGGTTTTATTTGGTGAGCCAACGTGACATAATTGGCAAACAATGGTAACAAGCTCAAACAGAACCAATCCAGACTTTATGACTTAACTTTTGTATATAACAGAGGCCTGTATCATGGAAGAAAAAATATCTTATTGACTCATGCTGACCAGTGAACAATCTCACAAATATTTTTCACACATTTTCCATTACTTTTGTTTAAAGCAATAAAGACACAAACCTTATGAGGGAGAGAACTATTAAATATGCTAGTTAAACGTATTAAAAATAAAATGAATGTTGTATGAAATGTAACTATTAACACATTTCTCTGTCACTCCAAAATTTGGATCATTTAGATAATTTGACATTCATCGGTTTATTGTACCAAAGGGGTTGAAAAGTAAGAGGCATTCATGACTCTCAATAAGAGCATTAATAAATATGGATTATTATAAGTTAATCTTTCATTTACATTTAAATGCATCCATTTAGCAGATGCTTTTATCCAAAGCGCCTTACAAAAGAGAATATTTGTAATATACAATTCCAGGTTTATTAGACAACTAGATTAGGAAACAAGCCAGAGAAGAGGAGAAATGCATAGAAAAGTTTCAAGTTGAGTTTCCAGTCCTATTTGTGGAAAGTAAAGTGTCATTTAGAATAACATTAAAGAATGTCTTTTAGCAAAACACTTCATGCACTGTCATTTTTGACTGGATCAGCACATCAAAATATCAGCTTGCATTTAGATTGAGTCTTGAATGCAGTTAACACTCTAGCAAAATAACCATATAGATAAGAAAATATCTGGCACGTCCACTCTTTACGACACTGACCCTCTGGGTATCTCTGAATGAGGAAAGATTTCACATTATGTGCGAGTTAGGCACACTTTCTGGAGAAATAGCACAGTAGTTTATTACTTCTTGGCAGGGATTTCACCCTGATTATCATTTAAGCGACATGGAAATAATCTGTAATGGTGAAACGGAGAGCAGTTGATGTGATAATTGCAAACAGGTGGCTGATTGACCAGAAAGTAGTGGTTGTTGATGTTGTATGTCAGTTATAATGTCTTTTGCAGTGGCATCTTTAGGCGGCTGTTCAGACAAATAGTAAACAAAGGGACACATCTGAAGATTTGATCTGTAAAACATAATTTCTGACCTGTCTTTCTGCTAGAACTGGAAGTGAAAGTGTTGGCCCGCAGTTGATAATTAGTGCTACATCAGTCAATAAAACCGGCTTTCTGACAGTTTCACCCGAAGTCTCAACACAAATACATGCTTTCTGTGTTTACGCATCTGTTATGTGCATCTGAGTGTGGAAAATATCCCTGGCTTCTGGGCCTAAGATCTGGTTTGCGTCTTCATGCATATCGTCTGTCTCAGTATCTTCTATCCCTGCTGAAAAAAACCCAGTTAAAACCAGCTTAAGCTGGTTGGCTGGTCTTAGCAGGTCTTCCAGACTGGCCATAGTTGGTTTTAGAGGGGTTTTGGCCACTTCTTTAGATGGTTAGGATGGGAGACCAGCTGACCAACCAGCTAAACCCAGCTGAATACCAGTTTACCAGGCTGAGAGACCAGCTTAAACCAGCTCAGACCAGCCAATCAGCTTTGGCTGGTTGTAGCTTTTTTCCCAGCAGGGATAGGGAAATCTATCTATCCATCCATCCGTCCGTCCATCCATCCGTCCATCCATCGTCCGTCCGTCCATATCTCTATATCCATCCGTCCATCCATATCTCTATATCCATCCATCCATCCATCAATCCATATCTCTATCCATCTGTCCATCCATCCATCCATATCTCTATCCATCCATCCATCCATCCATCCATATCTCTATATCCATCCGTCCATCCATATTTCTATATCCATCCATCCATCCGTCCATCCATCCATCCATATCTCTATATCCATCCATCCATCCATCCATCCATCCATATCTCTATATCCATCCGTCCATCCATCCATATCTCTATATCCATCCATCCATCCATATCTCTATATCATCCGCCCATCCATCCATATCTCTATATCCATCCATCCATCCATCCATATCTCTATCCATCCGTCCATCCATCCATCCATATCTCTATCCATCCGTCCATCCATCCATCCATCCATCCATCCATATCTCTATATCCATCCGTCCATCCATATTTCTATATCCATCCATCCATATCTCTATCCATCCGTCCATCCATATCTCTATATCCATCCATCCATATCTCTATATCCATCCGTCCATCCATCCATATCTCTATATCCGTCCATCCATCCATATCTCTATATCCATCCATCCATATCTCTATATCATCCGCCCATCCATCCATATCTCTATATCCATCCATCCATCCATCCTTCCCTGCCTCCATCCCTCCCTCCCTCCGACATCAACTAAAACATATTTGACCAGTTGGATTTTAAAGATTTATTTATAAAAAAACAAAAAAAAACATTTCATTCTGTTATTTGACTTTTTTTGCAAATTATTATTCTTATTCTGACTATTTGCAAACATTTTTACTTCTGTAATCTGTATTTTTAAGTGAAAAATTCAGGACAATACATTGTCCATAGGGAATTGGGATAAATGGTAAAGTTCAAAAGAGCAGCATTTATTGGAGATAAAAATAATTTGTATCATTATAAATGTCTTTACTGCTACTTTTGATCAATTTAATGATTTTTAAGTGTGACTCACATATCCAGATATAGTTTCTGTTTTTTAGTCCATCCTCTTTATGTTTCTGTGCATACATTATCTCTGTAGCGCACTTGGATTAAAATTGTAGAATTGTTAAATATTCTCTTTGATTTTATGTCTCTGTAGAATCTTATACCACACTTGAACTTGTACGTATAAGCGTATGTTCTCGCTCCAGGGAGAAGAGAGTATGGGTAATATATGCTGAGTGTGTAGGCATCTCAACACCTCAAAGCAGTAGGAGGGAAGAACAGGAGGGGAAAGAGAGAGAGAGAGAGAGAGAGAGAGAGAGAGAGAACGAGTCTGAGTTCGTGGAAAGGCTATTTAAGGGCAGTCCTTGCAATTCACAGTGCTCTGACTGAAGTCTCTCATATTAAAGAGGTGTAGTGCTTTCATCATCTCTCTCCTTCTCGCACACTTCAGCCCAGAGGCTCGGCGGGCGGAGGGGTGTGTGGAATACATCACAGACGCTCTCAGATCTTCCAGCACGTGGAGACACGGAGACAGACGGAAGCTGGAGGTCTGGAACGCTGGATTGACGTCTTCTGCACCTGATTTGCTCAGTGGACGCTTGATTCATCACCACAGGTATCTTTATCTTCTTCATCTGATGTGTAGTTTGACTTGGATACCGCGCTTTAGTCTTTCTTGGATGTTGAGCTTTTTTAACTTTCCATTCACTCTGCTACTGACCCATAGGAGATTTTCTGTTACTTAGAGGGTTTCTCTTTCATTGCTCGGGAGATTGTTGAGTTCTTAATTATGCCTCTTTTTATGTCAACTTTGTCTTAGATGTTTCTTGTAAAATAGATACAAATGAGTCAGTTGTTAGATTTCCATTCATATTGCAATAAACACACTGACTTTTGAATGCAGACATTGATTACTTGACAAGTCTGAGCGCGTAAGAGACATTAAGATCCCTGAAACGAAATCTCATTTTTATTTTATTTTCATATGTGTTGGAACCTAAAGCAGTTCTTTTGAAGCATCAACTTTGTCTCTTTGTCTCTCACAAAAGTAGATACGAATGAGTCAACTGTTATCATGCATCAGTGTCACATGATCCTTCAGAAATCATTCTAATATGCTGATTTGCTGCTCAAGAAACATTTCTGAATAGTTCTGCTGCTTAAAAATGTGATACATTTATTGGAAATAGAAATAATTTGTAACATTATAAATGTCTTTACTGTCACTTCTGATCAATTTAATGCATCCTTACTGAATATTAATTTCTTTCAAAAAACTTTTTAAGGGTAGTATGCATACTTGATTTGATGTTTTGCTATCTAATGCAATTGCTTGTTTTTATTTCATTTCCATATATGTTGGAACCTAAAGCAACATTTTATTTATCAAGTTCTTTTGAAGTGTCAACTTTGTCTCAGATGTTTCTCTTAAAAATTATCATAAAAATAGATACAAATGAGTCATGCATCTTCATGCAGAGTTCATATTGAGATAATCATGCTGAGTTTTGATTGCAGATGCTTATTTATTGCGCAGTATGAGACATTTATAGGAGTCTCATTTCGCTCTCCATCTAATCTCAATACTGTCTTGGAGAAACAATTGAGACATTAAAGAGATCTCATTAATATTTTCTTTCTTGTTGGAACCTAAAGGTTTCTGAGAGGAGATTTTCGGTTATTTTGAAGTATCAGCTTTGTCCCAGATTTTTCTCCTAAAATTCCGAGTAAAAACAGATAGAAATGAGTCAGCTGTTATCATATTAAGAAACATACTGACTTTTGGTTGCAGACGTTGATTTCTTGACAAGACTGAGCGCAGTATGAGACATTAAGATCTCTTCTGAAGCTAGGAGACACATGAGATGAATGGGCTCTTTTTCTCAGGATACTCGTTTCACTCTCCATTTGATCTCATTGCTGTCTAGGAGAAACGATTGAGACATTAAATAGACTTTATTTTTATTTTTTTCATATATGTTTTTTCACAGCTGTGGACATTCACTTGGTTATTTGAAGTATCAACATTGGGTTGCACTTTATTTTACAGTATGTGTTCTTACAGTGTACTTACCTAAGAAAGTACTGGGTAATATAAGGTAACTACATGGGTTAGTACCTAGCTATTACCCATTACTATACATAGTATGTACATGGGGAACAGGAATGTAAAATAAAGTGCTACCCAACATTGTCTCAGATGTTTCTCTTCAAATTCTTTTGGAGAAATGGAAATGAGACTATTTTTATGTACAGTAGAAGAGCAGTGATTTAAAATGAATGTGGAAAGCATACATCATTTGGTAATTTTGGAGTTCATCATGAGATTTATGACATTTTATTTTGGCAAATCTGAACATATGTTCCTGGTCCTATTGAGAATGTCTCATCAGTGCACATTATTTAAAAAATATGGTAACACTTTATTTAAGGGTTCAATTCTCACTATTAGCTAGTTGCTTATTAGCATGCATATTACTAGGATATTGGCTGTTTATTAGTACTTATAAAGCACATATTAATGCCTTATTCTGCATGACCTTATTCTGCACCCCTTAAAGGTGCAGTGTGTGAATTTTAGTGGCATCTAGCGGTGAGGTTGTGAATTGCAATCAAACACAGCTCACCCCTCCCTTTCGAAGCACACAGAGAAGCTACGGGGGCCGACACAGGACAAAAGTGTCGTCGTCGGAGAGAACAGAGAGTGACTAGCACTCCGTAGAGCAGTTTGTCCGTTTAGGGCTACTGTAGAAACATGACAACGCAAAATGGCGACTTCACTGTAAGGAGACCCGCGGTGTATGTAGATAGAAATGGCTTATTCAAAGGTAATAAAAACATAACGGTACATTATGTAAGGTCTTTATACACCACTGAAAACATAGTTATGTATATTATATTGAATTTCTGTCAATAGATCCTCATAAATACTACGCACTGCACCTTTAATCTACCCAGTACCTAAACTTAAATGCTACAAAAACTACCTTACTAACTATTAAATATCAGTAAATTAGGAGTTTATTGAGGCAAAAGTTGTAGTTAATAGTGAATGTGTTCCCCATGTTAAAATGTTAACAAATATATGTATGTATGTATGTATATAAGATATGAATTATTTTTTGTATGTATTTTTTAAGTCCATCAGGGATTGATTGGATGGTTGTGGTTTTCTATTGGTGGATCTCATGTGAGTGACATGTTGCCCCGCCCTCACATCAGTAAACATGTCATCAGAGAAGAGATGTCGCTGCAAGAGGGAGGGGAAGTTATTTTGATTACATGAACAAAATGTATATTTACAAAAATGATGCGCATGGATAAATCATTTATAATAGACACTGCAATATTCCATAAATAACAAGAATTGTCTATTTTGATTTCATGGTGACTTTAAGGCATTTAAGCATGTATACATATGTGTGTTTATTCTGACAGACTGATGAAAGGCTGAAACCAGTGCGCTTGTCTTACTTTGATATCACCTGGCAAAAGGCACATATCCATCTGTCAGTCTGTGCATTTCTATATGACTTGAGTGCTCGTCATGAAAATGACATCCTCCTATGGAAACAGGAGAATGATCTGTAGAGCAGTTGGGAAGCAGCTTGTGTGTGTGTGTGTGTGTGTGCGTGCGCGTGTGTGTGTTTGTGTTTAAGGGAAAGAGTTTTTGAGGTTTGGATGCATGAACAGACCATTACTATTTAATGTGTAGTTCTTGCTTTAACAAATCGTTATTATAGGTCATACTTACAGATTATGCAAAACTAGTGTGTAACTAATCCTGCACCATTTGTGATTCCTCAAATCATGTGGCTTGTTGATGAGAGGTGTCATGTGTGCCAAGTGATTTTGCTTAATAGAAAATAAAATGGGCAAAAAATGAGTGCTGATCCAAAACCTAGTGAGCTGTCTACATTGAGAGCATTTTGTAAGCATTGTGCACTATCACCCAGCAGACTATTTCAAAAGTTAGGCAACAACATTAGCTACCCGCTAATATTCCTCCTTTTATGCAGTTTATAATGCGGTATTGCATTCTCCTTTTCAGAGAAGAAATCCCAGATTGCTCTGGATAACTTAATCCCTTTCATCACTGAAAAGTGTCAACAAATAGTCAGTCAAGTACCAATAGACTGTTTTATGCTTATTCGACTTTTGCATTGTAGCAACACACTACTGTCAAACGCCATTAAAACCAATTGTGAGTTGAGTGTCCCACGCCAAACTCTACTTGAATGACACACAGACTGCCAACTACTTATAGTGTTTTAGAAAGCAATTGCCTCTGTAGGACCCATTGTGAAATAGAAGTTTGTTTAGCTTAATTGTATTGAATGTGCACTTGTAGTGTACTTCAAAGCTTATATGTGTATTTAAAAAAAAAAAACTGTACTTGCAGATTATATATATATATATAATTTTTTTTTATTTATTTTTTTACAAACTTGAATAAGATTTTAAAAAAGTGCACTTTGAAAATAATGGTAAATTAACCCTCTGGGCCTCTTCGGTCAGAACTGACCAAAAAATGTAACTTTTTGAATTTTTACATTTTTTTGCTTCATTGGAATAGGATTACATTTGGTGACTTTTGTCGCATTAGCTATGTGTAAACAAAAAAAAAATCATGGACATGATTTGGATATGTTAAAAATTCGGATAAATAAAAAGTAACACTTGGTCCCTTCGCAATCAAAAATGACTGACATTGGAAATGAATGGGAAATATGAAAATATACGAAAACTCAGAGAATCTTTTGATGGTACAAACTACAAATCAGCCATGATGCAAAAATATCTCCAAAAAATTTTGAGTGCAAAATAGACACCCATGCACACACATTTGAAACAGTGTAATTGTAACAGAGCAAGATCTTGCAAATGTGTGAAATGAAATCAACAATTCAAACCCCAATGCAGGATGATGAATTATCGCTATCCATTCCTTATTTTGTTCGATTTTTTTTTTAAATTATCAATCAAATACTGAGTAACAAAAGTGCTTTCCATGTGTTCCCTTTCTAACAAAATTTTAATGTTTGATTGTAATCATAATGCAAAACCTGACATCTAACAAAAATATCTAAACGTAGTCTTAAAAAGTAGTCTTTTAGGATGTCTAAATGCAAAACTCTAAAAAAACCATCTAGGGAATCCAAAAGATTACTTTATATGTAAAGATTACTTTAAAGTCCTACTTAAGTGTCAAAAAGCACTCTTAAGTTCAGTTAAATGCATTTAAGATAAATTTAAACTATAATACATTTTCATTTAATTGCAAATAACATGCATTTAAATATCCGAAAGCATTACATTCAGTTCGCACTTAAGTAGATTCTTTATTAATATATTATTTCCATAATAAGAACTCTTAAAAGTATTGCTGAAGTGTACTTTTTCACAAGGGACAGCAAGGCAGCTCACTAGGCTTTGGAACAGAGCCTTTATCATTTGTATGACACAGCACAAGCTTTTATATGAGGAAAATGTGCACCATTTTTGGAAAGCGGAATGTAGAGAAATTTTTGATGACACTCAGTGGCCCCATAAATGGCAGTACATGGTGTTTTGACTTCTACTGCACTATTAACAGAAAGTGTGGCCTTTTTATGGTTTAGAAATGATTACTCAGTGTGATAATGTTGTTGCAATTCATTTGGATGTTCTGAAGCTCATGCTAAAAACCAGATGGTGTTTTTTCACCCTGGCAGTTTTATCGGCAGGTTTATAGAAGAGCATCAGGCGAGCACAGTGAGGTGAGCGTTTGAGGTTTAAGACCTGAGGAAAGAGTTAAGCCCCCTTCTCCATCCAGCTCAAATGAAAGGGCATAAATTGTCAGAGGTCAACGGCAGACGCTGGTTTATGATGCCTCTGCTATGTGCGGTTCCTCCTGTAATGGTGTGGAAGGAATGATGGGAACAGAGAGAAAGAGAGAGTGGAAGGGGTCTGGGTCTCTCAGGACAGCTGTAGAGGGACCGACCCACGGCCTCAGGGCTTCACTTAAGAGAAAAAGAACATTGTTTGAGAGTGAAATTTGAGGTTTTATTTTGGTGGGCCAATCTGCCATTGATGTGATAGTAGTCATTTCATTTATTCCAGATTGCTTATGAATAGATTGTCAAAGTGTGAAGAATCAGAGAAATGAGTATGAATGTGTCATGCAGTTTTATTTGAGTATTATTTATATACTAATATAGTATATTAATATTTTTGCATTAGCTTTTTATATATTTTCATATATATGTTTTCATTTTAATTGTAAGTTTTTATATATATTTATATAAAATATATATATATATATATATATATATATATATATATATATATATATATATATATATATATATATATATATATATATATATATACATATAATTGGCCGTATATATACAGTATAGTGCGTGCATAATTATTATGCAAGTTGATATTCTGATCATATTTTTTTTTCTAAGCACATTTTACCAATTCCAACATTAATCTTAATTCTTAATAACTACTATTAATTTTGTATTTAATCATTTATAAGTGATATATAATTGTTAAGGAGGTTGGAAGTATTCAGGTGTGCATAATTATTAAGCAGGTTTTCTTTTACAGGTAAAATGGGCCAAAAAAGAGATTTGCATTAAAATCATACGTTTGCATAAAAATCAACTTGAATCAACAAGTAAGTTGATATTCTGATCATATTTTTTTTCCAAGCACATTTGACTAATTTCAAACCACATCAGTCTTAATAACTACTATTAATTTTGTATTTAATCAGCTTTTTACTTTTTATTACAGTTTTAATAATTTAGTTTTTTTTTCATAATGATTTTCAAGTTTTTTATCATTTTGTGGAACTATCTGCCTTTGACGTGATAGTGGCCAATTTCATTTATTCCAGATTGCTTATGAATAGAGAGAAAATATAGAGAAATCTTGAGGTTTGTGAAAATGAGAATTAATGTGTCATGCAGTGTTATTTTAGTATTGTTATACTATAGTATTTATTAATATTTTATGTATAAATATGTATATATTTAAGAAAAAATGGTTATATTTATATATAAAATATTTATATTTATATATAATATAAATTATACAGTGGGGAGAACAAGTATTTGATACACTGCCGATTTTGCAGGTTTGCCCACTTACAAAGCATGTAGAGATCTGTAATTTTTATCATAGGTACTCTTCAACTGCGAGTGACGGAATCTAAAACAAAAATCCAGAAAATCACATTGTATGATTTTTAAGTAATTAATTTGCATTTTATTGCATGACATAAGTATTTGATACATCAGAAAAGCAGAACTTAATATTTGGTACAGAAACCTTTGTTTGCAATTACAGAGATCATACGTTTCCTGTAGTTCTTGACCAGGTTTGCACACACTGCAGCAGGGATTTTGGCCCACTCCTCCATACAGACCTTCTCCAGATCCTTCAGGTTTCGGGGCTGTCGCTGGGCAATACGGACTTTCAGCTCCCTCCAAAGATTTTCTATTGGGTTCAGGTCTGGAGACTGGCTAGGCCACTCCAGGACTTTGAGATGCTTCTTACGGAGCCACTCCTTAGTTGCCCTGGCTGTGTGTTTCGGGTCGTTGTCATGCTGGAAGACCCAGCCACGACCCATCTTCAATGCTCTTACTGAGGGAAGGAGGTTGTTGGCCAAGATCTCGCGATACATGGCCCCATCCATCCTCCCCTCAATACGGTGCAGTCGTCCTGTCCCCTTTGCAGAAAAGCATCCCCAAAGAATGATGTTTCCACCGCCATGCTTCACGGTTGGGATGGTGTTCTTGGGGTTGTACTCATCCTTCTTCTTCCTCCAAACACGGCGAGTGGAGTTTAGACCAAAAAGCTCTATTTTTGTCTCATCAGACCACATGACCTTCTCCCATTCCTCCTCTGGATCATCCAGATGGTCATTAGCAAACTTCAGACGGGCCTGGACATGCGCTGGCTTGAGCAGGGGGACCTTGCGTGCGCTGCAGGATTTTAATCCATGATCCGGCGTAGTGTGTTACTAATGGTTTTCTTTGAGACTGTGGTCCCAGCTCTCTTCAGGTCATTGACCAGGTCCTGCTGTGTAGTTCTGGGCTGATCCCTCAGCTTCCTCATGATCACTGATGCCCCACGAGGTGAGATCTTGCATGGTGCCCCAGACCGAGGGAGATTGACCGTCATCTTGAACTTCTTCCATTTTCTAATAACAGTTGTTGCCTTCTCACCAAGCTGCTTGCCTATTGTCCTGTAGCCCATCCCAGCCTTGTGCAGGTCTACAATTTTATCCCTGATGTCCTTACACAGCTCTCTGGTCTTGGCCATTGTGGAGAGGTTGGAGTCTGTTTGATTGAGTGTGTGGACAGGTGTCTTTTATACAGGTAACAAGTTCAAACAGGTGCAGTTAATACAGGTAATGAGTGGAGAACAGGAGGGCTTCTTAAAGAAAAACTAACAGGTCTGTGAGAGCCGGAATTCTTACTGGTTGGTAGGTGATCAAATACTTATGTCATGCAATAAAATGCAAATTAATTATTTAAAAATCATACAATGTGATTTTCTGGGTTTTTGTTTTAGATTCCGTCTCTCACAGTTGAAGAGTACCTATGATAAAAATTACAGACCTCTACATGCTTTGTAAGTAGGAAAACCTGCAAAATCGGCAGTGTATCAAATACTTGTTCTCCCCACTGTATATACATACATATACATGCAAATATTTCTTAAATATATACATGTGTGTGTGTGTGTGTGTGTGTGTGTGTGTGTATTTAAATAATAATAATTATACACAGTACACGCACATATATTACGCAAACACAAACTTTTATTTTGGATGCGATTTAGTTTGACAGCCCTAATAAATAAATATATATATATATATATATATATATAATTTTATTTTGATTTCAGATGTAGTCATTTTAGCACTTCAACTCACCTCTAATTCTTACGGTTAAGTTTATATTTGTAATTTGTATTTATATTTTATTCTATTTCAGCTTTATTTCAATTTCAAACAACTTCTTAATAGCTTTATTAAACAATAACAAAACTGGTGTCATGTTCATGACAGAAAATTTACTTTCTGTGGTAATGAAGTAATGAATGAATCCTAAAGATCAATATTTAAGGACGTAGGATATGTTCAAAATGAATACTATACTAGCATAGCACTTACTGCATATTGCCAAAGCGAAGATGTTTTATCTTTTTGCAGTTCTATCAAATAGTAAGTCAAGACAGAAGTGTTGAAAATTGTGGTTAATAATCTGGTTGATTTGCTCTGGTTGTATACCGCACATTTCGCAAAAGCGGGTCATGTGGTTATTCCATACATACTGAAACGTTACATACTTTCCACCAGATTTATGCTGCATACTGCTAAAACAGTGTAAGTTAGTGTGCTGTTCTGAACATTGACGATGTCAACAAGTCTTTCCTTTTGATGTTCGCATCAAAAAAACTAAAGAAATATAAACCATGCAAATTTTCATTTTAGTCAAGCGCATCCAGGTGTTGTTGAATAAAATGAGCGTCAGCGGTGATCTGGACTAGACAGCTGCGCTGCAAACCAGTTATACGGTGTGTTCTAGGGTCTGTGTTCCCATGAGTAATCTTTGATATAAGCACCGACTTCCCATAAATCTCAGGGAGTCTAGACAGACAGGTCTGGGTTGCATGTGGACCCGTAGTGCAGATGGCCTGGTGCTGATGGATCACTTCCAGGTCTTTTTGTTTTTTATGAGAATCACTCATTTGATTTGGTAAGCGGCCACTGAAGACGAGGGATTTCATGTCTGGTGTATCCGTTCCACCATGAAACTTCTCACTTACTTAAGGGAAAGTGTCACGTAGGGGCAGTCCTCTGATGGTATCCTCATCACGGTCAATGTTCTGGAAGTATTCAGCAGTTCAGTGAAATTGGAGATTTCTGGAGGTCACCTTAATGAGGAAAGCATTGATTTGCAGGACAATAACATATCTTTCCATCCAGAATTATTCTGATATAAACTTTAATGACATCCCATTCTTAATATGGAGTTGGCCCACCCTTTGCAGCTATAACAGCTTCAACTCTTCTGGGAAGGCTTTCCACAAGGTTTAGGAGTGTGTTTATGGGAATTTTTGACCATTCTTCTAGAAGCGCATTTGTGAGGTCAGGCACTGATGTTGGACGAGAAGGCCTGGCTCGCAGTCTCCGCTCTAATTCGTCCCAAAGGTGTTCTATTGGGTTGAGGTCAGAACTCTGTGCAGGCTAGTCAAGTTCCTCCACACCAAACTCGCTCATCCATGTCTTTATGGACCTTGCTTTGTGCACTGGTGCGCAGTCAAAGTTGGGAGCATGAAATTGTCCAAAATGTCTTGGTATTCTGAAGCATTAAGAGTTCATTTCACTGGAACTAGGAGGCCAAGCCCAACCTCTGAAAAACAACCCCACACCATAATCCCCCCTCCACCAAACTTTACACTTGGCACAATGCAGTCAGGCAAGTACCGTTCTCCTGGCAACCGCCAAACCCAGACTCGTCCATCGGATTGCCAGACAGAGAAGCGTGATTGGTCACTCCAGAGAACACGTCTCCACTGCTCTAGAGTCCAGTGGCGGCGTGCTTTACACCACTGCATCCGACGCTTTGCATTGCGCTTGATGTAAGGCTTGGATGGATGCAGCTGCTCGACCATGGAAACCCATTCCATGAAGCTCTCTACGCACTGTTCTTGAGCTAATCTGAAGGCCACACAAAGTTTGGAGGTCTGTAGCTATTGACTCTGCAGAAAGTTGGCGACTTCTGCGCACTGTGCACCTCAGCATGCGCTGACCCTACTCTGTGATTTTACGTGGCCTACCACTTCGTGGCTGAGTTGCTGTTGCTTCCACTTTGTTATAATACCACTAACAGTTGACCGTGGAATATTTAGTAGTGAGGAAATTTCACGAATGGACTTATTGCACAGGTGGCAACCTATCACGGTACCACGCTTGAATTCACTGAGCTCCTGAGAGCGACCCATTCTTTCACAAATGTTTGTAGAAGCGTCTGCATGCCTAGGTGCTTGATTTTATACACATGTGGCCATGGAAGTGACTGGAACACCTGAATTCAATGATTTGGAGGGGTGTCCTAATACTTTTAGCAATATAGTGTAAATGCTTCAGTAGTGATTTTCCTGGTTTTGCCTTTCAGAGTATGAAATTCATTATGGCTTTGGACAGCTTATCTGTGTACAAAATGCATTAAAGTGTAACTGTATTTTGTCATGCATTTGGTGTCACATAATTCATTCAGTCCACAAAATTTGTTACGCTTGGCGGCCCATACAAAAGAGCTCAGCAGCAACCTCTCACTCCCATGAAGCATTGCAAATGAGTTGAGTCTCCCTTTACTCCCAAACTAGTATGTCTAAACTCAAGATATATTGTTTACTTAATCAGTCACTATAAGTCAGTAGTTTTATATTGTACATTTTTTTAAATTTATTTGATTACATAATTTACAATGCTTCTTCATGGGATGAGTTGTTCATTCACTCTTAAAGCATGACATTTTGAGTTTGTTGCTCCTCCTGTGCATTTGGTTTGTGCATTTTATTTATTTTTTGTAGTTTATTCAATCTTAAAATAATTTAAAAACACTTCTACATTTGTCTTTTTTTATTTTTCAACATTAGTTCTAGTCATTAATTTTGGTGTGGTTCATGGATTAAATTCTTTTTTTTTTTTTGTGATTTTTTTTTTTTTTTTTTTTTTTTAAGTTTCTTTTTACAAAAGCGTAATTGAGAACTACTTCTGGAACTAAGGTTAATAAAAAAGTCATTCTTGCATTCTATTTAGAAGCTGATGATTATCTCATGAATATTAAAAAGTTATCAGATTTGGTCGCACATTCCCCTGACCTAATGATTTAACCCTCTGGTACTGTTCGCATGTCAGTCAAAAATGACCTTTCCCTTTCAGTCGATGACGTCTCCGTTCCCTCCTTCAGGGAATGAGGGTTACATACCTAACCGAGGCCTTTTTTTTAAATTAAATGATTGTACTATATTTTAGTTCGATAATGTTTTTTATTTAATATTTTGTGTTTTTAGGGGATTTTATGATACTAAATTATATTTATGCAGTAGTTATAATTCATTTATTCATTTTTTGAGCATGAACTTAAACTTAATAAAATCTTGACTAAATCTTGACTTAAGTTTGGTTTTCTTTTTAAAGACGACATTGCAGATTATTAATGAAGTGAAAAAAGTTTTAAAATTTTACATTTATTGTTATGAAAAATGCACAAATATTTACATTTTTATATGAAATATATATTTTCCAAAACAAGTTTTACCCTAAAGCTGTGAGAAAATCAAAGCCATAAACCTAAACAAGCTGTGTTCCAAATTTGAGGTTGATATCTCAAAAAGTGAGCTTTCAGTAAGATTTTGTTTAGGCGCAGTACCAAATTTTCCACTAGATGAAATTCGTCTTCCATTAATTTCCTATGTGACCATTTTTGACTGCGAACAATACAAGTGTGACTATTTTTTTCAGAACCATTTAACCTTTTCGAATCTTTTTGTATCATTCCGATAAAGTAAAAAATTCAACACAAAACAAGACACAAAAAAACACGTAAAATTTTTCGGTCAAAAATTACCAAACAGCACCAGAGGAATAACTTCTGCATTATAGAATGTTTTTATTGCAGCTATAATAAAAGCATGATATTAATCACAATACATTGATGCTTTACTTTCTAGAAAGTATTTAGTACACAGAACAATTCTTAATCTGTTTCCTTCAGCAAGCAAAACAGCATGTGGCATTGTGCTCGGTGTAGACATCAATCACAGTCTTGTAATCGCCCACTGGCTGTGGACTAAACATGTTAGAGTGTTCACATATACAGCATGCAGTCTGCTCTATACTTCTCCTGGAGTGTAGATGGATACATCCTGCTATAGGGTTACAGTGGATGGTTTATCTTTAAGCTCTAGACCTCTACCAAATTGTATATTTGTTAGGGGTGGAATCTACTGAATGCTGAAAACGTTTGACGGCCGGAGCTCTTCTAGTCTAAACTCGTATGACACACACATGCACAGAGTCTTCGCTGTGGACCAGGCAAAACAGATGGCTGAAAACACAGGCCAACATTCCTAGTCCCTGTTTTCCAGGTGGGAAAGTTCCCTTTTTGTTGCCAGTACAGGGAAAACTAATAAAGATACAGTAATTCTGGATTGTAACTTAAAGAAAGTGCTGATTTGTGTTCCAGAAGGAGGATTTCCCTTTATAACATTCTTAAACACAGCCTATTTATTTCTTAGCATCTTTACAGATTTTCGTTTTTTTTTTTTTTGATTAAGTGAAAAGTAGGATTTATATATATGTATATACTATATATACATATACTATTAGTTTGATATAAAATTGCTCATATTATTGTGCAATGTTTATTAAAAAAACACATTTCTGCCACATAAGCAACAAAAATCATGCTTTGGTAAATCATAATTATGATATAGAAATCAGAAGAAATCAGATGAAAAGTAAAAAAGGCATAAAACGTCTAAGTTTATGAGATAAAAATTCCTAATTATGACAAAGTGTGAATTGGCATAAACAGTTATTTATGAAATAAAAAGTTGAAATTAACAAAAAGTCAAAATTATGAGATAAAATGTCAGAATTATTACATACCAGTATATTGAAATTGAGATACTAAGTCATAATGATAGATAGATAGATAGATAGATAGATAGATAGATAGATAGATAGATAGATAGATAGATAGATAGATAGATAGATAGATAGATAGATAGATAGATAGATAGATAGATAGAGTGAGCCAGTAAATTAACTGCTTTTTAAAATGTAAAAAAAATATTTTGAACTATTTGAAAAGACCCACTACAATGGATTACATAATAGGTTGTAGTTTTCCGCTTGGTGTCAAGTTGTTTAAATTTGCACTTTGGATATACTACAGTATAAATGATATTGCAGAATCTCTACCGCTTAACAGATTTCCGTTGCGTGGTACATACATCATTCTGCCCAGTCGTAGTTGCAAGTAACAAAGCAAGTAAGTAGTGAGTTGTAGCCAGATTAGCATTCGCCACACAAGCTATTTTCCAGAAACACTCACCAGATGTAGGAGAAAAGCCTGTGAAATTCAAGCTCAGGTTTATATGTTCACTTCCTGGGGTTTTAAAGAACATAGGAGGAAACTCAACAGACCTACACTAAAGTCAAACCTTTGTTCCTGAACCTACCGTAGCGACCCGATCGCTGGCCTTTATTTTAACTTTATTGTGTGCATGCTGTGTATACAATATCATAAACTCGTGTGCTGAGTTGTAGACCCTTTGCCTTAGTTTTGAACTAACCTTTAAGGGCTCCGGGGTTACAAGGTCAGCCCTTGTTAGGGTTTGAAGGAATGTTAAAAACCTGTGGGTTTAGAGTGAACACTTCAAAGTGTGAGGATGAGGTGATGATGTGGTTAAGGGTCCTAACCCAAAGGTCACAGGTTGGAATATCCATTAACTGGAAGGTTTCCATGTCACCACTTTAACCTGATGCAAAAGCACATAATAGCTAGCAGGCTGATCACAGCGGACTAACCCTGCAGTTGGTTGATTGTAATTTACCTTAGGATACATACTCACAGCTTGAATTCACTCACTGATGATTAATCTAATTTACATAACATTAATACGTTATGTGTTTTTGTGTTTTCTTTTAATGTGTACATTTTACAGAGGAATCCTTACTGTTAATCTCACTGGTTGGTCTCATGTAATATGCAAATGACATGCAATCTTTATATTTATAATAGTAGAACACTTAAAGGGGACATATTATGCCCCTTTTCACAAGATGTAATCTCTGGTGTCCCCAGAATGTGTCTGTGAAGTTTCATCTTAAAATACCCCCCAGATCATTTATTATAGTTTGTCAAATTTGCCCCTATTTGGATGAGCAAAAACGCGCCGTTTTTGTGTGTGTCCCTTTAAATGCAAATGAGCTGCTCCCCGCCCCCCTTCCAGGCTCCTTTACACAAGCTAGCTTTGGATACAACGTCAACAACAAAACAAATCTCACTAAATGTCAGATATTAGTCAGAAATAACCAGTTGTGGAGTGCAGCCTTACATGTTTGAACCGGAGTCAGACACAGATGAGAGACTCAGGAAGAGGTTGACACTTTTAGACGCACCTGGACGTTTCTGAATGGTTAATGGATACATTTATGTAACGTTAGTTGTTGTGGAGTTACGTTGATTCAACTCATCGACTAGCATGTACATTACGTCATGTTAATCTATAAATTGTTGTATAGGTGCTCGTGTAGGAACGTAAAAAAGTCTGTCGCCTGACTACACAATGCATAATAAATGTGTGTTTATGAATTACGCAGGTGAGCGTTTTCGGGATAAAACTAAGGACACAGCTCTAGTCTCTGTGATTACAGTCAGAGACTACGGTAACTTTAGCCGTACAGCATTCTAGAAAGCTCATTGAGAAAGGAAATTTGCAAACATTCACAAAATATGAAGTGCCATCCTTATTTGTTCTGGATATGAAGTTGACTGACCCATCCTTCAGAAACAACTTTTTTCCAAAGCCAGCATTGTACTGACCCTCGTTGGTGAAGCAGTCATACGTAAAATGATTTGCGCAAATATATAACATTTTACCGACATTCTTCAGCACATTTCCTTCAAAAATAAAATTCATTCACAGTGTCTTCAGTGGCTCGGATGCCGGGAGTCTATGGAGACTCGTATGTTAGTTGGTACATCCAACAACAGAACATTTGTAATGGGTTTTTTTTGTGGCGCAGTCATGGTAATACTCTAGTTAGCTGATACAGCGAGTAAACAGAATTGGCGGTCTCTGTGCTTCTCACTCAGGGGTGTGTCTATGCTAAAAGGCCAGATCATCAACAGTCATGGGCGGGGTTTCCCTTCTCTTACATAGGAGTAGGGGGAAATCTGTGTGTTATGAGAGCTTGATAATGATTGATGGGGATTATAAAAAAAGTATTGGGTGGATTTTTACCATTATAGGCTGGTTGTTTACACACTGTGGACACACATCTGTGTTCAAACACCTTATAAAAGTTAATTTTGCGTAATATGTCCCCTTTAGTAATACTAGAACATTTACTAGAACTAATACTAGTACTTATTTACACTTTGTTTCTCTCTTTCTTAACTCTTTCCCCGCCAAACACAGAATTTTCTGTTATTTGTGAGAAAACGCTTCCCCGCCAAACACAGAATTTTCCGGGTTTCCGTGTTTTCACTGTTATACGCTAGGGGGCGCTATTACGCATCTTCTGAATGAGTACAGAATCTCCTGATCAAAACACAGGCAAAGAAGACGCAAAAAAACAAGCGATCGTATGTAAGCAGATGCATATGTAAAATAATGTGATCATCAACATTAAACAGCATATAAATCAAAACTATCTAATGTTACTGAATGAGATGTCGACCCAGGACGAGCTATAGGACTGTGAAAGTATTAGGGGTGTTGATGGACTCGATCTACTCCATCTGTGTTTGATCATCGCTCTGAATCTGATCTGGATGTAGTCTTTGACAAAAACGTGATTTTCTCAGCTTTTTGTTCAAAATGTTGCTTTTTTTATGAAACTTACCCATATTAGTGTTGATAAAAAAGGAATGCATGGCTTTTGTATAAACTTTTGTATGACTTTTGACTTTTGCTAAAATAAAATATTTTTTTTTTTTTGTTTAAAGCAGAGAGTCTGCTCTTTCTTTTGATATATTGCATGCTCAGATATTCATACAACAAAATATTCTATGGGCCATTACATTTTTGTGAAAATGATCAAAAACCCTGGCGGTGGCTGGCAACCTTTTTTTAAAAACACTGGCGGGGAAAGAGTTAATCTCCCGTTTTTGTTGCATCAGACTCTAAATGCTCTCCGTTGAATTTTAATGCCTGGCTGTACTTTCTGTCTGGTCTGGTCATGAATAAACTTTTAATGTGTTTTAAAGGCTGTTAGTGCTCTGAGAAAGTGATGTCTGCTTCTGAAGTATTAGATTGCATGCATTTTTATGAAGTTGGCAAAACATTTCGAGAAAAACCTTAAAACGCTCAAAATGTCACATGAAAAGGATTCGTAAAAATATGGGATGACTATTCTCATGCTGTCGACTCAATCTTCTGTTTTTAATTGACTGTTTATGATGTAAAATGCTTGCACGTGTCTATGTATGTATATGTACATATGTACATTGACAATGATATTTACAAGAAAAGCAATTCAGCATATTAAAAGGATCATGTGACACTGAAGACTGGAGTAATGATCACAGGAATAAATTACATTTTAAAATATATTACAATAGTATTTCACAATATTACTGTTTTTTGATCAAACAGATATAGCCTTCGTGACCATAAAATATATATTAAAAAAAACATTTAAAAAAAACTTTGTTTGTGTATATATGTGTGTGTGTATATATATATATATATATATATATATATATATATATATATATATATATATATATATAGTGTATTTATTTACTTTAATGTCATTGAGTGATTCTGCTAACAAATTAGCATTTTAAATTGATTCTTTGAAATGGATAGTTCAAAATGATTCACAGAAAAGAATCAAACTTACTAACTCTAACCAAAATGATTGACAGGCAGAGAGCCTTTCTGATTGGCTTATTTTCTAACAGTTCCCCTGACTCTGTTTACAGAGTGTAGTTGTATGCCATATGTGTGGCTAGAACCTATTCTATTCTATTGTATTGTATTCTATTCTATTCTATTATTGTGAATGTTCAATATATCAGCCCTACTAGCGACAGGAAAGTGTGTCGATCATTGAAATGAGCAAGTCTTGCCAAGTGACTTTTATTAACGTAATTACAGGCCTGAACTCAAATTATGCACACATGCAAAAAATGCATCTATTTTATGCCTTAACTTGTGGCACAAGCTTATCATTGAACTGCTCAGTGGGAATAAATAGCTTTTGCAATTAGCTTGGAAGAGGCGCTCACACGGTAGAGACAGGAAGTCCCTCTCGCTGCGGTGGTGTAGGTGTCTGATATCTCTTTTGAGTCACGCTGAGGTCCTGCAGTCAAGTTTTTCCTCTCTGACATCGCACATGCTCAGACATCTAAGACATGTGGAGGCTGCACGGACATCTAGAACGAGATTCAGATGAGCGTTCCCACGCTGCGGAGGAGACTTAGACTCTGGCCCCAATCCACCATCCACAAATTACACAGCTGCCATGTCCAGATATGAAGTCATCTCAGCTCAAGTGTGCAGACGGGAAAGGCAGATTTTATTAATATGCTCAAAGATGAAAATAGACTATATTTTTTAGGAATCTGGCAGAGTGTCTTAAAGAAATTTTTTTATTTATGATTCAGCAGTAAGGGTATCAATAGTGATGAGCGATGGCCCTCATAGTCCTGTAAGATATAGTGGCAATATATTTAGTTCAATAACTGCCATTGAACCAGTCGTGAACACGATGGTCTAATGTGGCTCTGACTCAACCACCTTGTCACCCATTCGCGAACACCCCGACGGCCCGTTTTTGGCCAGTCTTTTACATGCAACTGCTCTCTAGAGGGCGAACGGATCTGACTGTGCCCGGGGCCGAGCCATCCTCCCTGGTCTGGAGGGGGACATCAGAGAGCATGGATGTTCGGCCAAATATGGCAATTTTGACTTGGGGCCAGATTTACTAACAGCTTGCACCAACACAAACCCTCTTTTGGCGTTAAAAAACTACTGTCAGGATTTACTAAAGACACACAGTTAAAAATTATCGCTGAAAAGGCGTGGACAGTAGGGTTGGGCGATGTCTACCAAATTGGCATCAGACGGTCTAAAGTGAAACATTGCGGTGGACGATGACATCGGGGGAGTTGTGTTTGAGCTTTAAGCTCCATTAATGTGGCGCGTGTCTGGAGAAAGAGAGAACGCGTACGGAGCTGAAAGGGCTTGAATGAAGCGTGTTTGGCTTTAGAGGATATACAGTAGTGCTGAAATAACATTACCACAAACAGTCTTGAGTGCTTGTGGTGTGATCCGCACTGCTGTTTTGACGCTCTGCTCACTTCAACTAGAAACAGGAAAATGCTGCTACCATTCTGTCTGTCCGCCGTTTGAATATCATTGGTTTAGTTTGTGTAAAACATCTAGTAGCCTATAATTCGTTTGCCGTTTTTTGCTCAAAATCTTTAGTGTTTAAATTGTGTTCATTGAACTGTTTTGAATGTAATTTGTATTGTAATCGGGAACAACTTCATTGGGGAAATCACGATGCCGGCTCAACATCATGATGTCTGTCAGCCATCGACGATGGACAATGGCATCGTCTATCAATATTATCTGCCTGCAATACCGGAGGCTGCACTTTTAGGACCGCCACAGTTTCAGGACTGCATTTCTAGGACACTAGTTTTTTTGTGACAGCGCCATCTAGCCAACTGTACTCCAACAGAGGAGACCTGATTCAAACTTTTTACACCTTATTTTTAACATAACAGCAGGCACGGCCATTTTAAACTTAATTACTTAAATTTGTTTAAATATTTCAACAGGGTTACCAACGGGTAGGTTTAGGGCTAGGGGTTGGTTAGGACAATATATCAATTAAACTCAATCAATTAAATAACTAAATCATTGATAGGGTCCTAGAAATGCGGTCCTGAAAATGCAGCCTTCGGGTGTGCAGGCAGATGCTACTCTCGTCTATCGACCCAACCCTAGTGGACAGGGTTATTTTTGCGGCTGACCTTATTGCATATGCATTTGTAGAAGTTTCCCTTTCAGATGCAAAATTTATGGAAAGAGAGTATTTAAATGAATCATGCAAGGTAATTTACTAAGATTTGCACTAGTCAATTTACTGGTGTTTGCACCATTATTTACTGCCCAAAAAAAGGCATGTCTTAAACCAGGCGCTAATTTGCACTGCTCTTGGTAGATTGTGTCGGTCATTATGGAAATGACAGATCAGTAGATCACGAGCAGAACTTTCCACTCCCATCTGTGCTTTTTTAGAATTGCACTCTCACGCTAATTTGCCCTGTTTAGTAAATTTTTCTGAGGAGGACATTCCTCCAGGGCATCTGAGATCGAGACTTCCAGGCAGCTGGGCCATTATTCAAGTCATGCCCAGGATGGTGCATCTTGTCTGGGATGCAGTTTCAGAAAACCAGCCGGTTTCATACTTCCAGAGCTCCACAGCAATGGAAATTGAACTCTCCTGCCCACCAGAGTGAGCCTAAAGCAGGCCTCACGATGGTCTAATGTGGCTCTGCCTCGAGAACCACCTTGTCACCCATTCGCCAACACAACGACGGCCCTGTTTTTGGCCAGTCTTTTACATGCGACTGTTCTCTAGAGGGCGAACGGATCTGACTGTGCCACGGACCGAGGCACCCTCCCTGGGCTGGAGTAGGACGTCAGAGAGCATTCCTTCAGGGCGTCTGAGCTCGATTCGTGCCCGGGGGCGGTGCATCCTGCCCGGGATGCAGTTCCAGAAATCCAGCCTGTCAATTCTTGGTTTCATACTTCCAGAGCTCCACAGCGATGGAAATTGAACTCTTTCGCCCACCAGAGTGGAGACTGTTGTGGTGTAGTCAGTGTATGCTTTTTCCTGTGAAATTTTTACTTTTCTGTGCATTTTATTTTTGCATAGTAAAATAAAACTTATAACTGCCTATAGTTTGCCTTAATTTTGTCAAATAAATACCTTAACTAAGTTTAGTATTATGTTCTTCCCTTATATTTAAATTTATATTTACATTATAATTAATTATATATATTTTTCCTTGATAAGCTGTGGTTTGTATATACTGTTTTTAAGAAATACAGGAGTGTGTGTATTTTTGCAGAATTTATCATTTTGCAATTCGTAGAAAAACATTTATCTTTGCAATAACAGAATTTTGAAAGCTTTATGACTGCAATTAAACATCCTTTATTGGGGACTGTTTGGAATTCTGTTGCGTGTTTTGGTCATATTTATTAGTTTCTTTTTCAGTTTTAGTTATTTAATAAGTTAAATGAAATGAATAGAATGTTTCCTTGGAAACAAAATTACTAAAACTTTAAAATGAGAACTGAAAATAAAATAAATGTAAAATATGAATTAAAAATAATAGTATCTCAGTGATGCTAAAATAACACTGGGTCACACTTCAGAATTGATGGTGCTTTGAAAGGGTTTTCTGCCTTTTCTATTCATTCTCGGAATTGATTTTAAATTTTTTATTATATGTTTTGTGTCTGCTTTTTCAGGGACAGCACCACTTTGTCCAGACTCACCAGGCAGGCTTTCTTGCCAAGACAAGCATCCATTAGTGCAGAAACATGTGGTCAGGACGCCTGACTTTCAACTGTTTGGTTTTGGCCACCCTGATGACTCTAAATCATGCCGGCCTTGTAAAGAAGATCAGGCAGCGGCGGGAAGCTCTGACGATTCCCGGCATACACAACGTAACCCTTCCAAACTCTTCCCGACCGGTTGTTTTCAACCACGTTTACAACATCAAAGTTCCGGGTAGCTCTCTGTGCTCGGTGGATCTGGACTCTCCTGGTGGTTCGGATCTTGAGCAGAAGGACGCACCATCTGGCTCAGATGTAACAGACCACACATTGGATGGCAATAATCAGATTGTCTTCACCCATCGCATCAACATCCCCAAGCAGACCTGTGGCTGTACAGACGGACTGCCGGATCTGAAGGACCTCCTGAGTCGATTGGAGATGTTGGAGGGCGAGGTGTCCACACTCAGAGAGCAATGCGGCACAGAAACCACCTGCTGCAGCGCACAGGTCACAGGTACACAGTTTAAATAATAAAAGAATTGTTTGCTTGTTTGTTTGTTTGTTTGTTTGTTTATTGTCAGAATATAAATCTGAATTTATTTATTTATTTATTTATTCTTAAATCCCAGGAACATAATTAATATAAATCATAAAGAAAATATTTTATTTATTTATCCTCATTTACAGAATTAATTTAAATCATAAAATAATTTTTTGTTTGTTTGTTTATTGCTCAGAGACAGAATATATAAATCATAAGGAAAATGTTTAGTTATTTAGTTATTTATTCATTCAATTTAATTATTGATTTATGTATTAAACCTCAGGGACAGAATTAATATAAATCAAAGGAAAATATTTTACTTATTTATTTATCCTCATTTACAGAACTAATTTAAATCATACATTTTTTTGTTTGTTTGTTTATTGCCCAGAGACAGAATATAAATCATAAAGAAAAATGATTTATGTATGTATTCATTTATTTATTTATTTATTAAACCTCAGGAACAGAATTAATAAAAATCATAAAGAAAAATATTTTATTGATCTAATTATTTATTTAACTTCAGAGACATAATTAATTTAAATAATAAATAAATATTTATTTATTTATTTATCCTCAGATACGGAATTAATTTATTAATTTATAAAACATAAATAAAAATAATCAGTGGTATAATCTATAAAGCCACTATGTCTAATTTTAATGTCTTCATGTGACGTAATCATGTAACACAAACTATTTGCAGTGTACTTTGGCAAACCTGCTATAAATAAGAGGGGAGGTCATGATGCTTTTAAAGTGTATTCATGTTTTCATGCCTCTTCCTTAGCAAATGCTATTTGCTTAGCTGGCAATGATATTTCCATAATTGAAAATTGCATATATTATGTATGTAGCTCAACCAGTACAGCATGGGTGAGCAACGCCAAGATCATGGGTTCGCTTCACAGGGAATGCATGAACTGATCAAATGTATACCTTGAATGCAATGTGAGTCGCGTTGGATACAAGCATCTGCAAAAATGCATACATGTAAATACACGTATCTCCTGATTCTTTAGGTGCTGTGGGAACAAAGCCCTACTGCAGCGGCCATGGAAACTACAGCACGGAAACCTGCGGCTGTATTTGTGCGCCCGGATGGAAGGGCCCCAACTGTACCATTCCCGACTGTCCCGGAGACTGCAGCGACCAGGGCCGCTGCGTTAACGGAAAGTGCGAGTGTTTTGAAGGCTTCACGGGTGAGGACTGCAGCTTGGAAACCTGTCTGGTCGACTGCGGTGAGAACGGGCGTTGCGTTAATGGAGCATGTGTTTGCAATGAAGGCTTCTCTGGGGAAGATTGCACAGAGTCAGATTGCCTCAACAACTGTTTGGGACGCGGCCGCTGCGTTGATAGTGAGTGCGTCTGCGACGAACCCTGGACTGGCTTCGACTGCTCGGAGCTCATCTGCCCGAATGATTGCTACGACCGTGGACGATGCGACAACGGGACCTGTTACTGTGACAAAGGCTTCACCGGAGAGGACTGCGGGACGCACACTTGTCTGAATGACTGCTCCGGACGAGGTTTCTGCATTGATGGCCGTTGTGTATGCGACGCCGGCTACTCAGGCGAGGACTGTTCCAACTTGACCTGTCCGAATGACTGCAACGAAAGGGGACGCTGCTTTAACGGAGTGTGCATTTGCGACGTGGGCTTCCACGGAGAGGACTGTGGGAAGCTCTCATGCCCGAACAACTGCAACAACCGAGGTCGCTGCATCGATGGTCGCTGCGAATGCAACGTTGGCTTCCAAGGCCACGATTGCTCAGAGCTCAGCTGCCCCAATAACTGCAAAAATCGCGGGCAGTGCGTTAACGGGCAGTGCGTTTGCGAAGAGGGTTTCGGCGGAGAGGACTGCAGCATCAAAACCTGCCCGTCGGACTGCTACGGCCGAGGCCAGTGCGTGGACGGGAAGTGCGTTTGCTTTGCAAACTTCGCCGGCGAAGACTGCAGTGAATTGAGCTGCCCGAGCAACTGCCTGAACCGTGGACGCTGCGTCGCAGGGCAGTGCATCTGTGATGAAGGCTTCACCGGAGAGGACTGCGGCCAAAAGAAGTGTCCCAATGACTGCCTCGGCCGTGGACGCTGCGTGGAGGGCCGGTGTGTTTGCCAGGAGGGTTTCGAGGGCCAGGACTGCTCCGTTCCCACCTGCCCTGGAAACTGCAACAACCGCGGGCGCTGCGTCAACGGAAAATGTGTGTGCGACGAGGGATTCGTTGGAGATGCCTGTGGGGAAAGAAGCTGCCCGAACGAATGCAATGGAGCAGGCCAATGTGTAGACGGCCAGTGCGTTTGTGATGAAGGCTACACTGGCGAGGATTGCTCAGAAGGTGATTGTTATAATAGCAGATATTCTGTTATAGTTTTTATGTTGCACTTATTTTGCACTTATTTTGCACTCATTTTTATTATTATATTTTCTGCTCATCCGTCCCACGGGCCGAAACTAATTTTTAATTTTTTTTTTTTAAATTGTGTGTTCATCGGAAAGACCCTAAGGACTTTTGTCGCACTTGAACCACAAATGCACAAAAAAATTTACTGGATTTGAGGAGTTTTGAATTTAAAAAAGTAACAAATCCTTCCCCCGCGGGTCAATTTGATAGGAATATGAATGAATGGAATGCGAGGAATGCTTCAGTACACAGAAAATTCTAACTAAAAATGCTAAAACTTCACCAAAAAATTACTTTATAATGTCTACATGTGTATCTGAATGCATACGGAAGGGAAGTGACTTTAGGACCCAGCGGAACAGCTCATTTGCTCCATATAGAGCTATAAGGCCATCTAGTGGCAAGAGTCATGAAATATCATGTTACAGTATATAATTTTTTTTCCACAAGAGGTCGGCAAAGACACCCAATGATATTTTGAGCTGAATTAAAAGGGTTATGCATGAAATTGTGATAATATATATTATATTTTCGATTTCGATAAAAAATATTTCGATTCACGCCCATGACGGGACACCGTCTGGCCACGTGGTGGCGCTATAAAACGCAACAGTCAGTCTGATGCGGCATGCGGCGTCTTTGTCCAAGGTGGTGCGATTGCCTACAAGGAAGGCTTGCTGCGATAGTCGGTGTTGTCGGTGTTACCGGTGTTTAGGCGCAACACCGGTTACATCACTTGCCCACCGCAGCACTGCCCCCCACTGTCATTTTGATTTTCTTTTATAGTAATAAAATTATTTAGTTAATTTAGAGAACAGACACTACAAATAAAAACTGAACGTGTCTGCTTAATACAGCGTGAGCCAAAACGAGAGTCGCAACACAGATCAGAAGCAGGAGTCAGATTTCATTTATCACGAGAGTGAGAAGCTGACTGACAGCGAAATGCAAAAGCGCCTATTTAAGTTGTCATTGTACTGTTTTGTTGCTATGTTTTTCATTAAGAATAATAGGCTAATGAACTCACCTTCCAAGCAACCCGCCCCCGAATTTAAAAGCCCCCGGTATTATCGGTACATCCCTACTACAAAGACATTCGCGTATCTTGAAAAACACGCCGTCAGCCAATGAAGTTCGAGCGTGTCAGCCAAGGTTAATAGAGGCCGATCGGAACGAAACTCGCTGGGCCTGTTTAACTCACGGCCCTAGAGGCCTGTGAGAATTTTTTTTTTTAATCGGCTTCACGTTTTTCACGTGCGTAAATGATTGTATATAACGCAATTTTTTGCACATGGTGAGCATAGAAAACATTAAGAAATCTTACCTACGCCAAACTTTTGAACGGTAGTGTATAGTGACAAAAAAAACACTTCTGAACCTATACAATACTGTGAGAAACAGGCTATAATGTGAAAAAGTGTTGAATCCTATTAGGCTTAGGTTGATGATCACATGACAACCAGTGGTGTTTTAGGTCATGTTAGATTTGATTGACAAACACGTTTCAAGAACTATGGTGGAGGGAAGATTTTCTGCAAATAACCATTGAAATTAAATGTAAATGCCTCTTCCTAACATCTCTCTGAAGTCACGTGTGTCTGGGCAGAAATAAATGACAATGAAGGTCAAATTATTACATAACACACTATTTTAGATCCAACTTATTGCAGAAAAGAGTGCTGAACATGCTATATTTTCATACTTTGACAGCAAACTCATTTCTTGACTAATACCATATGTGTGCCTGTAAAATCCATTAGATTTAAATAGAGGTCCATTAGTTGTGGAGGTCAAAAAACTGCCATTAATAAGAAACAAAAGTTAATTTACTCACTGTAGGTTAATTGAAACCACTCCATAGTTTGATTGGATGTTTCCCAGTCACCACAGTGGAGACATGGACAATTTTCCTACCACTTGGCACTAAAGGGCATTCGGTCTCTCAACATCTGTGACATAAATGAGCCTTAATATCTTTCCCAGTCTCACCACCGGAAGACCTGACCGTCACAGATGTAACCACAGAGAAGGTGAACCTCACATGGAAGAACGACATGCTGGTGACAGAGTTTTTAGTCACATACATCCCGACTTCACCAGGCGGCCTGCAGTTAGACTTCCGAGTGCCTGGAGATCGTACGTCTGCTACCGTCTCTGAGCTGGAGCCTGGGATCGAGTACCTGATCAACGTTTATGCCATCCTCAACAACAAGAAGAGCGTTCCAGTCAGTGCCAGAGTGGCCACACGTATGTCCACACGCCCTGGTCAACATTACACACATGCAAACACTGTACAAACCTGGACACCTATATTTATATACATATATTTATAATTTTGTATAACACTGAAATTCCAAATGTGGTCTCTCAATTCGGTATTCTCATAACTAAGGCCCTGTTTACACCTGGTATTAAGATGAGTTTTGGTCTAAAACCTTTTGATCTTGTCCACTTTCAACCACTTCCAGAGGTAGTCCAAAATGCATTGCTTTCGTAGTGTAAACGCTCATGTGGTCGAATGCGTTCAAACAGCCACAAAAGACGCCTACTCTCCGCCCACTGAACTAATGTGTAAACATTATGGGAAGCGTGTTAGCCAGACGGGATTCAAACTTTGTCGGTTGAAGACTCAAGTTTGGTTTGAAGATGAAAAACGTACCAAGCACAATGTTCTCTCACCATTCCTGATTTCTAACACACACTCACAGCGTCTGGCTGGTCTTCGGCTGTTAGAGCAGAAATGAAAACTGCTGCTCTCCGTATGTTTTTCCGTCGTCTCCGGTTGCGTTCACATGTAAATTGCTTGAGCTTATTTTGTCCATTAGATCGAAAGATCTGAAAAAAAAACATTTACCCGCCTATAGACCCTCCCCTCGAAGAAATCAGGACAGAAATGTTTGAAAGTGGACAAAACACCAGGTGTAAACGGGAATGTGTCTCCCTCGTCTACTTGTGATCTGATCGACCAAAATGCATCTTAATACCAGGTGTAAACAGGGCCTAAGGTACCATCATCTAGCCAATAATACTAATTACTAGTTTTTTGTCTTGTTTTCCCATACAAAAAAAATTGGAATCCTTAAAAGATAAATTCACCTGAGAGGCAAAATTGCATGAGACAGAAGTCTGATTTAAGAGAAAATGTATCTCATATTTGGTCTTTGTCAGATTATTTGAATGTTTTTCATTAGTTTTAGGTGTAAATGTCATGAAACCTGTCAAAAATTTTTTGCATAATTCCCTCTAAAATCAAAATACAATAATTATTGAAGAAATAAAAATTAGAAAATGATGCCTTTTGTTGACTGTTAATACTTTTCATCATTATTGTTTTTTTGTTTTTTTAGATTTTTTAAAAATTATTTTTAATTTTTAGTTATTTTTATTTGAATACATTTTATTAATAATAATTCAATAAAAAATAATATAATACAGTTAATAATAATTAATAATTGTTTATAATTATGACAGTTAAGCATTTCCTCTCACCCCAGTTATCATTGCAATATCATCAAAATTTAAATTTGATTCTTATATTCTCATTACTGTGATGATTAATGTAAAAGATGCATATATTATCTAAATTATAATATATATATATATATATATATGTGTGTGTATCATGATAGTATCTGTGCCACTTGTCACCAAACAGGTTATTAAACACTTCCTCTTTCTATTGTCATTTAGCTGATTCTTTTATTCAAAGCAACTTACAGTTCATAAATTATAGCGAAAGTCTTGGACAATTTGGAGTGAATTGTCTTGCTCACAGTATAATATTAATAGTTCATTAAGAGGCCCTTGTAAACCCAGAAAAATCACAACAGGGAAGTTGGTCAAACCTTTCATTGCACATGCAAAACTGTCCAAACAGCATTAGGAAGTAATCCATAGAGCCACTATACGTTTACACAGGTAAACCTCTTATATCCATGCACTGAACACTGCTAATAAACTTTAGTGAATATCATGATTATTTTGCTCTTTCCCTACAGATCTACCACAGCCTGAGGGCCTGAAGTTTAAATCCATCACTGATACGTCTGTGGAAGTTTTGTGGGACCAGCTGAACTTACCATTCGACGGCTGGGAGCTCATCTTTCGTAACACGGTTAGTGTCAATGGGAGACAATGTTAAAAGGCTTTTTTCTAGGCATTTATTTATTTGACTGTTCAGACTACAAAAAGCTAAAATAATTTGAGTCAGAAAATACACCACAAATATATATTTTTGATGCCTTACTAGGCAAAGGTATTTAGATCAGTTTCATTAACTTTATAAAAACATCTTCCCAGGACATGAAAACATTTTGAAGACACATTTTATAAATCAGAGTGCAAGAAAAGTGTTGAAATGCTAAATGGATGCTAAAAACTTGAAACACTCTGATCATTTTAATAACTTGCAGTACAACTAATAGTAAAAATGTATCCCTGTATCAGCTGGTAGAACATAACATGTCAACCTTTAGGTCAACAGATTTACTGCTGTAAGATGTTCACACAGCGGTTTATTCTTAGGTGCCAGGGTTATACGGTCATGCGGCTTGTTTCAGAGTCTCTCTCTCATATTTAAAACAGAGTAATGGACAATTTAATCACTGTTCATTAGTAGTGATGTGAAGGGGCATTTTCTCCATTTGAGTCAGAGCTACAGGCGGCCATGAGCTCATATACTCATTTAAGGAGCCATTAAAAAAAACCATCCTTGAACCATAAAGTCTCCATTAAGACTCACTTTAATGGTGCTCCAGAAATCCCAGATGTTTCATGCCACCAGCATTTAGGAAACTAACAACTTTTAAATGCATGACACGTTTTCTCTGTCATAATATGACTGCCAGTAATAGGGGTATAAATATAGACTCAGAGAAATCACAGTTGGAATTTTTTTGTACATGTCTATCATCAAGTTCAGTGGTTTTCAACCAGGACCTACAATTAACTCCAAATGCGAGTAAAAATCGATGTTGGCGAGTATATGAAACCCTGTCACTCGCCAGTTGGCCGGTAACATTTTTATGAATTCTAACAATGCATGAACGTGAACAAACCTGAACAACCTGCGCTATGTGGAAAGTTTTGAGTGAGCAAACATCTGAAGCACTCGCCCAGAAAGCCGCATCTCAGACAGTGTGCAAATACTAAACTGAGCTCTTTCACGTCTTCTTGCACTTAAGTGGATAAATTCACACATAGTTATGTCAAAAAATACCAAGTATCCTAGTAAACATAGTTGGTTATGTCTTAACTGAATGTAAACAGTTGAGAAAGTAAACACATGTCTATCAGTATATTGGATCCGTGCATTCGTTCTTAAAGTGACAGCAGCCTAATATTCCTGCTCCTGTCTGTGTTTTTAATGTTAAATTGGAATAGAGAATTGTGAACTTTTGCAAAAACAGTTTCATGGCCAGTAAAAAATGTGTGGCCGGTAAATTTTCTGAAGTCACCGGCCATTGGCAGATGTGGCAAAAAGTTTTGACTCCAAGCCCCCCCTATTGTAAACAACAATATTAGAAGGACCCATTACTTTTTTAAAAGGATTGTTTTAACTCACAATTTCTTAAATAAAATATTTTAGATCTTGGCATAACTAGAAAAACTATATTCATTATAAAAATGCCCATGCAGTTACAAGATTATTAATTATATGACTGTTTTTAGTATGTTTTCCAATACTAAAAAATCTGAATCCTTAAAACAGGGGAAATTCACCTGAGAGGTGAAATTGCATAACATAAAATTCTGATCTAAAAGAACATTTATCTCATACTTTGAATTTTTTCATGTGTTTCATTTGTTTAAGGGGAAATCTCATTAAATTATATTGGGGGTAAATCTCATGAGATGATTTTGCCAACAAAAAAAAAATGATTGAAAAAATAGAAATTATGAAATTATTTATCTTTATCTTATCTTTATTTTATTTTATTTTATTTTATTTTATTTATTCATTTTTTATTTTTTCCACCATTTAAAATTATACCACCTTATATATCCAAGTTGTTGAGGGGCTAAAACAAGAAACAATCTTTAGTTGGTTTGCCTTATTTTAATGCTTGTTTTGTCTTATTTTCAATCATTTTAAGTTATATTTAAGCCCCTTTGGAATATTTCCGAGGTCCCCACTGATCTGGATTTTAGCATTTCCTAAATATATTACAGGTTTTGCAAAAACAATCAAGACTAAATGAAGCTAAATACATGTTCTTCTGTCTTCTCCATAACAGAAGGAAGAAAACGGGAAGATCGTGAACAATCTGACACCTTCCCAGACCAACTTTGAGCAACCAGGACTCGGGCCAGGACAGGAATATGAAGTCACTTTGTCCATCGTAAAGAACAACACCAGAGGACCCGAAACAAGCGCGACTGTAGTTACAAGTAATGCACCTTCTCTAAAGCAAACCTCTTGTTTATTGTCTGTGTCATGGTCCCATTTCAGTATTGAAGTAAATGTTGAAGGCGTCTCTTTTGGTCCATGCTGTAATTGACTGGAGACCTTGGCTTAATCTACATCTGTGAAACAGCTCTGAAGTGTCAGAGGTCGAAGGTGAAACTAGCTCAGCACTAAAGAATTTGAAGGCCTGCTGTTTGGAAAGGCCAAGAAGAATAGGGGCCATCATTTAACCATATGAAACATCCAGCGTGGGCTGGCCAGCAGAGCTTTAACAGCCCAATTCAGTGCTCAACCGTGAGAAATTTGGAAGATCCATGTGTCTGGCTTGACATTTACAGCCTTTGCACACATGCAATCCACGATAACAGCCAATAAGGCGTGTTTTGGTTTCAAAAGGCCCCTGATTTCTGACAGTAGTTAGTGTATTTACTGCCTGTAAAAGTGCTCAGATTTCCAGATCTGGAGATATATATCATGGTGTGATCAATCCATTTAGGATGAAATGTGCTTCTCAGTGCATATTTACTGCATGAAAGAATTTTGTAGGCATTGACAAGTTTATAGTTTAGTTTATTAATTTGAATAAACCCTTAACATTCTATTAAACTGCAGTGTGCAAGTTATCCTAGAGCATTTTCTCTCCAGTTGTGTGTGTGTGTGTGTGTGTGTATATATGTATGTGTGTGTGTGTGAATATAAGCTGTGAATGCTCTGCATACTCAAACCATTCACAGACTCGCTAATTAACATTTAACACTATAAATTTCCTTGTTTGAGGTAAAGCTTACATGATAAAATGTTGGCAGTGTGTATGTAAATCTCCGTCATTTATTATTTATTATTTGCCAAACGAAGGTAATTTTCTTCAAATCTGACATTTACAGAGGTTTTTTTTTGCTGCCGGAGTGTCAGGGCTCTGGCAAGAATAAACCAGACCGAAATGACAGAACCCTGGCAGCATTCTTCTTTCATTTTAGAATTTTTTTTTGAAAATAAATTGTTAAAGTTATTGATTAATCATGAAAATGCTTGTATGCTGATTTCACATATAAATTTGTGTGTACACACAGTTAAAATGTAAAAATAAGTCTTGTGGATGGTATTGTCAAATTGTTATAAATACTATGAAAATATGATTTTACCTGAAAATAATTGTAAGTATAACCATATATCCCTCCTTTTGCTGTAGGAATCGATTCTCCAGGACAGGTTGATGTTAGCGATGTGACTGACAGGTCAGCAGTGATCTCCTGGTCCAGGCCCGTGGCTCAGGTGGACGGGTTCAGGGTGTCGTACGGGCCAAGCACAGACCCGTTAGTCCATCGTGATGTCGACCTCTCGGCCAAAGACACACAGTACAGCCTGGAGGACCTGAAACCCGACACTGAATACAGAGTGTCTCTCAGTTCTAGAAGGGGAGATGTGACCAGCGAGCCCATCAATGAACGCTTCACCACAGGTGAAATATTCATCTTATCGGGGAGTTTGTCACAAAGACGGCCACTTAACTCAGCTAAACCAATGTTTTAATGATTTCCGTGTGTCCCAGGCCTGGATGCCCCCAGTGACCTCAAAGCTGTTGATCAGACTGACAACAGCATCACAGTGGAATGGAAAAACAGCCGCTCATCCAACGACGGATACCGCATAAAGTACGGCCCGATCGCAGGAGGTGCTCATGGTGAAGACATGTTCCCTAGAAGAGCAGGAGACACGACATGGGCCACAATTACAGGTAAAACCGACACTTCTGTTAGTTGCATTGCAAAAAAATCAGTATTTGTATCATTTTCCAGTGCAAATATCTAAACATCCATAAATCAAGATACATTTACTTGAGAAGCAAAATAACTGAAGATATTAACTCTTGTTTTATATAAAAAAAAACAGTGAGTTTATACTTGACAAATATCTGTCAATGGAGTAAGAAAAATAACCTTAATTTAAAGGGAAAGCAAGATTGTCTCTGACCCCATTGGCAGATATTTTGTGTAAACTCGCTTCATTTTGATAAATTTGTCAGAAAATGAGACTTAATATCTTAAGTCATTTTTCTTCTATATTTTTAGATATTTATTTGCAATGGAAAACAAGATAAAAATACTAAGCAAGCAAATCATTTTTAGCAGTGTGTTGATTGTGATTTTGGAATTTAGTCTAGGGAAAAAAAAAAATTCTTATAGAAATGCATAAACGGGGCAACACAAACATTAAAATACACGATTAGAAAGTATTGCCACAAGACTTAAACAATAAACAGTACCAGTCAAAAGTTTGGAAACATTACTATTTTTAATGTTTTTGAAATAACTTTCTTAAGCTCATCAAGGCTGCATTTATTTGAATACACAAATACAGAAAAAACTGTAATATTGTTAAATATTATTACAATTTCAAATAATGGTTTTCTATTTTAATATACTTAAAAAATATATATATATATATATATATATATATATATATATATATATATATATATATATATATATATTTCTTTTTTTTTTCTGTGATGCAAAGCTGAATTTTTAGTCTTCACTGTCACATGATCCTTCGGAAATTATTCTAATATGCTGATTTATTATCAATGTTGAAAACAGTTGTGCTGATTAATGTTTTTGGAACCTGTGATACTTTTTTTCATGATTCATTGATGAATAAAAAGTTTAAAAGAACAGCATTTATTCAAAATAGAAATCTTTTCTAACAATATAAATCTTTACCATAATTTTTTTTTATCAATTTAACACATCCTTGCTGATTAAAAGTATAAATTTATTTCAAAAAATAAAATACTGACTGCAAACATTTGAATGGTAGTGTATATTGTTACAAAAGATTTCTATTTCAAATAAATTCTGTTCTTTTTTAACTTTTTATTTATCAAAGAATCCTGAAAAAAGTATCATAGGTTAAAAAAAATATTAAGCAGCACAACTGTTTCCAACATTGATAATAAATCATCATATTAGAATGATTTCTGAAGGATCATGTGACACTGAAGACTGGAGTAATGATGCTGAAAATTCAGCTTTGATCACAGGAATAAATTACATTTTAAAATAGTAAAATAGAAAACCATTATTTTAAATTATAATAATATTTCACAATAAATGCAGGCTTGATGAGCAGAAGAGACTTCTTTCAAAAACCTTTGACCAGTACTGTATGTTTTAATATGAAACTATAGAGTTGTAAAATAAAAAAGGCAATGTCCAGTTATATCCAATAGCACAAAGATAAAAGAGAAAATGCATTTTTTAAAGAAAGAATTAAAAGTGCTTTAACAAAAATAGAAACTGCACATTTAAACCCTTCAGAAAGCCTTATAGATGTGCATTTTAAGTCCATTACTGTAAACAAGGTTTTGATTTACCACAGATGCAACTTGTTTTGAACCCGGAGCACTTCTTGAAGTGCACTTTGTTTGCTGATGTGCACACTACTAAGTGCTTAAACATGATGCATTGTATAAAATTGAAAGGATTATTTGAAGAAACTCACCAAAGAAGTGAAAATGTTCACATAGTGTCCCCTGCTTGAAAATGCATCAGTTTAGAGTTTCATCTTCTGGATTAACGGATTGTGTGTGCCGTAGGTCTGAAGCCTGGAACGGAGTACGGCATTGGAGTCACAGCCGTTCAGAATGAGAGAGAGAGTGAGCCGGCCACCACCAATGCACTGACCGGTGAGATCACTTCTCTTTATATGAGCTGCAAAGATTTGGGATCAATATTATTTGTTTTTGTTTATTTTAAAGAAAGTTATACTTTTATTCTGCAAAGATTAAATTGATCAAAAGTGACTGTAAAGAGAAACATGCATAATGTTACAAAAGATTTACGTCACACTTTAGATTAGGGTCCAATTCTCACTATTAACTACAACTTTTGCCTCAATAAACTCCTAATTACTGCTTATTAATAGTTAGTAAGGTAGTTGTTAAATTTAGGTATTGGGTAGGATTAGGGATTGTAGAATATGTTCATGCAGAATAGGGCATTAATATGTGCTTTATTAGTACTAATAAACAGCCAATATCCTAGTAATATGCATGATAATAAGCAACTAGTTAATAGTAAGGATCAAACCCTAAACTAAAGTGTTAACAAGATTTATATTTTAAATAAATGCTGTTCTTTTCAACTTTCTATTCATCAAAGAATCCTGAAAAAAAAATTGTTTCCACCAAAATATGAAGTAGCACAACTATTGATAATTATAATAAATGTTTCTTGAGCAGCAAATCATCATATTAGAATGATTTCTGAAGGATCATGTGACACTGAAGACTGGAGTAATGATGCTGAAAATTCAGCTTTGCATAACACAAATAAATTACATTTTAAAATATATTCATATAGAAAACAGTTACTTTACATATTAATAATATTTCACAATTATTGACAGTATTTTTGATAAATGCAGTCTTGCTGAACATAAGAATCTTCTTTCAAAACTGGTAGTGTACATTACCCTTGCTGTTTATAAAGATGCCTACCAAGAGTTATACCCAGAACAATAACATGAGTATAATTGTACCCAGAAATCTAAATTATGTCCTCATTTACTCACCCTCATGTCTTTCCGAAACAGTATGACTTTCATCCATGAATCATGTTTGCACTACTCTGTTTTTGTATAGTGAACATAGTGACCAAAAGCTACTACCACTTTTATGGTGATTTTTTTTTTTAAAAGTATTTCAAGCTTTACATAGAGGCAAGTAGCCTATATGCTGAGTTTCGGGTTCATTTATGAGACTCACTCCAGGTCACGTGCAATGCAAGTTATCGCGCCGGCGCCTCCATGTCATGATTATTGTCTGCTATATTTGCTTCTTATTTATTAAGTCTAGTCAATTGGTTGATGAAACTTTGATTAAACTTAAGACACCGTATACAAAACAAAATTCACTTTAAAGAAAGGCTTTCTACAAAACAAAACTCAATGAAGTGGTCAAAATCATGTCTGACCCACTCCATGTCTCCCAAAATTTTGCGCGTCTTATGATGTGTCCTATCTTACTCATGCTGTTCACTTTTCATAATTAACATAGATGGAATTAAAAAATAACATAATATTTAAACAAATATGAAACTAAATAGGTTTTCTTTAATGGCTACAACATGTCTAGTGCGGTACAGAGAAATTGGACCCTAAGGATATTTTGGCCCTGAAGAAGTTTGACATGCTCTGACATTTGTGTTTTTTTTCAGTTGCTTTAAAGCATATTAATGGCTAAAGTCTGATTACACTGTATTCAGCACAAACAGGGCTACAGTAATATGTGAGCAACATGTACATAAAAGTTTGTAGTTTTGAGAAAATAATGTTTATGCATAGTTTTTGAAAAAACTAAAATGTTAAATCACTGAAATCAGGCCATATAACACACAGTAAACATTTGTTCACAAGGCTTTTCAGAACTGGATGTTGTTGTCTAGAGTTTTTTCTTCAAAACAATGTGAAAACCATTTTGATCACTTATTCATACAAAACAATATAGTCATTTAACTTCTGTAAGACACTTATTGTCAGAATGGCTGTATGCGGGGAGGGTGTGGACCATCATGAATAATGCTGTGATTCACACCTGAGGCGTCAACGACTCCTCCCCTGAATATCAATGAGGAATGTGACAGAGGGAACTATAGAGAATGAATGTGAGGAGACTTCATGATTGAATGTATTGTTTGTAGCTTATTCACAAAATCACATTTAATTTAAAAGAAGTAATCTGACTATACATTTTCTTTACATAAAGACTTTAGACCTACAGTACCGTTCAAAAGTTTTAGATCTGTATGTTTTTTTTTTTAAAAAATAAGTCTCTTCTGCTCACCAAGGCTGGATTTATTTGATCCAAAATAGTAAAAACAGTAATATTGTTGAATATTTTTACAATTTAAAATAAATGTTTTCTATGTGAATACATGGTAAAATGTAATTTATTCCTGTGATCAAAGCTGAATTTTCAGCATCATTAATCCAGTCTTCAGTGTTACATGATCCTTTGGAAATCATTATAATATGATTATTTGCTCAACAAACATTTCTTATTATTATGAATGTTGAAAACAGTTGTGTAATTTTTTTCAGGATTATTTGATAAATCATAGATTTAACTTGAACTTTCCGTTCCCTCTGGGTTCAAAAGAATAACAAAGTTCAAAAGAATAACATTTATCTGAAATAAAAAGATTTTGTAACATTATAAATGTCTTTACTGTGTTTTTTTATCAATATAAGGCATCTTTGTGAATAAAAGTATTAATTTCTTTCAAAAAACAAAACAGCAACAAAAAACTAAACTCTTACTTATAATGTTAAAATAGATTTCTATTTCAGATAAATGCTGTTGTTTTGAACTTTCTATTTATCAAAGAATCCTGAAATAAATTGTACACAAATGTTTTCAACATTCATAATAAGAAATGTTTCTTGAGCAGCAAATCAGCATATTACAATGATTTCTGAAGGATCATGTGAAACTGAAGTAAATAAAATGGAATAAATTGCATTTTAAAAGTATATACAAATAGAAAACAATTATTTTAATTATAAAAGTACTTCGCAATATTACTGTTTTTGCTGTATTTTGGATCAAATAAATGCAGTCTTGTTAAGCAGAAGAAATTTTTTTGAAAACTTTAGAAAATCTAAAACTTTTGAATGGTAGTGTATACTTGGATTTACACATGAAAACAACACATAGAGCAGTGGTAAAAAAAACAGCGCAAAAGAGACGTTGAGGGCAAAAGTGCAAACAGGGACCGTGCAAGATGAACGAAAACGAATTAGTCTCTCTATTTGAGCACGCTTGTCGTGCGTCTACATTTAAAATAACGAACTTGAGCGCTCAAAAGACGCAACAGATGTGAACAGCCCCTTAGTCAGTGGTTACATCAGTGTAGCAGTCAATAAACGGGACATTAACGTCTCGGCTAATACGGGACAGTTGGCAACCCTACTTTTATATCATGCTGTGTTTAATATTATAGAGCATAAAATATCCCCATGTCGTACGTGTATCTTTATTTAGCATTGAAAGGTTGCCTACCTATTTCATATTTTAACATGTTTCCGTTGGTTTCACACATTTTAGTCTGGCAATAGTTCAACTAGTAGCCTACAATGTGAAGTTTATGCAGCAATAACGCTAATATAAGTGAGAAGAAATGTTTTACCTTAAAAATTCTCATAAATCATGCTCTGTTTCTTCTGAGGTAAATCCAAGGTAAACTCACAGCGTGTCTTCCAAACTCGATGAAAATCAGAAGAATGAAGAAGCTGATTCTTTGTTTTGAGGTGATGGGGGCGTTTACAGGTTCGCGTTCCTTCCTCGTGGACGATTTGCATGTGAATCGCTTTGCGCGCGCGTGGGTGTGGTCACATTAAAGTTAATGAGGCGCTGCTGGAGGAACTGTACCTCTCGCTGTTTTCATACGGATTACATAAACAGAGAATATGTGTTTTTTATAATAAATTCATTTAAAAGTAGACATTCCATGCTTTATAAAGATATATCTGTCGTGTCTGTGTGACAAGTATTCTCTGAGTTCTGAGTTTATTTTCAGACGCATTTCAGAGTAGACATCACAGGGAGACAGACGGGAGAACGCGCATCCTGTTTGTTTTCTTTATTTAGCGAAAAGCACAACATTTAGTTTTTATTTTGAGTGTACATAAAAAAGTAGACACTTTAAGCTTTGTAAAGACATATCGTTCATGTCTGTGAGGCCAAAAATGACGGAATATTTTAAGTTGTTTTACACTGTCATGAGGAAAAATCCAGCAAAACGTGCGGGCGCGTTCTTCGGGTTCAGGGGGTTAAACGCCGTTTTCCACTCATCCCCCTCCCTTATGCGAACCAAATGATAAGCGTTGCGCAGATCCAGTTTCGTGAAGAGGGATGCTCCCTGCAACCGTTCAAAGGCTGAAGACATCAGCGGCAAAGGATAAGTATTCTTTACCGTGATGTTGTTCAGCCCTCGGTAATCAATACACGGTCGCACAAAGCCGTCCTTCTTCCCCACGAAAAAAAATCCTGCGCCAGCGGGAGACGAGGAAGGACGAATGAGCCCAGCTGCCAGAGAATCAGAAATGTATTTCTCCATGACCTCCCTTTCTGGAGTAGAAAGCGAATAAAGCTTGCCTTTAGGCGGAGACATACCTGGCAATAACTCTATAGCACAGTCATAGGGACGATGCGGAGGAAGAGAAGCAGCCCGGGACTTACTGAATACTTCCTGCAGGTCGAGGTAGTCCTCAGGCACGTTTGACAGGTTCACCGGCTCCTCCTGCAACACAGAACAAGACACAGACAGACAAGCAGACACTAAACAAGAGGCATAACACTGGCTACTCCAAGCTGAAATGGAATTCTGGCCCCATTCGATCCTGGGACCGTGTTGTACCAGCCAAGGATGACCCAACACGACTGGAACGAGGGTGGATCTGGTAATCAGAAATGATATAGTTTCTGAGTAATTACCAGATGTGATGAGAGTAAGCGACCCGGTGGAGTGTGTGATGGCAGGTAGTTCTTGTCCGTTGAGAGCATGAACTGCAATGGTGTGACTAAGGGGAATAACCGGGATCTGGAGTTGAATGGCAAAAGAGTAGTCCATAAAATTACCTTCCGCTCCGGAGTCCACTAACACCTGGCAGCTGTGAGACTTGGTTGCCCATTGCAGTCTTACCGGGAGGAGAGTGGCAGATGAGGCTTTCTCCGTGACTAACCCACCCGACAGTAACCTCCTTCCTACTGCCGGGCTTGGTCTTTTACCGGGCAGTTAATCAGAAAGTGTCCAGGCGTGCCACAATAAAGACAGAGTCCTCTCGTTCTCCGACGTTCTCTCTCCTCCCGGGAAAGCCGAGCCCTACCCACCTGCATGGGCTCATGATCGACCGGGTGGCTGACTGTGTTACCGTTGCTGCCACTGGAATACTCAGAAAACTCAGGAAGCAAAGTAGGACGTGAGCAATTATCTCGTTGCTGCAAACGTGCATCCACACGCAGAGCTAGCTCCATAAGTCCATTGAGGCTTGTGGGTAGTTCCAGCGCATAAATCTCCCTTTGAACACGATCAGCCAGCCCATGCAGGAATATGTCCCACTGCGCCTCCTCGTTCCACTTGCACTCCGTCGCCAACGTCTGGAACTCAATAGCATAGTCGGAGACGGGTCTGTTGTTCTGACAAAGATCCGTGAGCCTGCGGGCCGCCTCGTGACCTGCTACCACACGGTCGAAAACCTGTCTCATCTCCTGTGTGAGTGCAAGGAACGAGGAACAACAGGAATGTTGGTTCTCCCACACCGCCGTTCCCCACAGAGCCGCGCGTCCGGATAGCAGGGTCATAACCAACGCCACCTTCGACTCCTCCATCGCTAAAGTCATGGGTTGAAGAGAGAAAAACACAGAACACTTTGTAAGAAATGCTCTGCATAGATCTGGCTCACCAGAATATCTCAGGCGTGGGAATGCGTGGTTCATGCTGGTTGATGATTTTAGGTGGATTGTGAGGAACGGGCGGTGGGGGTGGCGCAGTGGGCGGTGTCAGCTGTTATACCTGGGTAGTGAGCTCGTCGCCAGCATCTGTTCATCCTGACGATCCATACGAAAGTTGCTGTTCGACAAAAACTCTTGCAAATCGGTCGTTCTCGCTGGATCCATGATGATCAGATTGTTCTGTCAGGTTGCGTGAGGAAAATAATGCAAAAGATCCAATTGCGAGTCAATAACAGTTTATTAGAATACTGTGCAGCCTGTGCAATAAATGCAGGAAGAAAATAAAGGCTGTAGATCATGCAGGGAGTCCAAACAGGCAGAAGATCGTGCAGGGAGTCCAAACAGGCAGATGATAAAACTCTTGGTAACGCAGGGATGCAATGGGCAAAGTCACTCCGTGAAGATCAAAACTCAAGAAATCAGGAACAGGGAACACAGAACTCCAAAATGCTGAAGACCAGGAAGAGAGCACAAACAAGCACCCGATGTAGCCACAGGAGAGCCTGAACCGATCTGACAAACAGGACAGGTTACACAGACATTAAATAAGACGCTACATGAGACACAGCTGGCGCTGATCAGCAATCAGCCGCACTAACGAGAAACGCCCACACACACACACACACGAACACACAGAGCGAGGGCGAGACAGTGAACCCATGAACCGTGACAGAAATAACGCTTAACGTGGCTTAATGTACTAAGACAGTGTTAACAAACCAAACTCAGTAAACATCATACTAATAAAGTATACTATGCACAAAAAATCAGATGAGCCCAGAATATGAACACAACACGTTTAATTACACATTAAGCATTTCCCTCTCATAGAAAACCATTATAAGAAAACGCTTAATGTGGCTTAATGCATATTAGAATGTCCCCTTATTATGTCGAAGTAATAATAAATAAATAATGCGTTATGTCGAAATAACAAGAGATTATGTCGAAATAACGACTTATGTCGAAATAATGAGATATTATGTCGAAATATGACTTAAAGGGGTAATGAACTGAGAAATAAAATTTTCCTTGAGCTTTTGACATAAGAGGTCACCATACTATAAGAATATCCTGTAAGTTTCAGAACTGAAAACTTCCTTGTTAGTCCAATAAAAGCTTTTATTGACACCAGGCCCAGCAAACCACAGGTTTTTCAAAGTGGGAATCTATGATGTCAAAGGGAGGCAAGCACCGCCTCTGCAGAAGAAGATCAACGCCTGCTTCATCACTGCCTGTTTAGCCCCGCCCACCGATTCACGCATGACATGCAATAGAATAGGTAGCCTAAAAGTAACATAGGTCTACCTGCTGTTAAACCAGATCGAGCTACCAAGCAATAAACATGCCGTTAAGGATTACAAAATATTGTGCAGTGTCTGGGCTCGACAGTAATGCAACATGTAAGTAACCGTGTTAATTCTAATGCCTAATCTGTGACCAGTGATTTCTGAAATAATGATTCATGTACAGTCAGATGTTCTTTGTCTGTGTGTCAGTAAACGTGACTAAACGTCAACTTGCGTTGTTTCTCTTAGTAGGATGAAAATAATCTGTTATTTAACGGTGATTAAATTCTATAAAGAAAGCGATCAAAGAAGGCTCCCTTTGCAATCGTTGGAGCAGCGCGCGCTGGAGCCGTCAATCAAATGGCGAGAGTTTATCAGTGACTCCCGTTTTATTCAACGAATCTCTTAACTATATCACGTTTGCACTGTTAGTGAAGATGAAAGCATTCGTTAGTGTGCAGAATGACGTAGTTGCAATGACGAGATCACTGCTTTCATGCGCTCAGCATGTCTGTGATCGGCTACAATGTTCATCTCTGCAACCTTTCATGCAACGATCTGAATATAATGCCATAGATCTAAATGTAATGCAACACTTTTCACGATTAGTTAACCATGAGAGCTGTAATAGTAAAAACGCGCTAAAAGAGAGAGTAATACTTAGCTATTTCAAATGGAAGGACGTTAGCCAATCACAGCAGTGGGCGTTTACACTGAACTCTCACAGCAGCCAATCACAGCAGTGGGCGTTTACACTGAACTCTCACAGCAGACACGCCCCTTAAAACAGAGCGTTCAAACCAGAGGGCTAAAATCAGGGTAGGAAAAGTGCCTTTTATTTATAAATTATGACAATTTTTGATGTAAAAATCATTCTAACATTATGTGCACCCCAGTAAACATCATAAAACAATAAAACAACACAGTTCATGACCCCTTTAATATCTCGAAAAAACGAGATACGTTACGAGATACGGAACATGAACAAAGATTCTTCTAAAAAACCTCCTAAAAACAAAAAAGTCACACAGGTTTGGAATGACATGAGAGTGAGTAGATGAAGACAGACTAGTCTTTATCTCTTCAGTCTTCTTGAATGATGACAGCAGCACAGTTTCCTGGCATGAACAAGTCTTCTATGCTGTAATTTTGAACCTCCACCCACATAGATCTGGATGCACCACGAGACCTGGAAGTGCGAGACTCCACTGAAACCACGCTGGAGTTGGTCTGGAAGAGGCCCAGGGCCAAGATCTCCACCTACAGGCTCGGGTTTGTCTCTGCTGACGGCCGACGGGAAGAACTCGAGCTGCCTGCCACTGCAACCACCCACTCGCTGAGCGGCTTGACCCCTGGCATGCGCTACACCGTCACCCTCGTGGCAGAACGTGGACAGAGAAGAAGTGCTCCTGCCACCGTGACCGCATCCACAGGTGAGGGCTTCCTTACTTTTTGTTTGCTTTTGCAACATGATAATGTCATTGTTCTGTTTGCAGGTGTGGACAGGAGATTACTAAGACTAACTTTTATATGCATGTTTTTTCCCCCCCAAATATTTCTTTAAAATCATCAGTTTTAGGCATGAAACATACTGTACTCTATGCAAGAACACTTCTAGATTTGTTTAATTTGTGAAGCATTCCAAAATGTGTCAATGCAATTCTCAACATTGCAAGGGTTGCTTTAGCATGCATTAATGTTTTCCTTTGCTGTCAGTTTCCTCTACTTGGTAAAGTTGGCATGTTTATCCACCTTATTTTTAAATGTGTTAAAAGAATTTAGCAATATGTTAAAACATGCTACCAACATGCTAATTCATGTTAGCAATATGTTAAAACATGCTAGCAACATGTTAAATCATGATTGCAAAATGTTAATTCATGCTAAAACATGCTAAATTATACAAACAACATAATTCATGCTAAAAGCATGTTAAAACATCCTAGCAACATGTTAAAAAATGCTAGCAAACATGTTATAAAATGCTAACAACATGATAAATCATACTAGCAAAATGCTAATTCATGCTTGCAATGTTAAAACATGTTAGCAACATGTTAAATAATGCTAGCAAAATGTTAATTCATGCTATCAGTGTGCTAAAATCATGGTAATAACATGCTAATTAATGCTAAAACATGCTAGCAACATCCTAAATCATTTCAGCAAAGTGCTAATTCATGTTAGCCAACATGCTAATTCATGCTAGCAATGTGTTAAAACATGCTAACATGTTAATTCATGTTAGCAAATGTGCTAAAACATGATGCTAATTTATGTTAGCAACACGTTAGAACATGCTAGCAACAAGCTAATTCATGTTGGTAACGTGTTAGAACATGCTAGCGAAATATGCAAATTCATGCTAGCAATGTGTTAAAACGTTAATTCATGATAGCAATTCATGTCTTTCTCTTTCTCACTTCATTAAATTTAAAGCTTATAAAACTTTCAAACTTTCATACGGCTTTGTCAAGCCAACATCAAAGTTTGTCCCAACGAACTTTACTCATCTAGTTCACTTTGAGCCAGTTCAGTGTGGATTCAATTCACTTCACATTCACAGAAAATAACTTACTTCTGCAAATCTGCATTGAAAAATAAGGTGGATAGAATCATAACACACATGACAGAAACTTTATCGCCATCACCAGTGCAGAGCAACAGTGTATGTTAAGTAGGTTCAACAGATCTGCATACTTGTTGTAGTGCATTGTTTGCATTTGTGCACTTGCGTGAAGAATGTTTCCAGTCTTAACTAATTAACACTGTGTCCAAACCAGCTGCCACACCATAAAGCAACACGTGACAGAATCTGAATATGCCCAAACTCAAATCTCTCTCCACGCAGCTGTATATTAAACATCAAATATGGTCCGATTATTTGCGGTTTTGTGACATCACGCATCATTTTCACTTTCAGGAAATGTATTGTGTTGCACCTGGTAAGGGAACAGTGTGAGGCCTTTTTGCTGACATTAATTTGATGCATCTGTCTAGATGATATTCAATCATATTTGGTCTTGAATGAAGGGGTTTGCACGTGTTATCATGCTGTTGTCATGAGGTTTCATCCGTTGTTGCCCAGTTTCAAATGTTTTTGTCTTTTTCTTGTAGCATCTTTCACTTTTTATCTAGCGAACACATTTCCTGAGCTCGGTTCAGCCAAAGGCACCGACGACAATGTCATTAGCTTTGTGCCTCTCGACAACTCAGAGAGCCCATTCTCTGGGAGCGGATACGAGGATCCGACCGGCACCTTGACCGTGTCCAATGTCACATCCGATGGATTTGATCTTACGTGGGAGTCAAATATGCACATTGGCTATGATAGTTACACTGTAGAACTTAAAGATTTCTCAGGGAAATGGAACAAGGAGGTTCATCTCCATGGGGAGGTGAATGGCACTAAAATCCGAGGTCTAAGAGCTTCCACTGAGTACCAAGTAAGGCTTTATGGAATATCCGATAACCAAAGATCTTCACTACTAGAAGCAGTTGCAGTTACAGGTATAAACTATCTTTGGGTTTCAAGACATCTGTTTGATTTCGTGCCATTGCAGCTTTAAGAAATGTTTGGTTTCATAGGTTTCAGAGTGGAATGACACATTTTGCATGATATACGATATGCAACTGCTCCCATACGTCTAATGGTAGAGCAAAAAACATGCATGATGATGATGCATCAGGATATGGATGCTTATTTGGGCTGGGTGATACAGCAAAAAAAAAAAAGTTTGGTTAATTTAAATATTTCAATAAATATTATTATGTAAAATAAATATTGAATAAATAAATAAATAAATGTGGATTTTTCTTTGTGTTAATTTAGCAAATAGAAATTAATAAAAAAAAATTATTCAATGAAATAACTTGAATTGGCTTTAGTGATTGTTAAAATTATGGCTATTCTTATCAAAAACAACTACATAGTCAAAAATAAATATCAAGATAAATAATGAATAGAGTAAAAAGAGTGAAATTTTTTTTTATATATATATATATATATATATATATATAACATTATGACCACTGACAGGTGACGTGAATAACACAGATTATCTCTTCATCACGGCACCTGTTAGTGGGTGGGATATATTAGGCAGCAAGTGAACATTTTGTCCTCAAAGTTGATGTGTTAGAAGCAGGAAAAATGGGCAAGCGTAAGGATTTGAGCGAGTTTAACAAGGGCCAAATTGTGATGGCTAGACGACTGGGCCAGAGCATCTCCAAAACTGCAGCTGTTGTGGGGTGTTCCCGGTCTGCAGTGGTCAGTATCTATCAAAAGTGGTCCAAGGAAGGAACAGTGGTGAACCAGCGACGGGGTCATGGGCGCCAAGGCTCATTGATGCACGTGGGAGCGAAGGCTGGCTCGTGTGGTCCAATCAGACAGACGAGCTACTGTAGCTCAAATTGCTCAAGAAGTTAATGCTGGTTCTCATAGAAAGGTGTCAGAATACACAGTGCATCGCAGTTTGATGCGTATGGGGCTGCATAGCCGCAGACCAGTCAGGGTGCCTATGCTGACCCCTGCCCATCGAAAGCGCCAACAGTGGGCACGTGCATCAGAACTGGACCACGGAGCAATGGAAGAAGGTGGCCTGGTCTGATGAATCACGCTTTCTTTTGCATCACGTGGATGGCCAGGTGCGTGTGTGTCGCTTACCTGGGGAACACATGGCACCAGGATGCACTATGGGAAGAAGGCAAGCCGGCGGAGGCAGTGTGATGCTTTGGGTAATGTTCTGCTGGGAAACCTTGGGTCCTGCCATCCATGTGGATGTTACTTTGACACGTACCACCTACCTACAGTAAGCATTGTTGCAGACTTTTCATGAAAACGGTATTCCCTGGTTGCTGTGGCCTCTTTCAGCAGGATAATGCACCCTGCCACAAAGCAAAAATGGTTCAGGAATGGTTTGAGGAGCACAACAACGAGTTTGAGGTGTTGACTTGGCCTCCAAATTCCCCAGATCTCAATCCAGTCGAGCAATCGGGATGTGCTGAACAAACAAGTCCTGATCCATGGAGGCCCCACCTCTCAACTTACAGGACTTAAAGGATCTGCTGCTAACATCTTGGTGCCAGATACCACAGAACACCTTCAGCCTCGACATGGCTGGCCTCAGGGCTGTTTTGGCAGCAAAAGGGGAACCAACACAATATTAGGAAGGTGGTCATAATGTTATGCCTGATCGGTGTGTGTGTGTGTATATATATACACTCACCTAAAGGATTATTAGGAACACCTGTTCAATTTCTCATTAATGCAATTATCTAATCAACCAATCACATGGCAGTTGCTTCAATGCATTTAGGGGTGTGGTCCTGGTCAAGACAATCTCCTGAACTCCAAACTGAATGTCAGAATGGGAAAGAAAGGTGATTTAAGCAATTTTGAGCGTGGCATGGTTGTTGGTGCCAGGCGGGCCGGTCTGAGTATTTCACAATCTGCTCAGTTACTGGGATTTTCACGCACAACCATTTCTAGAGTTTACAAAGAATGGTGTGAAAAGGGAAAAACATCCAGTATGCGGCAGTCCTGTGGGCGAAAATGCCTTGTTGATGCTAGAGGTCAGAGGAGAATGGGCCGACTGATTCAAGCTGATAGAAGAGCAACTTTGACTGAAATAACCACTCGTTACAACCGAGGTATGCAGCAAAGCATTTGTGAAGCCACAACACGCACAACCTTGAGGCGGATGGGCTACAACAGCAGAAGACCCCACCGGGTACCACTCATCTCCACTACAAATAGGAAAAAGAGGCTACAATTTGCACGAGCTCACCAAAATTGGACAGTTGAAGACTGGAAAAATGTTGCCTGGTCTGATGAGTCTTGATTTCTGTTGAGACATTCAGATGGTAGAGTCAGAATTTGGCGTAAACAGAATGAGAACATGGATCCATCATGCCTTGTTACCACTGTGCAGGCTGGTGGTGGTGGTGTAATGGTGTGGGGGATGTTTTCTTGGCACACTTTAGGCCCCTTAGTGCCAATTGGGCATCGTTTAAATGCCACGGCCTACCTGAGCATTGTTTCTGACCATGTCCATCCCTTTATGACCACCATGTACCCATCCTCTGATGGCTACTTCCAGCAGGATAATGCACCATGTCACAAAGCTCGAATCATTTCAAATTGGTTTCTCGAACATGACAATGAGTTCACTGTACTAAAATGGCCCCCACAGTCACCAGATCTCAACCCAATAGAGCATCTTTGGGATGTGGTGGAACGGGAGCTTCGTGCCCTGGATGTGCATCCCACAAATCTCCATCAACTGCAAGATGCTATCCTATCAATATGGGCCAACATTTCTAAAGAATGCTTTCAGCACCTTGTTGAATCAATGCCACGTAGAATTAAGGCAGTTCTGAAGGCGAAAGGGGGTCAAACACAGTATTAGTATGGTGTTCCTAATAATCCTTTAGGTGAGTGTATATATCTCGATATTTACTATTTCGTTTTTTTAATAAGAGGAGTATGCAATACATATTTTTTATTAATTTATTTTTGCTAAATTAACACAAGGAAAAGTCCACATTTATTTATTTTTTATTCAATATTTATTTAAAATAATTATTATTTATTTATTAAAATATTTAAATTAACCAAACATTTACTACATAAAAATTACATAAATACATTAAAATATAATATGGAGACTTTCATGAGTCATACTGCCAGCAAATATTGATTCAGGCATAGAACTCTAACTCTTATTTTTTGTTTTTCAGATATATATTGCAAATATTCAGTATATCACCCAGCCCTAGTGTGTATATGACAAGAATATCCACAAAAGGTCTTGTGGTGGAGAAAATAGTTAATGCTCATAACAAACTAAACTGTGTGGTGAAAGTGCATGACGAGACCGATTAGTAAAGAATATTGTTTAACTTATTAGAGATTTGACTTCATGCATGCCGTTTCCTCAAAACATCTCGAGGTCTGCATGGATTATCCATCAGTCTGAAGTGTCCCATGTACTTCCACTCTGGTGGACTACTTGGAAACTTCAATAATTAATGGTTCATCATAGCCATTAATGCCAGATGTTTTCAGATACATGCATGCAGATTTCAATAACTCAAGACTGGTAACCTCATTTGCATGTGAATTAAGTTTTATTGCATGCAGTGTGTCTCAAATCTCAGTACAGATCGAGAAAGTGAGGGGGAATTCCCTAAGAATTACCTGTAGTATGATTGACCATCATAATGATAATTCATAAAGAATTATAAAATGTACTTTTGAGATTTCAATAGAAATTATTTTACAATTATTTATGGAGTAAATCAAAGAACCACTTCCCAGGATAAACAGGAGATTAATGGTATGTTTCAAGTGAATATAGTCATATTTTAAAGGGGTCATGACATGGGTTTTTAAACAAAAATCATTTTAATATGTTCCTTGAGGTTGACTTATAATGTATAAAAACATTTTGCACACAAAAAACAAAACAAAAACAAATATATATGCAAAAAAAAACTGTTATGATTAGCTAACGTCATTGCATAGGACAACAGTATCAACGGCACTCGCCATTGCACGCGAGTAAGTGTTTTCAAAACATTATCCATATAAAATTACAGACAGAGCATTATGAAATAATTTACTTACAGTTTGTGATGTAGCTGCTGTCAGATGCAATACATTCACTGCTCCATCTTTCAACAGAAGTTTCTTTGCAAACTTTACACTGTGCCTCGTTTACAAAAAAAAATGCTCCGAACAAACAGAATCCTCTGGCGTGATCCGGGACGCCGTTAAAATAAACCATCTACTTGTTCCTGACGCTGGGATCTTCTGAAGTCTGTACAGAGACGCACAAACCAGCTGTTTAAACTGGACGCGTCAAAGAGAACGATCTTTCACTCTTCCATTTGTCCTGTTGTTGGCAGACTCAAGCGCATGGAGTACGTCAGAAACGTATCAGTTACATATGTAACCCTCGCTCCCTGAAGGAGGGAACGGAGAAGCCACGTCGGAGACCAAATGTAACTCATATAGTTACATTTGAAGTAGATTGGCTTCTCTAGCGAGATTCCTATTCGTCGGTCTCCGACAGGGCGTCGGAAGTGATATACTCGCATCTGTATACTGTATCAGTGTAGACACAGCGTCAGTCATTATAATGGCTTCTATTTGTTTTTGACATGACGCTCACATCCAGTGTAGGCAAATGTCAGCCGTTAAGCGACTGAACGTCAGTGGGCGGGGCCTATGGTGCGATGTATAACTATTCGTCGATGTCTTGCTCTGAAGGCGGGCATATGCAAATGTATTTGCCTGTGTGACGTCACAGATCCTACAATATCAAAACAAGCCGTTTTTGGAGCTTGACTAATTAAATGCTTTGTTTATAATGAGGAGGACGTTTTAAGCTATGAAACTTGCAGGATGTTTTAATGCTACAAAGACCTCTTATATGTCAAAAGATCAAGGCAAATTTTATTTTTCATGTCATGACCCCTTTAATTGTGCGCTTAGTCAATGACTTGTTAACCTCTTGTTTCCACAGAAAAAGCACTTCTAATTCTGTCTCGTCTTTAATCTTAAATGCACTGAATGTACTTTCCTCTAGCACCAAAGTCTACCTCTCCTGATGTTGTTGCTTTGACCGTAAAAAGTGTTTCGACAATGCTACCAAGCCTCCATAAGGAGGCTCAGCCATCAGTCTCTACCTCCACTTTTTTAACAGAAGATTTTAAAGCTGAAGCCTCAGGTGATGAACTTGAGGGCCCAAGTCAAGGGCCTCCAAGTGACCTAAAAGTCACAGATGTGAGCAGAAATAGTTTGTGGCTATCTTGGTCAGCTCCAGAAGGAGCCTTCGATAGCTTCATCATTGAGCTGAACTCAACGTCGAATAAGTCTAAAGACCACATTATTGACGTATCTGGAGAAGCCAGGCAGGCCCACGTTGATGGGCTGACCACTGGCATGCATTATGAGATTACTTTGTATGGGATGAAGGAGGGCGAAAAATCTCAACCAGTCAATGTTCACGTCAAGACAGGTACATGGACATCAGCTTCAGAAACCACAGTCATCTGTCATCCGCCATAACGCCAACATTCACAATACTACAAATGTCATTTATCTTGGGAGCATTTCTGCAGGCGTGAAAGAACTGTTTTTGCACTAGTGTTTAGTTCAAACCCAAGTCCTTTTGGCATCACAGTTAGGTTTATTTGGCTGGTTTAAAAGATATTTGGGTTCACACCCAGGAACCACGCGATGGATTGAAAAATTGCTCTGGGCTTTGGTTTATGTGGACTCAACTATCATGAGTGCAATCCGGACACTTTTGATAATTCTAGCTTGTCTCCTCAGAATGTTATTATAATGCATCTGCAGCAGAAATGTGCACGTTAGGTATTTAGTTGTACACTACCATTCAAAAGTTCAAAAGAAATTATGTTTATGATATTAGAATTAAGGTAAGAAATGTATGCTTTTATTCAGCAAGGATGCATTATACAGTACCAGTGAATTTTATTAACATTGATATACTGTTATAGTTTGTTTGTTAATACTTTACAATAAGGTTTCATTAGTTAACTACTTTAGCTAACATGAACTAAGAATGAACAATACTTTAATTTCAACATTTACTAATACATTATTAAAATCAAAAAGCGGATTTGTTAACATTAGTTAATGCACTGTGAGCAAACATGAACAGTTGTATTTTTATTAACAAAGATGAATAAATAATGTAACAAATATATTGCTCATTGTTAGTTCATGTTTTAAATACATTATCTAATGTTAACAAATGAAACCTTATTGTAAAGTGTTAGTTTTTTTATATACATAATACATTTTTTAAATAGATTTATTTTTATTAAAGTTTTAGTAATGTTGTGCTTTTGTCATATTTATTATTTTAAATATGCCTGTATAGTTTTTAATAAATTTTAGTTTTAGTTCAGTTAGTTAAAGGAATAGTTCACCCAAAAATGAAATTTTGATGTTTATCTGCTTACCCCCAGGGCATCCAAGATATAGGTGACTTTGTTTCTTCAGTAGAACACAAATGAAGTCGTCACCTATATCTTGGATGCCTTGGGGGTAAGCAGATAAACATCAAATTTTCATTTTTGGGTGAACTATCCCTTTAATTTTCTACTTCACGTTAAACTTAACAAAAATGAAAAAGGTTCCTTTGGCAAATAGCTTAAATAAAAGAAAAAGAAAAATCTTTTTTTTAATATTTTATTTCAGTTAATGTTTATTTATTAAGAAATATCAATGTTTTTATATCATTTTGTTAATGATATAATAACCCTGCATTAAATTGATCAAGAATGAGAGTAACATTTATAATGTTACAAACTATTTCTATTTCAAATAAATGCGGTTCTTTTGAACTTTCTATTCATCAGAGAATCTTGGGGAAAAAGTATCACTCTGTTTTCAACATTGATAATAATCATAAATGTTTCTTGAGCAGCAAATCATCATATTAGAATGATTTCTGAAGGATCATGTGACACTGAAGACTGGAGTAAAAACTGAGCTTTGCATCACAGGAATTAATTACATTTTTAATATATATTAAAATACAAAACATTATTTTAAATTGTTATAATATTTCACAATTTATTACTGTTTTACTGTATTTTTGATCAAATAAATGCAGCCTTGGTGACTATAAGAGACTCAAAAACATTTTATAAAACCTTACCGACCCCAAACTTTTCAGTGGTAGTGTATATGAAACATTAAATATTATTTAAAGTTCACTTTCTCCAATCAAACTAAATATTTTAGGTAATACCTGAGATGTGATCCTACCTCTAGTGCCACAAAACACTGCAGAATTGTTCCTTTGCTTTTCATGAGAAACATCCCTTGGGATTATGGCATGAAACAATTCTAAATGTTTTTATGTTTTATCTGATCACTCTGACCATTATTTCTCAACGTGAATGAACGCCATCTCTGTGCCTCATGTCTGCATTCATATCATTTCATTCCATCTATTAACTGTTTTATCTGTATCTGTCATTGCGTTTATGCCAGTGGCACTGGCAAGTTGAGCTCATTTCATTATGCAAATGTAATTAATTTCAGTGACAGTAACTCATGTCTGATTTCTTTGTCTGTCAGAGGAGCAGAAGCCCCAGATTGGCAGTCTGAGTGTGTCTGATGTATCTTGGGATAGTTTCAATGTGTCCTGGACCATTGAGGATGGCCCTGCCTTTGACAGTTTTGTGATTGAAGTGGCAAATTCAGCAGGTGGTCCAGAAAGACAGAACCTTTCGGTATCTGGTGATGCACGTAGTTTATGGATGTCTGGGCTCAACCCCGACACATCCTATACAATTACGCTATACGGAGTGCATCAGGGCTCGATCCTGGGGTCAACCTACACTGAAGCAGCTACAGGTACCCATGCTTACCTGGATATCCCTTGTGAAAAACACACTTAATTGCATGTTATTTGCAACTAAATGATATAGTATTATAGTTTTATATTATTTATATTAAATTCAATTAGTTGAACTTAAAGGGTTAGTTCACCCAAAAAAATGAAAATTATCCCATAATTTACTCACCCTCGAGCCATCCAAGGTGTATATGACCTTCTTCTTTCAGCCAAACACAATCAGAGTTATATTAAAAAATATCCTGGCTCTTCAAAGCTTTATAATGGGAGTGAATGGTACCTTAGATTTTGAAGCCCAAAAAAGTGCATCCATCCATCATAAAAGTAATCCATACGGCTCCAGGGGGTTAATAAAGGCAATTTGAAGCGAAGCTAATATCCATATTTATAACTTTATAAACTATAATCACTGGCTTCCGGTAACGGCTGTACACGAGTCAAGTTCCCGTGGAAGAGTGACCTCTGACCTGACGTACGACGTATTGACAAACGCGGAAGCGCAGAGGATAGAGCAAAACAAAACACCGGTCATGAATTAGACGTCTAAAACGAGAATTCTTAAAGAGAAATGTTGGAGGAGCTTGAGTATCATGGGCTGGTTGGATCTGAGTGCAGCAGTCTTTATTGATAACAAAATCAAACTAACAGAAATACTCAGGTTTCTCAGCAATTCAAAAAATATGAACAGAACAACCAGTAAACAGAACAAAAGACCACTAAAATGGATCTAGAAGCAGCAAGTAATGTTCCTGAGTCCGTTCCAGTGACAAAGATTCCCGCTCCAAGGATCACAGCACTGCCAGTGCAAATGGTCACAATGCTTCCAGTGAGAGAAATTCCCGAGTCCGTTCCAGTGAGAGAAATTCCCGAGTCCGTTCCAGTGAGAGAAATTCCAGAGTCTGTTCCAGTGAGAGAAATTCCCAAGTCCATTCCAGTGAGAGAAATTCCAGAGTCCGTTCCAGTGAAATAAATTCCTGAGTCTGTTCCAATGAGGGAGATTTCAGAGCCCAACCTAGAGAGCATTGCGAGAGGCGTCTACTCTCACCTGAGCTTACGCTACTCCTACATCCCAGGTCATGCGTCAGGTCAGAGGTCACTCTTCCACCGGAACTAGACTTGCGTACGGCCGTTACCGGAAGCCAGTGATTATAGTTTATAAAGTTATAAATATGGATATTTATCTTACAAAAATGCACCTCTTCGCTTCAGAAGGCCTTTATTAACCCCCTGCGCTGTTTTGGGCTTCAAAATCTAAGGTATCATTCACTCCCATTATAAAGCTTGGAACAGCCAGGATATTTTTTAATATAATTCTGATTGTGTTTGGCTGAAAGAAGAAAGTCATATACACCTAGGATGGTTTGAGGGTGAGTAAATTATGGGTGTATAATTATTAGTGTTTTTTGACTCACTTAAGTGCATATTTATATGTCATTTTTACATAATTATTTCTGTTGTCTTTGAAATATGCAGAATGTACTGACAAGCATTTATGGTACCAAAATATATTTGTATGTCATGTATTTAAATAAATACATTTTGAAATAAATAATTTAAATATATTATATGTAATTAAACATCTGTAATCATGCTTTAATATAGTACATTTGAAATGTATTACATTTAAATGTAATATCAAATAACAGGTAAAACTTTTAATTTGACATTATTACAAAATGCACTTTTTAAAAGTGTTCTTAAGTGTGTTAAGCAACAGTGAAAAGTGAAAATATACTCTATTTAAGTACACTTAAGTGGCCATTTATTTAATTAAAATTATATTAATATTAATATTCTTTTATATTATCTGCAAGTACAGTTTTTTTTTAAATATACTTTTAAGGTTTGAAACACATTTAATACAATTAAGCACACTTCTTTTTCACAAGGGATGAGAAGCCTATTATCTGTTATGCCTTATTTTCTTAATCTTTTCTCTCTTTCTGACCTTTTTAATTCTAGTTGGGAGCTGTGGTGTCAAGCAGGTGCTTCTGTGCTTTAACATTTCCTTTTAATTCTTCATGAAACCTAAGTATCTTAGTTGCATGTGGCCGATGAGAATGATGACTGAACACATAACGGCGTCTCTCGAATGTCCACAATAATTTGTTGATTGTGAAAAGACTTCATTTAACAAAGCTAACTGATTGTCACCTGTACTGTTCCAGCCACTGTGTCGGTCTTGCCCTGAAGTTGATTGTGTTGGGGCAAAGGATATGTCATGTTTCCATTCATTTCCTTCCATTGAAATCAAAGCTTTGTGTTCAGCAGTAATCATTGTCAACCATTATAAATCATCCATTTCATCCATCTACCCCAAATGCATGGCACCACCCGTCTCATATATTTACCGCATTGTGGTGAGTTTTGATGTGCTGCAGTGATTGCAACATATTTCATCCTCTTACATATTCATTGACAATTTCATTGACTTTATTGTGATCTCATCATCATACCTGCATCATTTCACAAACCTTTTGATTTGATATAGAAGAAATGTGCTTTTGAATAAGTGGCCCGTTTGGATTTAGTGTTTATTTTGAAGTCTTTCAATGTCAGCGCGTGGTTCCCAATTTTTTTATAAGCTGAACCCTTTTTGATGAAAATCCCCCTGAGATTTTAAGTAAATATGTCAATAATTTAACAACACATTCTTATTTTTTCTGATGTGTTAGATGTCATGTGACATGCAGGTAAACAAACAAAATATTTCATATTTTTTAGTAGCTATGTTTTATATTGTTTTTTATTTTAAAATATTTTTTTTTACATTTTTATGATTTAATTAATTATTAGCTTTTAATCACAAACCCCCTGTCCTTTAATGACCATTTAACATTTTAACAGTGTTTTTTTTTAATTACCGTGCGATTTTAACAAACAATATTAAATAATACTTTTAATATTTTTTTAATTACCTAAGTGCTTTGATGTGATACAAGGAACACAGTATGATTTAACAAACAATATTAAATAATACTTTTAATAAATTGTAATAATATTTTTATTAAATATATTTCTTGAAATAATTACAGTAGCCTTACATAAAGCAAATATTAAACAATATTAAATAATACTTTCAATAAATTATAATATTTTTATTAAATATACTTCTTGAAATAATTAAAGTAGCCTTACATGAACCAAAATAGATACTGGCCATCACCATTATAAAATTCAAAATAATTTAGATGCCGCTCATCCATCTTTTTACATGTTGTTTCTTCTAACATGTTTACTAATTTTTTTAACTCTTCATATTTATATGTTTTAACCGTTCACAGGAAATACTGCTGTGATATTCAGACATACTGCTTTCTGGGCACCTTCTGAGCATTGTTTGTATTGGGAATAATAAAAGATTGGCACGGGAATAATTTGGAGTAGAAATCCATCTTTAAAAAATATTTTGTTGATTGCTTCATATGCACTAACGCAATATTCTTGTTAACCTGTTTTGACACTACAGTGAACAAATACAACAAAATAACCTCTTATTTTTTTCAATTCTAAATTCGTAGTTTTATTCATATCTAAACATGCATTCTTGGAGTGTTTTCCTTTTCATTTTTCTTTGTGAAAAAATATTTGTTCTGCTTTTATATTCTGCCCAGCTTTTCTGTTTTCATAGTGTGGCCTGTTTAACATCATGCATCTGCAGTGTGTAAGCAAACAATTGATTCATCTTCAAAAAATTAATTTATGAATTAATTGGCTTATTATTAATTTGCCATGAAATCTAACTTATGAAAGCTGTAACCTGTATGCATGCAAAAATAAACATGCGCTGTTTGCATGCTGCAGACGTGGGATGTGTAAAACAGGCCTAATCCGGCAAGCACAAATAACACTAGTCAGTATTTAGCCTATAACAACTCATATTAGTTCTTACAGTAAATAGCAAATAATTTCCACAATTAATCTGTCAGAAGTTCCTCAGGTAAACAAATTATACATGCAAATTATGCGTATTGTACAGCAAGGACGTAACTACCATAGACAAGACCCCCCCCCCCCCCCCATGTTTTTTCATGAACCATTAAATTTCAGCATATGACAATAAGCACATTTCGTGGCACGGTTTCTGGGTTAAATTCGTTAAAGTGGACATAAGGCCTTGAAATATGATGCACTGCCTTAATGAAAGCCAAATTTTTGAGCACTTTTTACTGTATCAGCCTTTTTTTTTATGGACCCTTGAACTTGGCAAATAGGACAATGCACACAGCCGTATTGTACCATCAGCCCATTTCACCGTGTGGTTTAGATCTTTGTTCATTCATAGTAAAATGTCAGTGACACACAAAGGAAATATGTTATAGACAGTATACATGAAACGGAAATTTTAACGCACGAACACGCAAAAAAAATCATTTTAGTTTCTCGTGAGCATGCACAAAGGCTCCCTACAGACCTAACTTCTTTTACCATTTTTATTTATTTTTCTTTATTCCCTTAAATCCCTTTTAATCCTTATTTAATTCCTTTAAATAAAAAGACCCCCTCCCCTAATATTCAAGACATGGTTACGGCCTTGTTGTACAGTAAGTGCAACTATACATTACTTCTGTTCCAATAATTGTTTCTCCCTTTAGATAGTGCTCCAGTGGTTGGCAATCTGTATGTGTCTAATATTACATCAGAGAGCTTCTCCATTTCATGGAATGACACGAGAGGAGATATTGAGAGGTTTATCCTGGAGATTATAGACTCTAGCTGGCACCGGGAGCCAGTTGAATATAACCTAACACACGGTACACAGTCATATGAAATCACTGGGCTACGGCCGACTACTGACTATATAGCTTACCTCACTGGAGTTATGAAGGGAAGGAGAACAGACTCCGTCAGTGCTGTCGCCTCCACAGGTAACTGTAATTCTCTTTTCCTTGCTGTTTTCCCCCGTTTGTTTATATTGGAAATGATAAATCAGGCCTGAAAGGAGTAGTTCATCCAAAAATTTCACATTTATTTACTCATGTCATTCCAAACCTGTATGTTTTTTTATTCTTCTTCATATGTTGAAGATCTTTCTAAAAGTGGTGCATATATCTCAAGTCTTTTGAAGTACTGTAGCTTTGTATGAGGAACATGCAAAATTGAAGATGTAAATCACTGAAAGTTTTATCATCTGCCTGTGCTCGTGGGAATCTAAATCTGGTGCCTCAAGATGACTTACATCAGGTTCGACTTGCATTAAATACTGTATGCAAGCACGTATGTGACTACATTAAGTCTACGTTTACATGAAAACAATGTACTAAAACAGAAAAGTTTTTCGCGTACAGATGACAACGTTGTCAAAACGATTCCCGTTCACACGGATCCTCCAAATCAACTGAAAATGCTGTATTCTGCTGCCAGGCCAGTAGATGGCGATGTTACTTTGTAAAGAAACTACGCGCCTGTAGACTGAACGCATAATACGCATGATGTCACAGTTTTTACGAATTCACCTTTTTTGTAGTTTACACAAAGGCAATAACAGTATAGTTTTTAAAAACTTGCACTTTGAAACCCGTTTTCAAAAGTTTTCGTCGTTGTCGTGTAAATGAACGGCCAAAACGCATAGAAAGTTTTCTATATTTAGTTGAAAATGGTGTTGTGTAAATGCCCCCTTTTTTAGTCTGTTACTCACACAAACTGCTGTTTGACTTTGAAAGACAGAATATAGTGCACAAGTTGTACTTTCCCAGCTAACAAAAATACAGTTGTAATCAAATTTATTCAACCCCCATTGCAAATCAGGTTTATTGGCAAAATGTACAGACTTTCATCTGTTTGCAATCAACAAATCAAACAAATGTAATTGAAATAGCTCACCACAACAAATGATTCAAGTTGTTTCCCCAAATTCAACTGAAAATGCAACTTTTAATGACTTCTGCCGTCTCAAAATTATTCAACCCCCTAAATAGAATCCCTCACAACAGCACAAATCTGCAAAACAGATGTTGTCTCAAGCACACCTGATGCAAATAATCAAGGGCTTCATTAGTTGCACCAGGTGTGCTTGAGCTAGAACACATAAAATACCTGAACTGGCTAGGTTTGACTGCATGTTAGAAATAAGTCAAAAGAATGGTCCACAAAGTTTAGAGAAAATATCATCGCCCTTCACAAACAGGGAACAGGATACAAACAGATAGCGAAGGCACTAAATGTTCCTAGAGAGAGACCGTTGGAAGCATAGTTCGCAAGTTCAAAGTTAAAGGAACAGTGGTTACACTACCTGGACGGGGCAGAAAAAGGAAGCTATCAACGGCTGCAACCAGATTTCTGAAAAGACAGGTTCAGAAAAACCCTTAAACGTGACTGCAAAAGACCTGCAGAAAGACTTGGTGGCAACAGGGACTGAGGTTTCAGCTTGCACAGTAAAGGCCACACTGCACAGACAAACGGCAACAAACAAGTCTGTCGGAGTTTGTTGGATCAGTGTGTTACCCCTGTCGGCGTCTGTTGCCATTGGTTGGAGTTTGCTTTCACCCGACTGAACATGTTCAATCGCCGTTTGTTGGGTCGTGGAATGTCTGAGCAGTGTGGTATGATTTTCCAACAAACTCTGACTTAATCTGACCTGGACACGAACCGTTGCCATGACGATGAGGCAAGTCCCTTGCAAAGATTGCATGTAGTTGCTGGGCGTGCGTCGTAAATTATCCTTGTAGTGAAAATGGCAGGTTTATGGACAAATCAGAAGACAATTCTAGAGAAAGAGCAAGGAGATATTCGCAAGAGCACACTGGACAAAGTTTGAGCGCACGCATGAAATCTGAGCGAAAGCAGAGCCACATTTGAAAGCGGGCATCCTGTTTTGTGCTAGAGTGAAAGAAATCTGCCTGCGAGCAGAGAGATTCATTACATGGATGCACTCTCGTGTTACAATAATGCGCTCTCGACATTTATCGTCATAGAAACGGCCTCAAATGAACTATAAAACGAGAAGAAAGTCGTGTCTGAAAGCTGCAATCTTTTATTTTTATTGGTTAAAATGAATGGAGAATATCTCGTGTTTTTCCGTGGGTGCTCGAGTTTGTCGGTGTCTGTTGGGGCAGTGTGAACATGACAGTTATTCTTCATAAAATTCTAAATGCAATGGCCAACTTGTTTGTTGGCGTTTGTCTGTGCAGTGTGAATTGGCCTTAAGGCGCGTACTAAACGCATGCGGTTTCCATGCCAGAACTCCAAGACTACACCACTACTGACCCAAAAGCACAAGAAAAGTCAGCTCTAATTTGCTCTTTATAAATATAAGCCACAGAGGTTTTGGGATTCTGTTCTGTGGAGCGATGAAACAAAACTGGAACTTTTCAGCCCTATGGATCAGTGGTATGTCTGGAGGAAGAAGAATGAAGCATATGCTGTAAAGAACACTCTGCCTACAGTTAAACATGGAGGTGGCTCGGTGATGCTCTGGGGCTGCTTTGCATCCTCTGGCACTGGAAACCTGCAGTGTGTGGAAGGCAAGGTGGATTCATTGAAGTATCAGGAAATGCTAGGAGAAAACGTCATGCCGTCAGTGAGGAAGCTGTAGCTTGGGCACCATTGGACCTTCCAACAGGACAAGGATCCCAAGCCTCAAATTCCACCAAGGCTTGGTTGCAGAAGAAGTCCTGGAAGATTCTACAGGGGCGATCACAGTCACTGACTTGAACCCCATAGAAAATCTCTGGTGGGATTTGAAGAAGGCAGTTGCAGCACGCAAACCCAAGAATATTACTGAACTGGAGGCCATTGCGCATGAGGAATGGCCTACGATTCCTGCCAGAAGCTGGTGTCTGCAAAAGGGTGTTCAATTAAAGGGACTTTCGAACATTTTCCTGGTTGCATTTGCACCGAGGAACTCTAAAGTGATGTAAGCTACGCTTGTTGTTGTGACTTTTATAGACTATAATCTGTGTGTGTAGATGGCTTTTTTTTTTTTTTTTTTTTTTTAAATGTCGGGTGCCGGTGTTTCACGTGCGTTTGGCCAATCAGTGTACACTTACGTCACTGGTAGTTCCTATTGTGCTGGGCTAGACCCTACTCTGAAATAGGAGCTAAATTAGTTCCCCCAAAAGGAGTTCCTAGAACTAAAATTGTTCCTAGTTCCTACGGTGCAAACACAGCAAAATCCGGGTGCTTCCGCCAATAGTTTTAGGAACTATGAAAAGGTTCCTCCGGTGCGAAAGCCTCTTAAGTACTAAAGATGCTAGCCATGAAGGAGTTGAATAATTTTCAGTCATTAAAGTCATTAAAGGCTGCATTTTCAGTTGAATGTGGGGAAACCACTTGAATCATTTGTTGTGTTGAGCTATTTTAAGTACTTTTTTGTTTGATTTGTTCATTGCAAACAGCTGAAAGTCTGTAAATTTTGCTAATAAAACCACGAGGGAGTTTGGAGTGGAAATTGTGGCATTTGTTTCCAGGCGGACCGTTAAAGAACGCAACACACACGTCTCGCGGATATCCTGTAGAATTCATCAGATGACGACTTCGAAACACCTGAAGTGTTTCCAGAAAAGTGTGCCATATGCATTAGACGTTAAGCCAACGGTCCCGTGCGTGTGACGTCTGAGGCTGAAACTAGCTAAAGTCCTGAGACTGTTCCCTGTTGGCTGGAATTACTTAGCTTTTTGTATTTTTCGCCAAGTTAGCACTTTGCAAAACGACCAACTTTCTTCAAAGTATCTCCTTTTGTCTTCCACGGAAGAAAGCAAGCATACAGATTTGAAGCGAAATGAGAATGAGTAAAGGATTTTTGGCTGAACTATCTCTTTAACCAAGGCTGTTAGGTGGACAGTTAGCATCTCTAAAACTATTGGCAGCAGAGAAAGAGACACTAAACAAAACGTCATGGCTGGCTTTTTCCCCCTGTAGCGGCAGAGCCTGACTTGTCTGGGCTAGTTGTTTCAAACATTACCTCAGACACAGTGTCGCTCTCCTGGCGGACGGGAGAGAAGGCATTTGATAATTTTATAGTCGAGGTGAGAGAGTCTGCTTTGCCCACGCAGGCGACGGGGCGCACCTTACCCGCAGGTGCCCGCTCCACGGTGCTGACCGGGCTCAGAGGAGACACGCGATATCAGATCAAGCTGTATGCCACCTCTGGTGGCGCCAACACAGCTGCCCTGACAACTGTAGTAACCACAGGTACAGCAGCGCATGCTTTGAGTTCTCAGAATACATGCTTTAAACATTTATGAGTTATGAAGAAATGGTTTGCTATGGAAGCCTGCCACAAAATAAAACAATAAAAGGGTAATTGCAATTGTTTATCTCACAATTCGGACTATTTCTCGCAATTACGAGTTTATATCTTGCAATTTGGACTTTCTGTTTTCTAATTTTTTACTTTATAATTTTCTACTCGCACATATAAAACCTTCTTAAAGTGGTCTTTTTCTGAGCTTTTTGTTTAAAATGTTGCTTTTTTTTTTATGAAACTTAACCACATTAAACCTAGATGGGTACATTTTATACTGCAACTTACAATTATACTTGCAGTATAAAACTACTAAACTAGTTGTTTACTGAGAGTATACTTCAAAGTGTACTTTCATAAAATAAAAAATGTATGTAAAAGCCTATTTGACTAAACTATCTGTATACCTATAAGTTCACTTGTAGTAAACTACAAAAAACTTTGTAAACTAGTTGTGTACTCAGTTTACTACTGTTACACTTATAGTATACTTAAACGTATTTTTAAGTAAAACTTTTATACACTAAAAAGTGAGCCAATTTAGTTCCAAGTAGTATTGAGACATGTATAGTACATAGTACAGTAAATTCTAGTACATTGATATTAGTATACTTACTTTATAAAGTATACTTAAAAATAAGCTTGAACTTTACTTAATAAAATGACCTTGAAGTTTACCTGTTTTTTGTAAGGGATAGTCAGAATTGCGAGGTATAAACTCACTATTCTGAGAAATATTCTCAAAATTGCTCATAATTATAAATTCAGAATTGTGAGAAATAATGTCAGAATTGTGCAGATAAAAAAAAAATCTTATTTATTTATTTATTTATTAAATTCTTTGGTGGAAATGAGCTTCATAGTATGGCACAAAGTACATGAGAGCATGACTTAAAGTAGTATTCCTGGTTGTTTGCAAGGTAATGTCTATGGCATGTTGTTGATTAGCAGGACTAGTGTAAATAGGACTAGAAAGATTTGCTTCCCAACCTTGTATTTGCACTAGTTATAATTTGTCCACTTTCTCCATAGTGTTTTGAATTGTGGGATAAAATCTGGTCCATACTGCATCTTATTCTGGCCAAAATGCCTACTTACTACTAAGCATTTAAAGTGAAGCACTTGAGTTTCTATCAGTGATTTGATGCCATTATTCTAGCAAACCTAGTAATTAGTTTGTCCTCAAAGTGGAAAAATTAGTTAGTCCCACTGAATGATAACTTTACATCCCAAAAAAGCCTATGCATTTTCTGTGGCATGTTTCAAACTGAGGGCTGAGTTGTAATTATTATCTGTGGCCATTGATTGCAGACCACAGATGCTTATCATAGACATTAAGGCAAATAACCCAGAATATTCCTACTGTATTAAACCTCCAGTTTCGTAACAGTACCCAATACTTTCTTTCATTCAGAGCCTAAGCCTAAATTGGGCCCCATTGTGGTGTCTGAAACACTCCCGAATAGCTTGACGCTGTCCTGGAGCACATTGTCAGGCCACTTTGATGGCTTTGCTGCTCGTATCACTGACCGCGAGCAGCTGTATGATGTTGTAGAGCTCAGGCTATCAGGCGCAGGGAGGAATATTACCGTCATGGGTCTTATGGACTCTACGGTATATGACATAGTGTTTTATGGTCTGTCTCGTGGCCGTCAAACTCCATCAATTTACTTCAATACCAGTACAGGTACTGTGCAAGTTTTTCATGCATTTATTAATCACAACAAATCAGGACTTAACAGACAGAACTAACAAATTTGCATTCGGTTAGACCTGGTTCCAAGCAAATTTCTGAAACTGCCTATGACATTTTTTTTTTTTTTTTGGGCACAATTGCATGCATATCATATTTTACATGGTTATTTTAATGACTCCGAAGTCGTTTTTTTTACCAGGTGTGATTTTTTTTTTTTTTTTTTTTTGGCCTATATCAAAAATGGGTGTGAAATGTGCTTGGTAAAAAAAAAAAAAAACCTTCACTAATCCTATATATATGTGTGTGTATATATATATATGTGTGTGTATATATATATATATATATATATATATATACACTATATTGCCAAAAGTATTGAGACACCCCTCCAAACCTTCTCGTCCAACATCAGTGCCTGACCTCACAAATGCGCTTCTAGAAGAATGGTCAAAAATTCCCATAAACACACTCCTAAACCTTGTGGAAAGCCTTGCCAGAAGAGTTGAAGCTGTTATAGCTGCAAAGGGTAGGCCAACTCCATATTAAACCCTACGGATTAAGAATGGGATGTCATTAAAGTTCATGTAAAGGCAGGCGTTCCAAAACTTTTGGCAATATAGTGTATATATTACTATAGGCTTAGCTTCAGGTCCAGTTTCTGTTTGCAACTTAATCTGCTGTGCTTGAAACATTACATGATTGCGCATTAGGAAAAGTAAGTAGATTTGCATCGATCTGACCACATATTGTTTAATTATATTAACACAGATGGATGATTGGATTGATTCATTCCAGTTTTTGTCATTGCATATGCATGCAGTTGTATTGCACCCACTAAATACTCAGTTATTTTACATGGAAAAACCAGAAAGCTCATACAATAATAGCTTAATATTGACATTAATAAGTAACATTTGACATATAACAAGCTATTTTGACCTTGCAATCACTGCAGAATCAATTATACATCCTCACCCTGTATTGTCCCCTCCTATAACACTGCAACTACGGGACCCGAATGAATCCTGTACTACGTAACCCAGCGTCATTACCTAAAGTGGAAAACCTCACCATTTCGGATATTACCCCATACGGATTTCGGGTGTCCTGGGAAGCAGATTCCTCTGAGGGCTTCAGCCATTTTCAGGTAAAGGTGTCAGACTCTGGCCTGCTGCTGGAGCCACAAGAGTTCGTAGTGCCGGGAAACCAGACCTTACTGGATGTTTTGGGCCTGATTACTGGCATTGGCTATGAGGTCAGTGTGACCGGGGTGTCAGGGAATGGGTTACAATCTCGTCCAATCACCACAGTGGCTGTTACAGGTACCGCTTTCTGCTTTTCAACTGCACGTCACTCCTTCACCTCAGAGCTTTCACTGCCCAAGCTTGATAGCTTTTACTTTGTTGCATTGCAAAATGTTTTTTAATATCTAGCAGATAATATTTTACTGCCATTGCAATTTTTCCAGGGATTGTATGCACAGGACATGTTCAAGATTGATAGTTTCTCTTTGATATGATAGTCACACAATATCATGACAAAAACCTGATAAATTGTACAGTTGCTATACAGTAAGCACTCAATATGCTCAAGATGCTTTTCTCGCCCACAGCTGCTGCTGATTCTGATTGTTTTAAAATCAATATTGACGGAAACAATGTTATTGGTAAAACTTTATTTTGATGGTCCACTTTAGACATTCTACTAACTATAAGTAAGTTTGCAGCTACATGTCAACTAACTTTCATTAGAGTAGTAGACTATCTGTTTAATATCTGCCAACACTTTATTATTATTTAGTACCGTCTACTAATACTCTAATAAGAGTTAGTTGACATGTAGTTGCAAATGTACTTATGGTTAGAATGTCTAAAGTGGACCATCGTAATAAAGTGTAACTGTGTTATTGTTATTTTGGCCCCCTGATATTTTTCTTTTTGTCATTTTAAAAAGTTTGCACACACATTTGCTGTTCTACACATCTCTTTTTTTGACTTGCTATCCATTAAAAAAAACAAAAAACAAAGATAAAACAAGATAATTTGTTTATTAAAGGGGACATATTATGCCCCTTTTTACAAGATGTAATATAAGTCTCAGGTGTCCCCAGAATGCGTCTGTGAAGTTTCAGCTCAAAATACCCTCCCAGATCATTTATTATACCATGTTATAAATGCCCATTTTGGTGGAAGGAAAAACATGCTGTTTTCGTGCATGTATCTTTAAATGCAAATGAGATGCATAAGATATTTAATGTTTTTTTTTTTGCAGAGAATGCATCTTGAGTATATTTGGTTATATTTTGTACTTGTTTATACTTTAAAAAAAAAAAAAAAAACATCTGCCAGTGCATGAAGACAAAATACACCAGTTTAATATGTTATGCACTGTTGCTTTTCAAGTAAATGTATTTGATTTGAAGCTTATGTTACCTGGAAAATAACCTTGTGGCAAGCAGAACGAGGCAGAGGGACCATGAGAATTGTCTATCACGCCACCGGCCTCGCCCCGTTCTCACGGTCCCTCTGCCTCGTTCTGCTTGCCACAAACCTTAATACAATTGTTTGTTTAACCTTTGAGCATGTGTTAGATTGTTTCCAAAAATGGTGATTACAGTGTAAATACATTTATGCCACATAAAAAAGTCTGTGTAAATGCACCTTTTTCATGGTATATACGCTGCTTCAGATGCAGCTTCCATTGCAGTGTACAGACTGATCGAGAAAGGCTCAAAATACTAGAAAGCAATGCTTATGCAGATGACAATTAACAAATAACATGTCCTGTGTTTACACGTCCTCTTAGACATCACAGTCCATATTCTAGAAGATGAAATGCTGTTTGGTCTAAGCTTTGGTTGGGAAACTCCTACAAACTCAACTATACCTCCTTAACACTATCCCTTGTTTATTTGCCAGGTCTCCTCCATTGATAGTCTTTTGCTTTGTTTCTAGTGAACAATACATGCTTCACTTGTCCCACATGTCTGATGCCATATTTAAACTGTGTTTTCTACTTAAATGGCTGGCAAAAACTCTATCCATCAATATTTAAGTCCCATTTAATCAGGTTTCATCAAGGTTTTTTCACCAGTATGAGGCCTGAGGTTGTGTATGATGAACACAGTCTTGCATGAAATCACTCTACAGTAGAAAGATGTCTTGTGTAAGTGGCATGCATGATTTGCAATGCCATACTGGTGTCAAAAGTCATGAAGGGACGTGTGTACATCGCTGTTATGTGTCCAGGGTTTAACTAACACGAGAAATAGTCGTACTACTTGATGCATGTCGAATGGTTGGAGACCGGCAGGTGGTTGGAAATTAACTTGTTAAAACAAGAAAAAGACACGTTTCCCCTTGTCAATCAGAGGCAGAACCAGAGATTGAGCACCTTTTCGTGTCGGACGTCACCCCTGAGGGTTTCCGGCTGGCCTGGACCGCAGAAGACGACGTTTTTGATCAATTTGTGCTCAAAGTTAGAGATTCGAGAAAGCTCTCCCACCCTCGAGAGTTCGTTGTGCCGGGTGATGAAAGAACCAAAGTGTTAACACAGCTTTTGGGGGGAACTGAGTATGAAATTGAGCTTTACGGTGTCACGTTGGAACGTCGCTCCCAACCCGTTACTGCTGTTGCGAGAACAGGTATTGTGTTCAGTGTTATAGGATTGCCTTTCGTGTCATTTCTGGATTTGAGAGGGCTTTCTTGGCTGCAATGTGGTGGAAGTATGATCTTTAACCACTAAATAACACTCTTCGTCCTAAACAGGTACTGATGCACCATGATTTGAAATGTATCTATCATGATATGTTTCAATCCAGGGTTAAAGTCAACAGCAAATGCTGAGGTTGAAACAGTACTGACAGAAACAGTGCTTTTGTGGCCCTCTGTTAGTTTCTTTGTCATTTTAAAAGATTCAATTTGTCCACACATTGTCCAAAGATTCTGTTTGCAAGCCATTTTACTTGCATTTATGCATTTAGCAGATGCTTTTATCCAAAGCGACTTACAAAAGAGGCACAAAAGCACTTGATGTAATTCCAAATTCAACAAGAAAAAAATATTGGTTGGAGCTTTAAAAGTGGGTGCATTAGAAGCTGAGAAAAGACGTTTTGACAGGTTCGTGAAGTAAGATTTTCAGTTCATGTTGACTTTAACCTTGCATGCTTCCGTTTCTCTCACGAAGGAACGTTGTGTATGTTCATGCATCCAGAGGAAAGTTTTCTGATGTTCATGTCACTACTAAACCATCAAGTTGCATTTTTCTGCACATGGTTGTTGGGAAAGTGATGTTCATTTGTCCGCATGCCCTGAGAACTAATGATTCTGTGTTGGTTTATGTAAATGGTCTGATCTAAATAACATGCCTTCTTTTTGTCATTGTCTCGCTCCAGGTTAAATTTGTGGAATGCAGTTTTAATGATTTTGGCATGATTGATCATGTTACAAATGGGAGCATTTGTGGATGTTTCTTGGAATGGAAACTTGCACTATTATGACTAACGAATCTTTCTTTTAGGCCTTTTTCATTGCACCAGGCCTGCTTGTCCTGCAGTTGTTGGTCTTTCTTTGTCCATTTTCCAGTGGCTGTATTAATTAACTTCATGTCTTAATGACCATAAGGAACCTGGGTGGAACATATTCCCAATTTTCAGCGTTTTCTTCATGACATGTTAAATATATATCTGCATTGCTGTCTGGCAGGCCTCGGAGCTCTACGCGACCTTCATTTCTCTGACGTCATGGACACATCATCTGTGGTTTACTGGACTGTACCGCGTGCCCAACCGGACTCCTACAGAATCACTTACTTCCCAGTCCAAGGAGGCGAGTGCTGTTCCGCTTAAAACCCTGAAGAATGCTTGAACACATTACTATAGATATGCAATCTAGTGTTAAAAACGAACACCACTAAAAAACACGTTGTTTAAGTATATTCTACTACTATACTGTAAATTCATACGTTATTGCTTCTCTTCTTACCAGGTACTCCCATGATCATGACGGTGGACGGGTCACAATCTCAGGTTTCGCTAACGGATCTGATTCCTGGAGAGATGTATCAGGTGTCAGTTATTTCAGTGAAAGGTCTGGAGGAGAGCGAACCAGTGTCAGACACTTTTACAACAGGTCAGTCAGCACTATAATAATATTATATTATGTGCTGTCAAATCGATTAATTGTGACAAGTTTTTAATTGTACAAGTTTGTATATATATATATATATATATATATATATATATATGTATGTGTGTATGTGTGTGTGTGTGTGTGTGTATGTATATGTATATATACAAACCCGATTCCAAAAAAGTTGGGACACTGTACAAATTGTGAATGAAAAAGGAATGCAATAATTTACAAATCTCATAAACTTATATTTTATTCACCAAAGAATATAGATAACATATCAAATGTTGAAAGTGAGACATTTTGAAATGTCATGCCAAATATTGGCTCATTTTGGATTTCATGAGAGCTACACATTCCAAAAAAGTTGGGACAGGTAGCAATAAGAGGCCGGAAAAGTTAAATGTACATATAAGGAACAGCTGGAGGACCAATTTGCAACTTATTAGGTCAATTGGCAACATGATTGGGTATAAAAAGAGCCTCTCAGAGTGGCAGTGTCTCTCAGAAGTCAAGATGGGCAGAGGATCACCAATTCCCCCAATGCTGCGGCGAAAAATAGTGGAGCAATATCAGAAAGGAGTTTCTCAGAGAAAAATTGCAAAGAGTTTGAAGTTATCATCATCTACAGTGCATAATATCATCCAAAGATTCAGAGAATCTGGTACAATCTCTGTGCGTAAGGGTCAAGGCCGGAAAACCATACTGGATGCCCGTGATCTTCGGGCCCTTAGACGGCACTGCATCACATACAGGAATGCTACTGTAATGGACATCACAACATGGGCTCAGGAATACTTCCAGAAAACATTGTCGGTGAACACAATCCACCGTGCCATTCGCCGTTGCCGGCTAAAACTCTATAGGTCAAAAAAGAAGCCATATCTAAACATGATCCAGAAGCGCAGGCGTTTTCTCTGGGCCAATTTAAAATGGACTGTGGCAAAGTGGAAAACTGTTCTGTGGTCAGACGAATCAAAATTTGAAGTTCTTTTTGGAAAACCGGGACGCCATGTCATCCGGACTAAAGAGGACAAGGACAACCCAAGTTGTTATCAGCGCTCAGTTCAGAAGCCTGCATCTCTGATGGTATGGGGTTGCATGAGTGTGTGTGGCATGGGCAGCTTACACATCTGGAAAGGCACCATCAATGCTGAAAGGTATATCCAAGTTCTAGAACAACATCTGCTCCCATCCAGACGTCGTCTCTTTCAGGGAAGACCTTGCATTTTCCAACATGACAATGCCAGACCACATACTGCATCAATTACAACATCATGGCTGCGTAGAAGAAGGATCCGGGTACTGAAATGGCCAGCCTGCAGTCCAGATCTTTCACCCATAGAAAACATTTGGCGCATCATAAAGAGGAAGATGCGACAAAGAAGACCTAAGACAGTTGAGCAACTAGAAGCCTGTATTAGACAAGAATGGGACAACATTCCTATTCCTAAACTTGAGCAACTTGTCTCCTCAGTCCCCAGACGTTTGCAGACTGTTATAAAAAGAAGAGGGGATGCCACACAGTGGTAAACATGGCCTTGTCCCAACTTTTTTGAGATGTGTTGATGCCATGAAATTTAAAATCAACTTATTTTTCCCTTAAAATCATACATTTTCTCAGTTTAAACATTTGATATGTCGTCTATGTTGTATTCTGAATAAAATATTGAAATTTGAAACTTCCACATCATTGCATTCTGTTTTTATTCACAATTTGTACAGTGTCCCAACTTTTTTGGAATCGGGTTTGTAATATAATTGAATATAAAATTAGTGCTGTCAAATCGATTAATTGTGATTAATCGCATCTAACATAAAAGTTTGTATATATACACATATCTGTGTGTGTATGTATGTATGCAGGCCCGGACTGGCCATCGGGAGCACTGGGTGAATTCCCGGTGGCCTGGCAACTGATTTGGCCCGCTGCCCTCTTTCTTCTTCTTCTTCTTCTTTTTAAAAAAAAAAAAAAATTATTTTAATTATATATTATTGCCTTTTTAATTATATAGTATAATTGGCCCATTGCACTAAAGTGATCATTCCCGAATTCGGCATTCAACAATAAATCATGAAACGGTTAGTCTTGGCTGGCAACGCGTGAGCTCCGCACGTCCGCCAAACCGTTTCGAGTAATAATCAGTGCGAGTCGACGGACTTGAGGAACCGGCCAGGTGGAGCATTAAGGGAAAGCTCTCAAAGAAGAAGGAGCGAAATAAAGCAAAATTACTGACCTCTTCAGGGCTTCAAATGCAGGTCAGTTTCACCTGTAAAAGCCTACTGTGGTTTTGTCTTCTTTAACGTAGCTAAGTATTAAACTGCAAGCGAATGTTAGCAGTAGCACTCCATTGCTATCGTCATTGAAAAAACTATGCGAAATGATATCATTATTATCTATTGTAAAGTTACAGTAGTAATTTAGCAGACAGATAGTCACATACGTTTGGAGGGAGCTAGGGCAGACAACAACAAAAAAACATTAGCAATAATGCAATAACTTGTTCAGTATTATGATTTTTCTATCAAGATATTGTCATGATGTATTTATTACTATACTAATTTTGACATTTAAGCAATTTAGAAAATTTGTTTTAATATATTTGCATGAAATGTTAAGACATTTTAAGATAAAACAACAACACATTGTCCTAATGTGATACTTTGAATTTACCTTAAAATAAATTTAGATTCTGTGCAAACAAATTACAAGTTTTTTTTGCAACAACATTGAGCCAGTTCTTTTCCTAACGGTAGACCTGCTGAAGAAGAAGTGGTGGGTACACGAAAAGTAGGAAAAAAGTAAACACACACAAGGGAGAGAGTCGAGACAGAGACATTTCAGGGAAAATTAAGATAATGAAAAGGAAAAGGGAAGTGAAGGTGCAGTTCAAGAGAGAACCTTTAATTATTTTGCATGGCCTGAGCCTAAGGATTTAAACCTTTTTTATGTGATGACCATAAAAATATATGGTTCTCCATGGTTCCAAAATTGTTGTGGGTGTATGGGATGGCCTGGATGGGTGTGACATTTCCCGGCCTGAAATTTTGTCCCAGTCCGGCCCTGTATGTATGTATGTATATGTGTGTGTGTATATATATATATATATATATATATATATAATCACACACACACAAATATATATTTACAGACTTTTATGTTAGATGTGATTAATCAATTTGACAGAACTATAATTATATTATATTATATTAGTGCTGTCAAATCGATTAATTGTGATTAATCACATCTAACATAAAAGTTTGTGTTAAAAGTTATACACATATATATCTGTGTGTGTATGTATATGTATATATACAGTATATCGATAATCAATATATATAATCGATTTGACAGCACTATAAATAATATAATATAATTAATATAATAAAATATAATTAGTGGTCAATTCGATTAATTGTGATTAATCGCATATAACTTAAGTTTGTAAATACTTTGTAAATACATAACATAACATACATAACGTAATATATAAAAAATCAATGATTCATGTACATTCAAATGCAAAAGACATGAAAATATATACAATTAACTTATACAATTATAATTATATAATCAATTATTTAAATATTACTTTATTATATAAATATATATTAAATTTAATTTGTAAATAACAAATTTTACCTTAACAAAATAGTTTTTATTTTTATTATTTTATATATAATATTTATTTGTTTATATTACATGTAACAAAATAAGTCAAGTGACATTTATTTCTATAGCACTTTATATAATACAGATTGTTTGAAAGCAGCTTCACATCACAATAATTAACAGTGTTGATGTTATAAAAATTCATCAATTATGAAAACAAATTCAATTTAATAGTGTAATTATTCTGTTCAAATCAGTTCCATAACTAATATAACTATATTGATTTTATATAGGCTATATATTGTAGATATTTATTTTAAATATTACAAATAATATCATAGCAAAATATCTTTATTTTTATTTTTTGATTAATTTATTTGTGTTACTCCAGCCCTGGATACGCCACGCAGCCTGACTGCTGTCAATGTCACTGACACGAAGGCGCTGTTGCTCTGGCAACCTGCAGTTGCGACAGTGGATGGATATGTCATCACATACAGCGCAGACACTGGTGGGAACCTCCTGCGCTCTCTCTTGCTCTATTTTAAGCTTTCTTTATTCATGTTTGACTTGTCTCTACTGCTACTCACCCTGAGTAGAGCAAAAATAGTTTTAGATATCTCAGTGTCACTGCTGTCACTGATACCCCAAAATATACCTTGTCACTGAAAAAAACACACCTCTGTATTATCATTTTTTTTCTCATATGTTTAAGGCTCTATCGCTTTAAGTTTTATAGATTAACTTCTTGTATTTTTCTCTGAAGTGCCACCGATATCAGAGCAGGTTTCTGGCAACACCGTGGAGTTTGAGATGACTTCACTGGCTCCAGCAACTGAATACACAGTCAATGTTCACGCCATAAGAAACCGAGAGAAAAGTGCTCCAGCGGCCACAGACTTCACAACAGGTGAGCAGCAGTCGCCATTCAACCATTACTAGTGCTGCAGCGCCCCCTGTAGGCCACATCAGATACAGCTTCACTGCATTATTGGGCAGTTCTCACAAAACAGCGAGGATTTGTATATAAAATCAGTGAAATTCTGTTATGCTTGTACTGTGTTTTTTTATGCAAAACACATTGTTAATATTAAAATCGATATTAATATTAAATATTTAAGATTACTTTTTATTAATGTTTTTGTTTTATTTTTTGTGAGATTAATTTTTAATGTGTCCAGATCGAAAAAAGAAAACCATGTAATGCATCACAAACATTTTTTACAAAATAATAATAATACTGTTAAAAGCAGCTTTAACACAATTTTTAATGTTTTGTTTTATTTTTTAAGGAAATGTCCTATTAATTTCTCATGTGTCCTGATTGAGAATAAAAAACATTTAATGTATCGCAAATTTTTTTTTTATGAAATCATAACAATAATACTAATAATAATAAATATGAAAAGCAGATTTAACACAGCTTTTAATGTTTTTTTTAGGATATGTCCTATTAATTTCTCATATGTGTCCTGATTGAGAATGAAAACCATTTAATGTATCACAAAATATATTTATGAAATAATAAAAATTTAAAAATATTAAAAGCAGATTTAACACAGTTTTTAATGTTTTTAAGAAATGTCCTATTAATTTCTCGTATGTGTTCTGATTAAGAATAAAAAACATTAAAGGATTAGTTCACTTCAAAATGAAAATTTCCTGATAATTTACTCACCCCCATCTCATCCAAGATGTTCATGTCTTTCTTTCTTCAGTCGAAAAGAAATTAAGTTTTTTGAGGAAAACATTCCAGGATTTTTCTCCACATAATGGACTTCAATGGCAACCAACGGTTGAAGGTCCGAATCAATGTAGTTTCAAAGGGCTTCAGAGGCTCTGCACAATCCCAGACGAGGAATAGGGTCTTATCTAGCCAAACCATCAGTCATTTTCAAAAAAAAAAATTTTTTATATATATATATATATACACTTTTTAACCTAAATTGCTCATCTTGCGCTGCTCCACGACATGCCAGGGATTATGTAATCACGTCGGAAAGGTCACGCTAGACGTAGGCAGAAGTACCGCCCCCGTGTACGTGCGAAGACTAATACAAACATCCTTTAGCAAAAAAAGGTAAAACAACAATGTCGGACGATTTTGAAGTTGGAGATGAAGTTTTTTTGGTAAAGGGCGTTTGTATTAGTCTTTGCTCATTCGCTTGGGGCGGTACTTCCACCTACATCTAGCATGACCTTTCCGACATGATTATGCAATCCCTGGTTTAGGTTAAAAAGTATATAAATGTTTTATTTTATTTATTTTATTTTTTTTTAAATGACCAATGGTTTGGCTAGATAAGACCCTATTCCTCGTCTGGGATCGCGCAGAGCCTCTGAAGCCCTTCCTTTGAAACTGCATTGATTTGGACCTTCAACCCGTTGGTTGCCATTGAAGTCCATTATATGAAGAAAAATCCTGGAATGTTTTCCTCAAAAAACTTAATTTCTTTTCGACTGAAGAAAGAAAGACATGAACATCTTGGATGAGATGGGGGTGAGTAAATTATCAGGAAATTTTCATTTTGAAGTGAACTAATCCTTTAAATGTATCACAAAAAAATATTTACAAAGTAATAATAAATATTAAAAGCAGCTTTAACATAAGAAATGTCCTATTAATTTCTCATATGTGTTCTGATTGAGAATAAAAATAATTTAATGTATAACAAAAAATGATTTACAGATTAATAGTAATAATAGTAAATATTAAAAGCAGCTTTAACACAGCTTATGTTTATTTAAGAAATGTCCTATTAATTTCTCATTTGAGTCCTGTTTGAGAATGAAAACCATTTAATGTATCACAAAAAAATATGTATGAAATGATGATAATAATAATAAATATTAAAAGCAGCTTTAACACAGCTTTTAATATATTTTTTTTAAAGAAATGTCCTATTAATTTCTCATATGAGTCCTGGTTGAGAATGAAAGCCATTTAATGTATCACAAAAAATATTTATGAAATAATAATAAATAATAATAATATTAAAAGCAGCTTTAACATAAGAAATGTCCTATTAATTTCTCATATGTGTTCTGATTGAGAATAAAAATAATTTAATGTATAACAAAAAATGATTTACAGATTAATAATAATAATAGTAAATATTAAAAGCAGCTTTAACACAGCTTTTCATTTTTTTAAAGAAATGTCCTATTAATTTCGCATTTGTGTTCTGATTGAGAATAAAAAACATTTAATGTATCACAACATTTTTTTTACTAAATAATAATAATAATATTAAAAGCAGCTTTAACATAGCTTTTAATGTTTTGTTTTATTTTTTTAAGACGTGTCCTATTAATTTCTCCCATATATCTCGATTGAAAATTAAAACCATTTCATGTATGACAAAAAATTTACAAAATAAAATGTAATTTTAAAAATGTTAATAATAAAATAAAAAATACATTTTACATATTGTATGTTTTGCCTAGCATTTGATAATCAATACAAAAATTTAGTTCCAAATACCTGGATAATATTATGAAAAACTGCTGACCAACTAATTTCAAGACTTTTTTTTTCTGTTTTGTCAAAACAACAATTCTGTAAATAAAAATGCATTCTCCCATAATGCATCAGTGATAGAAGTTCAGCGTTTTGGAATTTTCCTTCACTGAAAACACTGTCATTTTATTTCTCTGTCATCTTATTGCCTGAATAAGCATGAATGTAATGTGATTGTAGATGTGGATGCTCCGCGTGATCTGGTTGCCAGTAATATTCAGACAGAAAGCGCTTTGCTCACCTGGAAGCCGCCCCGGGCAGCCATCAGCGGATATATACTGACCTTTGAAGCGTCTGACGGGGATGTCAGGGTCAGGCATTTCTCACATACTACTAACTTTCAAAGCCCATATCCACATTATTTTGCAACACGGAGTACGTGCTTCCAATACATTAGCCACTATAGGTAAATAACTAGAAGAACAACAAAGTGTAGTAAAAGGTAAAACTATTAGGCACTACTTAGATTTGTTCATGATTATAATAATACATTAAGATGATATAATATAAAGCAGCATAACAGACTGTTTTTGTACAGGTACAATAACCAGAAGTGAATGACACTGGAAGCCTCGCACATTCAACTTACAAATAGACATGTCTGCTTTTACGTTAAAAATGAGGTGGAGAACAGGGATAGTTCAACCAAAAATGACATTTTTACTCACCCTTGACTCATTTACTCACCCTCATGTTGTTTACAAACCTGTATGACTTACTGTGGAACACTAAAGAAGTAAATAATGACAGACTTTTCTTTTTTTAAGGTTGAATCATGTTTTTAAAATAATATACAGTATACAATGTATGCAGTCTTTCTGTCTACGTTGTTAGTCAATCAAATATAACTAATATAATAGACTGGAGAGTGTTGTTTATTGTGCAGATTATAGAATTATATTTCTGGGTACGATTAGACAGCAATGATATTTAATGCATTTTATAATGTGCCTTTCTTTTACTCCAAGCACTATAACACATTACAAAAACAAGCGAAAGTATACATCATATAGTATGTGACCCTGGACCACAAAACCAGTCATAAGGGTCAATTTTTTGAAATTGAGGTTTATACATCATCTGAAAGCTGAGCTGAATAAATAAGCTTTCATTTGATGTATGGTTTGTTAGGATAGGACAATATTTGGCTGAGATACAACTATTTGAAAATCTGGAATCTGAGGGTGCAAAAAAATCTAAATATTGGGAAACTCTCCTTTAAAGTTGTCCAAATGAAGTCCTTAGCAGTGCATATTACTACTAATAATAAATTTTGGATATATTTACGGTAGGAAATTTACAAAATATCTTCATGGAACATGATCTTTACTTAATATCCTAATGATTTTTGGCATAAAAGAAAAATCGTTAATTTTAAGCTATACAATGTATTGTTGGCTATTGCCACAAATATACCTGTGCGACTGTTTTGTGGTCCAGGGTCACACATATGGTACATAATAGCTATTCAATATTAAAAGATGTGTTTTACTGCTATTCAGAGCATAACGGATGTATGTTAACACAGGAAGTGAATCTAGACCCATCTGTCACCTCACACGGTCTGTCCGATCTGAGAAGCACCACAGAATACACAGTCCGACTGCAGGCCGTCTCTGAGGACAAGAGGAGCAAGAGTATCAGCACTGTCTTCACCACTGGTCAGTCACTTTACTACACACACACACACACACACAGCTGGTTTTATGTAGCACAAATAATATTAACTATATTACTATTGCTCAAGCTTGGGGTGTTTTCACGCCTGCCTCATTGGGAGTGTTTGTTTCAGAACCCTGCATGTTTTCTCCCTTAGTTCAGTTACATTGGTCCAAGATCAAGATCAGAACTGAAAACAAACTCTTGACCCAACAAATCAAGCTGTATCATAATTCAGAATGGGAAATGTGTTGCGTAAATCTGTGTCTGATTCTGTGGAGGAGCACATTATTTATCGCAGTTGAAAACCAAAGAGTGCCTCTTCATCTTAAAAAGCTTGTCAATCCATCTTTCTTGATTGCATAAACACATTTTGGTACGCTTTGAAATGTTGCCGTGTGAAATCAAAACAAACCAAGAAGAAACTGTGATATTGTAACAATTTAAGTCTCTGTTTTGGAACAAAGCAAACGATCTGGAGTTTTGAAAATGCGCATGGAATTATGGGTTTGTTTAAATCACCCTTAAAGGAACACGCCACTTTTTTTGAAAATAGGCTCATTTTCCAACTCCCCTAGAGTTAAACAGTTGAGTTTTACTGTTTTCGAATCCATTCAGCCGATCTTTGGGTCTGGCGGTAGCACTTTTAGCATAGCTTAGCATAGATCATTGAATCTGATTAGACCGTTAGCATCTCGTTAAAAAAAATGACCAGAGTTTCGATATTTTTCCTATTTATTTTTATAAATATTTATAATCAAGGACCTTTGCTGCCGTACCATGGGTGCAGCAGGCGCAATGATATTATGCAGTGCCTGAAAATAATCCCCAGCACGCTCCCTGTGCAAGCAGGTTGTCACGTTGGTTATGTTGACGGAAGTTAGTCTATTTTCAGGCGCTGCGTAATATCATTGCGCCTGCTGCACCCATGGTACGGCAGCAAAGTTCCTTGATTATTACGCAGGAATGAGAGTATAGTTCCTAGCCATATCGGTCTAGAAAATCGCAACTTTTCATTTTCTGTCGGTCTTAATACACGATGTAACTACAGAAGAGTCAAGTTTTAAATAGGAAAAATATCGAAACTCTGGTCATTTTTTTATGCGAGATGCTAACGGTCTAATCAGATTCAATGATCTATGCTAAGCTATGCTAAAAGTGCTACCGCCACACCCGGAGATCGGCTGAATTGATTTGAAAACGGTAAAACTCAACTATTTAACTCTAGGGGAGTTGGAAAATGAGCCTATTTTTAAAAATAGTGGCATGTTCCTTTAAGCCCGGGACACACCAAGCCAACGATCGGCCGTCGGGCAACGTCGGGCTGTTTTTGAGCGTCGGCCGACTTTGTTTTTTCAGTGTGTTCCGTACCGTTGGCTCTAGTCGGACACCGTCAGGGTTATTTGGGCCGATTCTACAAGTAAAATCGGCGTCTGGCCGTCGGTGAGAGAGAGAACTTTGATTGGCTGTTCAGCTTAGCAAATGAGTCAGTGCACGAGAATAATAGCAAAACAGTGAGCAAAGTCAAAAGAAGCTGTTCTTATTTTACGGCATCTTACCGAGTGTTCCTGGGTGAATATTTTAATATTAACATGAGCAGAGTGGAATAAAGAACGATATTCAAAAAGGTAAGCGCGCGCTAATTTGTTTACGGTTTGTGTATCTGCAGCCTGGAGCGTTGGTTTCCATTTTGAATGATGAATATAGACGAATATATCTGCATATATCTATCAAAAATAGATAGTTGTCTCATTTACGCACATGCTAGCTGACAGTCGGCTGTAGTTCTCTCGGTGTATTCAAGTGCAGCTTTTTAGCCCAGACACGGCCGACGAGAGGCGACAACACCGTCGGCTTTCGTCGCTGCTAGTTCTTTGACGTCAAGTTGTTGTGTCCCGGCCTTTAAAGTCACCCTGCAATCAAAATGGACAATTCTTATTTTTATGGAATATTGCAATATTAATTGTGAATGATTTATCTGTGCACATTATTTTTAATCACTTAATCAAAAACAGGACCCTTTTTAGATTTCCATGATTCTCAGAAGCAGAAGTCATCATATTTGGGTAAACTAGAATTTAGCTCATAAAAAAATATATATATACACACTACCAGTCAAAAGTTTGGACACACTTTCCCATCAAAGAGAATGGGAAAGTGTGTCCAAACTTTTGACTGGTAGTGTATATATTTGCATTCCTATTTGCTCCAACAGCAAAATAAAAAAATCCACAAAAGCATTTCTATGACTTTCCAGGAGAGGGAAAAAATGGCCCCTCAGAAACACTCACAGTGTTAACTGGTTTTCTGTCATTTAATGCCAAGATAATATAACATAGTGTTATAAATCTACTTTACATGAAAATATAAAAAACTTTGCTTTGTAGATTTATAATGTTAATAACACGTCACCACGCTATGGGAAACCAATTGCAATTTCTGTTTCATGCCAACTTTAACCCTTATTATGAGCAATGGTTACCTTAGCAAACACAAAAAGATTATTTACTGTTTTATTGGGCAGTCAGGTTGCCATTTTTATGCAAAAAATTATATATTGTGACTTATATCAAACAGTCTTGACTGTAAGGGAAAATTCACTCACTGTCTACAAACCCTTATAAATGATGTCAGTGATTTTGCATTGGTTTTGATGCACAGCATTCTGCAGTTCTTGTGATCTATGTTCATTATCAGTGTCTGATTCTTCGTGTGTGCAGTTGGCACGCTCTACAAAAACACCAAGGACTGCTCAGAAGCTCTGCTGAATGGAGAGACGTCCTCCGGTCCGTACACAATTTACATAAACGGAGATGAGAAACAACCGGTCCAGGTCTACTGCGACATGACCACCGACGGCGGAGGCTGGATGGTGAGTCTAGTTTAGACATAAAGCAGCACTAAGTTACAACTTATGTACAATGAATTAATTTAACTATACATAACGCTATACGTATAAACTAAACATTTACGGAAGCCTTAGACCAGGAGTAGCTAACTTTGAAATAAAACAGCAGATTGATTGATTGCATCAAAAAAGCTTGTGTTTTACCTGACAGACTTCAGTCCTTTAGACATACAGTATACAGAAATGTTGACATTTACACTTATAAAAGAGAGAGCATTATGTGAATAAATGAATTTGTTAGCGGCTCTTCAACACAAATCAGACCTAAACAGCACGTCTCTGAGTGCACTGTGTTGTACATTTATTAATAAATAAATGTCATTTCTTATGTTGTTTGTATCAGTATTTATTTATTGATCCTTATTGACTTCAAATCTACGAGGAGATAAAAAGTAATCCATACGGCTCCAGGGGTTAATAAAGAATGCTTTTTTGTAAGGAAAATATCCATATTAATGACTTCATAAACCATAATCACTGGCTTGCGGTAACGGCCATACGTGAGTCTAGTTCCGGCAGAAGAGTGACCTCTGACCCGACGCATGACGTAGGAGTAGCATAAGCTCAGGTGAGAGTAGACGCTTCTCGCGCTTCAAACAACAAACTCAAATTCTCGTTTTAGACTTTTTGATGACAAACTTTGATGTTGGCTTGACAAAGCCAGGTCTGAAAGTTTAAAACAACTTTGAAAAGTTTGAAGGTTTTACTCAGAGAAAGTCAAAAAATGTTACTAGCATGTTTTAGCATGTTGATAACGTGTTTTAGCATGTTGCTAGCACGATTGGCATGTTGCTAATGTGATTTATCACATTGCTAGCCTGTTTTAGCATGTTGATATCAACGTGTTAAAACATGCTAATTCATCCTAACATTGTATAATGCTACCTGCTAGTGTTTTTAGGTCATTTTAGTTTTTGCTAGTGTTATGGATAAATGACTTGATTTAAAACATGTATGAAGTGTTTTGGTAGTTTTAGTGCATTTTGAATGTGAAATTCCTTGCTGTGCAAAGCTGAAAGTTGTTTAGGAGAACTGAGTTTTAAAAAAAGTGACCTATGAATTGAGAAATGTGTCCTAGTGATTGTAAAAAACTAACATCTTTTTCCACAGGTGTTCCTACGGCGTCAGAGCGGCAAGGTCGAGTTCTACAGGAACTGGAGGAACTACTCCGCAGGATTCGGTGACACGAATGATGAGTTTTGGCTCGGTGGGACTCCATTTAATGTCATTATAACATTTAAATCTACTCAGTCCGTTTCTGAATCAGCATTCACTGACAAAGATTGTGCGTCATTGTCTTTCAGGACTGTCGAATCTCCACAAAATCACAGCAGCTGGTCAGTATGAGATGCGCGTGGACCTGCGTGATGGACAAGAGAGTGTGTTTGCAGTTTACGATAGATTTTACATCACAGACCCTCGGTCTCGCTACAAGATCCAGATTGGTGAATACAGTGGTACCGCAGGTGAATTTGATTGAGCATTTACACTTATATTTATGCATTCAGAAGACATTTTTATCCAAAGCGACACATTTTTTTCAGTGTAAACACATGCTAGATGGACGTCTTTGACAATTGCACATGCGTCTCGCATCTTGTGCATGACACCGTTCTGCATTAAAAATGCGGCACTAAAGTTCAAATAAATGCAACTTTTAAAAAAGTCTCTAGACCTGCAATGTGTCTTGCATTTTTAATGCCCTTCAAGGTATTACTTGTGCATATTATCATGCAAATATTAAGATCATAATAAAGATCATTTCACCCTTGAATATGTGCATACTTAATATTACTTCTTTCTTAGGTGATTTCTAATATTTCATACCCAATAATTGCAAAGGTTTTGTAATATTTAGCTTGTAATGTTGTGTCTTTTTGTCTCTTTTAAGGCGATTCCTTGTCGTATCACCAGAACAGACCCTTCTCCACTTATGACAATGATAATGACGTTGCCGTCACCAACTGCGCCCTCTCCTACAAGGGAGCGTTCTGGTATAAAAACTGCCATCGAGTGAATCTGATGGGGAAATATGGAGACGGCAGTCACAGCAAAGTAAGAAACACATCGAGTAATTTTCTCCACTCATAGACAAAAGTAAAGAATGGTTTTGGCCAATTACATTTGATATCAGAATAAATTTTACTGGCTGTTTTAAATAAAAGTTAAGTAACAGAAACATGATCTGACCAGATGTCTCAAATAGGCACCACACACACACGCACACGACATAAAAGTATCTATCACAAATTCGCTCGACAAAAAATTCTTTGTCGCACACTTAAGCAGCATCAACTAGGGGTCGGCAATATGACCAAAAATGCATTTCATGATATGAGATATTTTATTTTATGAAAAGTTTTTTTACTTTTGTGACATAAAAAAGAACAAAGAAACAAATTACAAACAATAAGACAAATACGATAGAGATTTTTTTCAGGTACAGTAGGTTTATTTAACATGTATACATTTATTTAACGTCTTTTGTTGTTTGATTAACATTAATGACACAGACAGGTGTTTCAGGCTGCTTTCACTTTAAGGCTGAATGCTTGTATCTACCGGTGATATACTGACTATGGCAAGCCGCTTTGACTTTTATTCATTCACAGGATTTGAATTCTTGATATCAACAATTAGCATTTCTGATATCAACAATTCAATTGTTGATATCAATATAATTTCAGATATCTAAAATGGCTTTCTTACTAGTAACAATCACATTCATGATATCAGAAATTAACAGTCACTAGTGGCAATTGAATTGTATCAAAAATGAACATTTTTACTAGTAGCAATTCAATTGTTGATATCAAGAATTGAATTTGAATGGCAGCCTATGGTGACATTTCACTAGTGAAAATACAATTGTTGATATCAAGAATTAGCATTTTAACTAGTGAAAATTCAGTTGTTGATATCAAGAATTCAAATCCTGTGAATGAATAAGTCAAAACGGCTTGCCATATACTGACACACATCCGGTTTTCACCGAGCTGTTTACATTCACTTAAGCCATATAACCGCCTGTATTTACGTAAGATACTCCATATGATGGGCATTTTGACAACTGCGTCTGTATTCGTCTGTATTTGACCACTCAGACGCAAAAGGACAAAACATGATACGGAACAAAACATGATTTTTTCATAATAAGTAGGGGCGGTCTCTGAAAATCTGCAAGCAATCACATCATTACTGCATAGCACGAGCTGATTGGCCTCTGCTGATCCTGCAGCCAATAGGATTGCTTGCTCAACATTTAAATAGTCTGGTTCAGTGTTTGCTGTCAGCTGGTTTGCAACACACTATCAGGGTTCCTCTGAACCCCTCCACCTCCCCAGCTCCACCTGCCTAGATCTGCTATGGGATTTATGTGTGTCTATTCATGCAGCAGCAGCATATCTTACACACTCACAGCAGTGTATGTGTGTGTCTCTGTTAGCAGTAGCAAGTCCATATTTGCTCTGCAGCAGCAGCGTAGCAGATCTAGTCCACCAAGATCAAATACATTAACATCGACATATTCAATAACATGCTAAAACTATTCCGAGAGTTGTCATGCTTGACTAACAACAATGAGCAATAGATGTTTTTACAGTATTTAATTATCTTTGTTTTTGCTTCATTGTTAGTTCATGTTTGCTCAGGTCCATTAAAATACAGTTATGTGAACAGATGCAACTTTTGATTTTATTAAATTATTATTACATTTTGAAATCAACTAAAAATAATAAATGCTTTAGAAGTATTTTTCATTGTTAGTTCATGTTAACTAATATAGTTAAATATAATAAATGGAACCTTATTATGAAGTGTTACCAATAAATCTTTGTAAAAAGAGGATAGATATGCATCACAGTGACCAGTGGTCTGAATTATATTATAATTTGTAAAAATGGGGTATTTTTGTTTTTACGTGGTAATATGATTAAGTAAAATTCCTAGTATTTGTGTAGTTAAAAGTACAACCCCCCCAAATGACATACTTACCACTCCTACATATGCAACTTTGAAATGTTTTGTTACATAATTAAATTAAATTGAACTATTTTAATTCACAGGGCATCAATTGGTTCCACTGGAAAGGCCACGAGCATTCGATTCCATTTGCGGAGATGAAGATCCGGCCAGTAAATTTCAGAAACTTGGAAGGCAGACGGAAAAGATCATAGACTTCAAATGTCCCTCTTTCTCTTTTCTCCAAAACCCCACATGGTCAAAAGCACGATACAACTCCTGAGTGAAAATCTTCTAGTGATACAAACTTTGTCTTTCACCTCAAACGTTATTGGATGCCACAGAATACTGTTTCGTCAATCCTTTTTATATGTTATAAAAGGCTGCATGATTAGTGGAGAGTTTTACATAAACTTGACACATGAAATGTGATATTTCAAAGTGACACCTTCACCTTACAAAATCTTCCTATAACAAATCTAAAACAGATCTATAAGAACACCACTATGAGAGTAAGTCTCCACTGTTACAATTATTGATGGAGTTAGATTCGCTCTATTAGCTCAGATTTCGAGACCAGCGATGTCATTTCCTCGACTGAATCATTACCACACTCAGGTCTGACATAGCCAGGATGGTGCAATTAAGTGTGTTCATTTTTTCAGTTTTCAAAACAAAAAAAAGTAAGCAAATTTCAATGTGATTTTATTTTCTGAAAAGTTTGTATGGCAAGCCAGTTTGCTTATTGATTTATTATTGATCATTTGTTTTGTTTTAAATGTATTTTTATAATGTTTTTTTTCTCCCATAGAGTCCTAAATGTCTGTAATCCCTCAGTGCAGAAGTGTCGATTAAACTGTATCTCTAAGTGTTGATTAAAATGTCTAAAATTGATCTTCAACAAAATAGGAAATAAAAATATAATTTGTAATGTTGGAATGTTTTGATATGTTGTCAATTTCCCTATTTAACCATCCCAAAGATTCATTACTCAAAAAAGTAGATCCTTCAAGTCCTGTAGGTTGCGTTTGAGCCGCCGTGGATCGAACTTGTTGGTCCAGCACATCCCACAGATGCTCAGAATGAGACCTGGGGAATTTAGAGGCCAGGGCAACACCTTGAACACTTCATCGTGTTCCTCAAACCATTCCTGAACAATGTGTGCAGCGTGGCAGGGCGCATTATCCTGCTGAATGAGCCACTTCCACCAGGGAATGCCAGTGTCATGAAGGGGTGTACCTGGTCTGCATCAATGTTTAGGTTGGTGGCACATGTCAAACTGACGTCCACATGAATGGCCAGACCCAGGGTTTCCCAGCAGAACATTGTCCAGAGCATCACACTGCCTCCACCGGCCTGTCGTCGTCCCACAGTGATCCTGGTGCCATCACTTCCCCAGTTAAATGGCACACACGTACATGGCCGTCCACATGATGAAAAAGACAACAGGACTCATCAGACCTTCTTCCCATTGCTCCAAGGTTGAGTTCTGACGCTCATGTGCCTATTGTAGGGGCTTTCAATGGTGGAAAGGGGTCAGCATAGACACTGATTGGTCTGCGGCTACGCTACAATGCACTGTGTGTTGTGGCACATTTCTCCCATATCCACTATTCAAATTTTGTGTGAAGTGTGGAGGTGTGTTTCTGGGCAGAGGGCTGGCGCCGAAGTGCAACAGTAGAGCTTCTGTTGTCTTGGACCAGCCTTTGATGCCCTCATGCTTCACTGAGCCTTTGGCACCCAAAACCTTGTCACCGGTTTGTTGTTTGTCCCTCCTCGGACCACTGTTGGATAATTCTCACCACTGCTGACTGGGAGCAACCCACAAAAGCCTTGTCATTTCAGAGATGTTCTGACCCAGTCGCCTTGCCATAACAATTTGATCACTCAGATCTTTATTCCTGCCCATTTCTCCTGCATCCAACACGTTGATTACGAGAACTGATTGTTTGCTTACCATCTAATCTACCCAGATCCTAATATGTGACCTTGTTAGAAGATTATCAACGATATTCACTTCACCTGGGACTGGTCATAATGTTTAGGCACATCAGTGTGTGTGTATATATACAGTATACACTGCTTGGCCAAAAAAAAAAAAAAATTTGGGGATTTAAATCTCAATATTTCAAATGCTTAAGAGTCTATGGGCCAGATTTACTAAACAGGACAAATTAGCGTGATAGCGCAATTCCATAAAAGCGCGTTCTGCGCGTGATCTACTGACGACACGCAAATTAAAGAACACAGACACAGCCAGATCATTTCCATAATGACCAACACAATCTACCAAGAGCAGCGCAAATTAGTGTCTGGTTTAAGACATGCTACGCAGTGACATTCTAGGATTTTCATTTTAGGGGGGCTCAGCCCCCAGTGAGGGTATGAAAAAAATGGTAACACTTTAGTAATTCTCACTATTAACTAGTATCTTATTAGCATGCATATTACTAGGATATCGGCTGTTTATTATCACTTATAAAGCAAATATTAATGCCATAATGTATAATCACTGAGATCCCAAATGTGAGGTAGTTAGGGGGGTTGGGAGGCATGCTCCCCCGAGAAAATTTTGATTTCTATGATCTACACATGTGCATTTTAAAATGTTCTGAAGGCCAACAAATTTGATAACAATAGCTTGAAAACCATGTCAGTGGGCAGTAGATTATTTGTCTGTCTGTCTTATCTCCACGTCTCTCTTTTTCTTTTTGTTTTTCTCTTGCACTGTCTCTTCCCCTCCTAACGCTGAGCTTTGACTGATATAGTTTTTATAGTCAGTGAAGAAAGTAAACATATAGTTAACTGATATTTTTATGTTTTATGAATCATTTTCTTAGACACGTTAATTTACTGAAGGCTACTAGGAAAGCTAGGTAACTAAGTTTATCAAATTAATTCACAATATGCACACATTCATTACTAATCTTATGCCAATACAGGCTGAAAAAAAGCTGAGCTTTTTTTAATTTACTGAAGGCTACAAATGGAATTATATTAATTTACAATATGTACGCATTCATTATTATTTTATGCCTAATCTGATGAAAACGGCTTTGTTAATATTTCTTGTTCGTTAATTACATTATGAATCACATAGGCCTATTTTCAATTCAAAATGGCGAAATTAGACAAAAGTTTATTAAATTTCTGACTTAAAGAAGCAGCTGTCAAATATGAAACGTTTAGTTTAGCTACTTACATATCTCTCGCTTGACGTCGAGTCGCGCTGCTAAAATTCGCGCTCAGCCTCAGCAGCTTCTGTGTGACCATAAAGCCCGCCTACTCTGATTTGATTGGTCTTCTCAAATATTTTGACATTGACGAGCGGTGACAGACCAATGAGGCTCAGATAAAACGCACACACCTCTGCTTCTGAAGTGCGCCGCAGCGGATTGAAAAACACGCAGACTAAAAGACGGGACGAAGCCGAAGCCTCCCGCCAGTTTCATATGTTTTAAAGGTTAATCACATATTTTTTAGGGGGGCTGGGCAGAAGTTTAGGCTGAAGCCCCCCTAAAAAGGGCCTAGTGACGCCCATCAGTAAATTGAGAAGCGCAAACCTTAGTAAATCACCTTGCGTGGTTTTATTTAAATACTCTCCTCACATAAATTTAGCGTCTGAAAGGGAAACTCCAACAAATGCATATGCAATAAGGTCAGCCGCAAAAATAACTCTGTTCACGACTTTTCAGCGCTAATTTATCACTGCGTGACTTTAGTAAATCCTGACCGTATTTTTTTAACGCCAAAAGTGGGTTTGCGCTGCTGGCGCAACCTGTTAGTAAATCTGGCCCTATGACTGGATCATTATTGCAGTGATTATGTTTTCTATTAGTGCTGTCAAATCGATTAATCGCAACAAAAAAAAGTTTGTGTTTACATAATATATGTGTACTGTGTATAATTATCATGTATATATAAATACACACACATGCATGTATATATTTAAGAAAATGTGTTATTTATATATAAAATATTTACATTTATATATAATATAAATGAAATAAATATATATACAGTAGGCCTATACATGCAAATATTTCTTAAATATATACATGTATGTGTGTGTATTCAAATATACATCATAATTATACACAGTAGTATTATGTAAATGCAAACTTTTATTTTGGATGCGATTTAATGGACAGCACTAGTTTCTATATGTTTGGCAACAGTTCTTCTAACCCTAACTGATGGAGTGTGTAGCTTTTCATTTCTTAAACAACCATGTAGGAAGACACATCATGGCCATATTCCAGGAGGAATGTCAAGATTCATCAGGCTCAGACTGTGAGAAAGGTTGGGAGGGAGCATTAAGAATCATTTTCACCTCTGAGTCCAGACCTTAAATTCATTGAGAGTCTTTGGGATGTGCTGGAGGAGACTTTACAGAGTGCTGGACTCTTGCATTGACAATACAAGATCTTGACCAAAAATGTATGCACCTCTTGATGGAAATAACATTACAGCATTTATTTCCATCAAAAGGTGCATCAATTTTTGGTTAAGATCTTGTATTGAAAATGCAAGAGTCAAGCACTATATTGTTAATCATTTTGAATGCATTTCTAAGACAGCCAGCAATGCTAATTATGCATCATAACCACACGTACGCATTTGTGACAGTGCAATTGTAGTCTTCTTGGTGAGCGCAATACCGAGCGACTAAGCAGACCATGAAATTTGAGACAGTAAAATATCAACAATAGCCACGATCAAGGTTTGTGAAATGTAATTTTTTATGTTTATGACAATTTTTGCATCTTACATAGAAACATACTAGGATGAAATTAAAAAAGAAATAAGCACAGTAAAAACGTCTTTCTAAACAAGGAAAATATTGTGAGCTGTCAGGATCAACTTTAAATGAAAGTGTGGCATTAATTATTGTGGCTCAATTTTTGGTATGTGCAACATTTACTAAACTTTTTACAAATCTGGGGGTATATTATTTGCACTGTAATACAGTTGAAAACTTGTCACAAATTTCAATTTAAGAGAGAAAAGAAAAATAATACAGTATACATTAAGTTTTTGTTTTTATAAAATTGCACATTTCGAGTTTGACATACATTCAGTCAGTTTTCATTAAAGGACAGATCATTATCTAATAACTCTAACAGCACTTCACTATGGATATTTGGCACAAATAATGTCACAGAAACACAGTATAACATATCTTTTTAATGTCTGGTACCATCTATTTTCCCTTTTAATAAATGCCCTAAAGTTGAGCTTTCTCAGTATTGCAGTTTATATCCTATATTTCTGTTTGAAGATTGTATCAAGTGATCGGATTCAAGTTATCACAAGGCATCGCATGTACAAATTAATTTGTATTTCTGACAATTTACTAAGAAGAAGTTAAAATTAGTTTTAAACCACCATGACTGCACATGTACAGCTATATAAATAATATGCATTAAATATAATAAAATAGATGTAAACTGTATATACATTTCCTGTATAAAGATCCCTCACTTTGAGAGTTTATGGTTATATATAAAGATACATATCGATTGCTTATATAGTATGAATATATAGATATCTGCTTGTATTTTTAAAGAATAGAAGCAGTGTATCGTATAAAATAATCATCGTGTTTAATATTTATTTCATTTATCTCTAAAGTATGTCTGCAGTGGTGTCGTCACTCACTGGATGAGAAAACAGTTTGTGATAAATATCATGTGCATTTGCAGATTGAGGCCTCCCATGCACAGAGAAGTTTCAATAGTTGTCATAACTGGTTTAAAATCAGTGGATTCTGGTTAACTAGTAGTCATACCCCCAGTGCCAAATATAAAAGACAATTGTATAGCAAAAGCTTGGTCCGTGTAAACATCTCAAGAGCTTCAATTTCGCCTAGAAAATACAGAAACTGCCTCGTACGTCATTTGGCAGTGAGAACAGTTTAAAAGGAATAAAATACAAACTCGCACTCCATGAAGCCGGCGAACACTATAAACTCAAGCTCCGACTGTATAAATATTCCTATTTACAAAAGTAATAACAAGACTCGTCGTAGTTTCTTAAAAATATACAAAATGCAATGCAATAACTTCAATCTTCATGTGCACAGACTCCTGCTCAGGACCATTACAGACACCTACGCTAAGATTTGTACCTTTAAACTTCAAACTATCTTCCACAGATGTATCCAAACACCGATTAAATGAAATCCACGATCATGACCCTCACTATACTTATTGTATGATAATCAAAACCCCCTTGACCCTCAAAAAAGCACTACAGGAGTACATTTTATCCACTTAGCAATGAAAAAAAAGACATTTCATGGTCTTCATCATGCAAATTGCAATTTGTAAAATGCTAATCAGCCTGTTTGTTTTGATGATGCATTCATCTACCAATAATACAATAGTACTCTGCTCTTTTACCGTGATTAAATCCACCCAATCAGTGCATGAAATGCAAAAAAAGTCTGCGCTGTGCTGAAGAACTTAAGTTTTGTGATCTACACTATGTAACTGGACCGGACTTCACGTTCAATTCCAGTGTTTCACAACCCTTTTTCCTGTTATAGAGCTCTACTGACCCTTTCTGGAACTATGCAGCAGTGCAACGTTTGTGACGGCTTAACACATGCAGGGAAACGTGTCAAAACAGACGTCATGGAACAAATCTCCTGCTGTGGTAAAGCAGCTCCTGCGTCAGAGGCGGTGTCTAAGCATGATCGAGTAGAAAACCTAAAGGCCAGTGAGGTCCACGATGGCTTTGATGAAGATGGTGTCGTCACGTATGTATGAGTTCTTGCCCTCCAGCTTGGACAGCGGACAGAAAAGCGGGCAGCCACTGGCGATGTTCATCTCGCTTACGGGCCTCTGGAATGAGGAGGAAGTGATGTCGGGACGGAACGCGTCAATGATGTGCTCTCTGTTACTCTGGTCCAGCAGCATCAGTGTGACCTGGAAGAAAGGAACCAGATTTAGCTCACAAACACATAGCAATGCTTTCATTTTGGGCTTCATTTTGGGACTGTTCACTTTCCCATTCTCTTTGATGGTAGTATATATATATATATATTACAGTTTATTTGTATGAATATTTGTTTATTTACTATTAACAAGCGTAATTTCCCCTGTTCAGCTGGCAATATGTGATTGTATTTTAAAAAGTCTTCTAAGTTATGTATTATTATTATTATTATTATTATTAATGCATTATCTTTTGTATTGTATAGAAATTGCTAAAAAAAAATCATGCAATATTAATATACATTTAAATCCTAATTTATTCACAAAAATATTTCTATGATCACTTCAAGTTTCCCTATTTAAATTACCTTTCATGAAAAGTAACGATATCATTTATTTGGTAACACTTTATTTTAGGGTTCAATTCTCACTATTAACTAGTTTATCAGCATGCATATTACTAGGATATCGGCTGTTTATTAGTACTTATAAAATAAAGCACATATTAATGCCTTAATCTGCATGACCATATTCTACATCCCTTAATCCACCCAATACCTAAACTTCACAACTACCTTACTAACTATTAATAAGCAGTAATTAGGAGTTTATTGAGGCAAAAGTCGTAGCATAGCATTAGTCTGAAGACATGCAATGAACAAAACGGTGACGTACCTTCTGGTTGAAGGGCCATTTGAGCAGCGCGTCGCTCATTCCTCTCATGACCACAAAAAACAGCGAGAGGTGAGTTCCACGACCCGTCCCGTCCCCGTTCAGGTAAATACGCAGGCACATCTTATAGCCGTACTTGCTTGTGTAAAATGCTAAACAGAACAGAGGAGCATGTTAGTCAAAATATATAATTAAACAAATTAAAAAAAAAACTCTATATCTCTGTATCTATTCTGATTCATATGTTTTTTTTTTACCAGGTGAAAACATGGCAGGCGCCCGTCCAGCAATGGCATCTTGTCTCTTTTTAGTAAAATCTGATATCCGCCAGATGAAGACGCCATCAAATGTGGTTGCAGACATCTCCCGTAGTCTGCCCTCCATTTCTGCAACAGTCAGGTCTTTAACGCCGACCTGCCGTTCCAGCTGACGAACCTACATGAGACGTAATGGAGAAATACAGAGGTGACTGAGGCATATTGATCATAAAGGATTCTCACGTTGGCAAAGAAAGAGGCCCTCACAAGATTTATACTGACAATATTAACCCTACTGTATCATATTTGATACGCACATTTCTAAAGCCTCTGAATTATCAACATGATCAAAACTTTGCTGGAAATCCTGTTGCACACAATCTACTCCATGCCTTCTGTCATCTGATTGATAGTTTATATGTTTTCAGCAAGTAAAAGGCCTTTTAGTATAATTGTAAAAACGACCCTTCAGCTCGTGGTTCACATGACTTTTTGCTATGAAATCTTTACCGATTTAAGTAAACGTAAGAACATTTTATTTTTAGTAATATTTCAAGATGAACTCAAGCAACATTGGTTTACTTGATTATTCATACATCATTTCTTAGAAAAACAAATGTTAAAATGTGAGTATCAAATATGTATGGAATTCCAAAGTTGCCAAAATAATAAATAAAAAATAAAACAAAAATACATAAATAAATATGTAAATAAATATACAAAGAAATGTAACGTAACAAAAATAAATGAGTATTTATACTTTTATTTCCTTATTCATGTTCAATTGTATTTTTTCCACATTTATTTATTTCCACTTTTATTTATGTATATATTTATTTATGTCTACATTTATCTATGCCTGAGGTTAAACACGCCCCCGTCATTACCATATGGACAAATAAATGTAGAAATAAATAAATGTGAAAATAAATGTAGACATAAATACATATATGTGACCCTGGACCACAAAACCAGTCATAAGTCACACGGGTTTATGTGTGGCAATAGCCAACAATACATTGTATGGGTCAAAATTAACGATTTTATGCCAAAAATCATTAGGATATTAAGTAAAGATCATGTTCCATGAAGATATTTTGTAAATTTCCTACCTTAAATATATCAAAAATATATTAGTAGTAGTAATATGCACTGCTAAGGACTTCATTTGGACAACTTTAAAGGAGATTTTCTCAATATTTAGATTTTTTTTCAAATAGTTGTATCTCGGCTAAATATTGTCCTATCTTCAACTTGAAAAATTGACCCTTATGACTGGTTTTGTGGTCCAGGGTCACATATGCACAAAACAATGTGGAAAAAATATAATTATACATACATAAGGAAATAAAAGTATAAATACTCATTTATTTTTGTTTTGTTTTTTGCATTTCTTTGTATATTTATGTGTGTATTTTTTTAAACATGTCTTTGTATATTTATATATGTATGCATTTATTTATTTATTATTTTGGCAGCTTTGGAATTCCATAAATATGATCCATCAGGCTTTTGAGGAATGTTTTTTGTTCATCTCTCAATCATCATAGTATTGCACTGCACGGGTTTTTCCCCCTGAACAATTAAAAACTAGAGAGCTTTGATCATAAAACTAAGCATTTACATATCATGTTATATTTTTGTCAGATATAGAGTGACGACTGATATTTATATGCATTGTACGTATCTGCTATACTGTAATAATTGATTTACATTACAAGCATCAGAATTTCATCTTCTTTTTGGCTATATAAATATCAGCAACTGAACCAAATTGCATATTTTTGCTCAGTTTGGGACTCTGAATAAAATTGAGATGTTATTTTCCCTACATATTCTCACTATATCATACTATATGAGCCATAAAAGACTAATGTATCAGGTATGATACTCAACATAAAACACATGCAAACATTTTTTTTTTAGATTTTAAAGTTTCAATAAACTGCAGATTATTATTTCATATGTCAGGCTTAAAGCTTGACTGATGTATTTCTTGCAGCACACCTTGTTGCTCAGAGCCTCGATTTTGTCCTGATCGAGTCTGTGTTGGCGGTTGCTGGCCTCCATGGTGGTCGCGAAGCGCTCTACTTCTCGATTTAGCACGCACACCACATCTTCAAACGTCCCCGCCTTCACCTCCAGATCCTGACAGCGGCGGCCCAGATCTGCCACCTTGGTCTTCTCACTGTGGAGTTGTAGTTCCAGGGCGGCGCCGACCGAGCTGGGCAGAGGCGTAAAGGACGTGGGCAGAGTGGCGGCGGCCGGTGGAGGAGGAGGTAGCGGCGCAATCGCGGACGTGGAGGAGGACGAGGCAGAGGACGATGAGGAGGGGACCCCCTGCACGGGAGGTCCGGTCGGGCCGGGGATGGCGCTCAGCTGACTGACTCTGGCTTCCAGGTCTCGGAGCGCCTGGTGAAGCTCATGAGCTTTGTGACCGGCCAGCTCCAGACTCTGTGGCTGCAGGCCCTCCAGACTGACCTTCATGCCCATGATGTAGTGCAACAGCAAGTTTAGATGTTCGTGAGCACAGGCACGCTCGTGATCGTGGATCTTCTCCTTCTCCACCTCAAAGGGAATTCAACTGGATTAAACTTCAGTGTCTAACTCATCCCATCCCGTTTATGCTACAGACATGAATTATTCCTCAAATTAATTGTGCGATTGCATTGTACGGTGAGTTTTGCATAGGAAAGCATAGCTCATTTTCTTTAGAAAATATAAAGGTTTTAGTCATTTTAGTACTTTTTTAGTACTTCAGTTTTTTAGTTGCCAACTTAAGTTGAAGTTTTTCATGTAATATTTTATTTTATTTGAGCTGTATTTTAATTAATGAACACTGTTAATATTTTTAATTATATTATTTTAATTAATAATAGTCTATTTGCATCGTGCGAATGCATTGTGCGGTGAGTTCTGCACAGAAAAATTACAGCTCACAACTCTCCTTTAGCTGTATTTTTAGTATTTATTAATAATTTAAATTACTTTTTATTGTATACTTTCAGTTTTCATTTTAATTTTACTTACATTTGTATGTGCTTTTGTCATTTTAATATATATATATATATATATATATATATATATTTTTAATATTTCTATTTAGTTTTAATTTATTTTTATTTCAGTTTTAGTTACAGTCATTTTAGTACTTCAACTTATTGTATTTCAGTTAGCTGCCAAGTCAAGTTTTTCATCTAATATTTTATTTCAATTAACAAATATTTATAATAGTTTTAATCTTATTTATTTTAATAGAGTATTTAAATACTCTATTCCTGCACATACCAGATTTGTTTATTACTATTCCATTGCTATTTTCTGAACATTTATTTTCTGTATATTTTTCAATAAATTCTGTATTTCTCCTGCTACAAAATGACTATTCTCACAATTGGATAAATAACGATTTCTTTCTACTCTATACACACATATTACATATTACATTTTGTGTAGGTTGTATGTACATTAAGGTTTGGGATAGAGAAAAAGAAAAGGATAGTTCATGACAGTCTTTTGACTGCGATTGATTGTGTTTATTATTTGGAAACTTGTTTTTCGGAAGTGCTCTTGAACAAATGCTGGGCAAATTAAAGGGATGGTTCACCCAAAATTTATTTACTCACCCTCATGTCGTTCCAAACCTGTAAGACTTTCGTTCATCTTCTGAACACAAATGAAGATCCTTTTGATAAAATCTGAGAGCTTTCTGTCCCTCCATTGACAGCAACGCAACTACTACTTTGATGCTTCGAAAAGTTCATAAAGAGATCGTAAAACGAATCCATATGAATTGAGTGGCTTAGTCCACATTTTCTGAAGAGACTTGAACGCTTTATATGATGAACAGATTTAATTTAGGCTTTTATTCACATATAAACATTGATCAGCGAACATGCTTGACACTCAAGAACAAACCTCATTGGTTCTTGCTGAAGCTCAAACGTGCTGCGTAACACGAGAATGAACCTCATTGGTTCTTGTGAAGCTCAAACGTGCTGCGTAACACGAGAATGAACCTCATTGGTTCTTGCGGAAGCTCAAACGTGCTGCGTAACACAAGAATGAACCTCATTGGTTCTTGGTGAAGCTCAAACGTGCTGCATAACACGAGAATGAACCTCATTGGTTCTTGCTGAAGCTCAAACGTGTTGCGTAACACGAGAATGAACCTCATTGGTTCTTGCTGAAGCTCAAACGTTCTGCGTAACACGAGAATGAACCTCATTGGTTCTTGCTGAAGCTCAAACGTTCTGCGTAACACGAGAATGAACCTCATTGGTTCTTGGTGAAGCTCAAACGTGTTGCGTAACACGAGAATGAACCTCACTGGTTCTTGCAGAAGCTCAAACGTGCTGCGTAACACGAGAATGAACCTCATTGGTTCTTGGTGAAGCTCAAACGTGTTGGGTAACACGAGAATGAACCTCATTGGTTCTTGCTGAAGCTCAAACGTTCTGCGTAACACGAGAATGAACCTCATTGGTTCTTGGTGAAGCTAAAAAGTGTTGCGTAACACGAGAATGAACCTCATTGGTTCTTGCAGAAGCTCAAACGTGCTGCGTAACACGAGAATGAACCTCATTGGTTCTTGCTGAAGCTCAAACGTTCTGCGTAACACGAGAATGAACCTCATTGGTTCTTGGTGAAGCTCAAACGTTCTGCGTAACACGAGAATGAACCTCATTGGTTCTTGCAGAAGCTCAAACGTGCTGCGTAACACAAGAATGAACCTCATTGGTTCTTGCTGAAGCTCAAACGTGCTGCGTAACACAAGAATGAACCTCATTGGTTCTTGCAGAAGCTCAAACGTTCTGCATAACACAAAAATGAACCTCATTGGTTCTTGCTGAAGCTCAAACGTGCTGCGTAACACGAGAATGAACCTCATTGGTTCTTGCTGAAGCTCAAACGTGCTGCGTAACACAAGAATGAACCTCATTGGTTCTTGTGAAGCTCAAACGTGCTGCGTAACACGAGAATGAACCTCATTGGTTCTTGCAGAAGCTCAAACATTCTGCGTAACACGAGAATGAACCTCATTGGTTCTTGGTGAAGCTCAAACGTGTTGCGTAACACGAGAATGAACCTCATTGGTTCTTGCTGAAGCTCAAACGTTCTGCGTAACACGAGAATGAACCTCATTGGTTCTTGTGAAGCTCAAACGTGCTGCGTAACACGAGAATGAACCTCATTGGTTCTTGCAGAAGCTCAAACATTCTGCGTAACACGAGAATGAACCTCATTGGTTCTTGGTGAAGCTCAAACGTGTTGCGTAACACGAGAATGAACCTCATTGGTTCTTGCTGAAGCTCAAACGTTCTGCGTAACACGAGAATGAACCTCATTGGTTCTTGCAGAAGCTCAAACGTGCTGCGTAACACGAGAATGAACCTCATTGGTTCTTGCTGAAGCTCAAACGTGCTGTGTAACACAAGAATGAACCTCATTGGTTCTTGCTGAAGCTCAAACGTTCTGCATAACACAAAAATGAACCTCATTGGTTCTTGCAGAAGCTCAAACGTGCTGCGTAACACAAGAATGAACCTCATTGGTTCTTGCTGAAGCTCAAACGTGCTGCGTAACACAAGAATGAACCTCATTGGTTCTTGAGGAAGCTCAAACGTGCTGCGTAACACAAGAATGAACCTCATTGGTTCTTGCAGAAGCTCAAACGTTCTGCATAACACAAAAATGAACCTCATTGGTTCTTGCTGAAGCTCAAACGTGCTGCGTAACACGAGAATGAACCTCATTGGTTCTTGCTGAAGCTCAAACGTGCTGCGTAACACGAGAATGAACCTCATTGGTTCTTGAGGAAGCTCAAACGTGCTGCGTAACACGAGAATGAACCTCATTGGTTCTTGAGGAAGCTCAAACGTGCTGCGTAACACAAGAATGAACCTCATTGGTTCTTGCTGAAGCTCAAACGTGTTGCGTAACACGAGAATGAACCTCACTGGTTCTTGCTGAAGCTCAAACGTGCTGCGTAACACGAGAATGAACCTCATTGGTTCTTGCTGAAGCTCAAACGTGCTGCGTAACACGAGAATGAACCTCATTGGTTCTTGAGGAAGCTCAAACGTGCTGCGTAACACGAGAATGAACCTCATTGGTTCTTGAGGAAGCTCAAACGTGCTGCGTAACACAAAAATGAACCTCATTGGTTCTTGCTGAAGCTCAAACGTGCTGCGTAACACGAGAATGAACCTCATTGGTTCTTGAGGAAGCTCAAACGTGCTGCGTAACACGAGAATGAACCTCATTGGTTCTTGAGGAAGCTCAAACGTGCTGCGTAACACAAGAATGAACCTCATTGGTTCTTGCTGAAGCTCAAACGTGTTGCGTAACACGAGAATGAACCTCACTGGTTCTTGCTGAAGCTCAAACGTGCTGCGTAACACGAGAATGAACCTCATTGGTTCTTGCGGAAGCTCAAACGTGCTGCGTAACACGAGAATGAACCTCATTGGTTCTTGCAGAAGCTCAAACATTCTGCGTAACACGAGAATGAACCTCATTGGTTCTTGCTGAAGCTCAAACGTTCTGCGTAACACGAGAATGAACCTCATTGGTTCTTGCAGAAGCTCAAACGTGCTGCGTAACACGAGAATGAACCTCATTGGTTCTTGCTGAAGCTCAAACGTGCTGTGTAACACAAGAATGAACCTCATTGGTTCTTGCTGAAGCTCAAACGTTCTGCATAACACAAAAATGAACCTCATTGGTTCTTGCAGAAGCTCAAACGTGCTGCGTAACACAAGAATGAACCTCATTGGTTCTTGCTGAAGCTCAAACGTGCTGCGTAACACAAGAATGAACCTCATTGGTTCTTGAGGAAGCTCAAACGTGCTGCGTAACACAAGAATGAACCTCATTGGTTCTTGCAGAAGCTCAAACGTTCTGCATAACACAAAAATGAACCTCATTGGTTCTTGCTGAAGCTCAAACGTGCTGCGTAACACGAGAATGAACCTCATTGGTTCTTGCTGAAGCTCAAACGTGCTGCGTAACACGAGAATGAACCTCATTGGTTCTTGAGGAAGCTCAAACGTGCTGCGTAACACGAGAATGAACCTCATTGGTTCTTGAGGAAGCTCAAACGTGCTGCGTAACACAAGAATGAACCTCATTGGTTCTTGCTGAAGCTCAAACGTGTTGCGTAACACGAGAATGAACCTCACTGGTTCTTGCTGAAGCTCAAACGTGCTGCGTAACACGAGAATGAACCTCATTGGTTCTTGCTGAAGCTCAAACGTGCTGCGTAACACGAGAATGAACCTCATTGGTTCTTGAGGAAGCTCAAACGTGCTGCGTAACACGAGAATGAACCTCATTGGTTCTTGAGGAAGCTCAAACGTGCTGCGTAACACAAAAATGAACCTCATTGGTTCTTGCTGAAGCTCAAACGTGCTGCGTAACACGAGAATGAACCTCATTGGTTCTTGAGGAAGCTCAAACGTGCTGCGTAACACGAGAATGAACCTCATTGGTTCTTGAGGAAGCTCAAACGTGCTGCGTAACACAAGAATGAACCTCATTGGTTCTTGCTGAAGCTCAAACGTGTTGCGTAACACGAGAATGAACCTCACTGGTTCTTGCTGAAGCTCAAACGTGCTGCGTAACACGAGAATGAACCTCATTGGTTCTTGCGGAAGCTCAAACGTGCTGCGTAACACGAGAATGAACCTCATTGGTTCTTGCTGAAGCTCAAACGTGCTGCGTAACACGAGAATGAACCTCATTGGTTCTTGCTGAAGCTCAAACGTGTTGCGTAACACGAGAATGAACCTCACTGGTTCTTGCTGAAGCTCAAACGTGCTGCGTAACACGAGAATGAACCTCATTGGTTCTTGCTGAAGCTCAAACGTGTTGCGTAACACGAGAATGAACCTCATTGGTTCTTGAGGAAGCTCAAACGTGCTGCGTAACACGAGAATGAACCTCATTGGTTCTTGCGGAAGCTCAAACGTGCTGCGTAACACGAGAATGAACCTCATTGTTTCTTGCACGTCAAGCGAACATGCTTGAGCTTCCGTTTACCACAACTGATGTGTGAGTTGATCAATGTTTATATGTGAATAAAAGCCTAAATTCAATCTGTTCATCATATAAAGCGATCGAGTCTCTTCAGAAAATGTGGACTAAACCGCTCAGTTTATATGGATTAGTTTTACGATCTCTTTATGAACTTTTTAAAGCGTCAAAGTGGTAGTTGCATTGCTGTCAATGGAGGGACAGAAAGATCTTCATTTGTGTTCTGAAGGTGAACGAAAGTCTTACGGGTTTGGAACGACATGAGGGCAAGTAAATAATGACAGAATTTTCATTTTTGGGTGAACAATCCCTTTAAAAGTCACAGTATAAATTTGTAACATTCCCTAGAAAAGCAGTCAAAGGCTTTGACTGCCATTACATGAATCACTGCGAGACTTAAATTAACTCAGATCTTAGTCTATTTCAATACTACGATGTGTATGTATTATAGGATGCTATAAAAACTGTACTTACTGACATGTCACAGCCAACCACATGATATCTGCACGGAGTCCTGAATTTGCTGCAGAACTTGATGTGGTCAACATACTAAAAACACCAAAAGAGAAGAACAAAGACATGATCTACCATCCGTACAAACGGCATGTTCTGTTCAGAACAATGTTCATGTTCAATGTGATTTGGATCAATGTTTGTATCACCACACCTTTTCCCTGGGGATTTTCTTCTTCGCACATCCTTCACAAATCATAGGATATTTGGGACAGATCTCATCATGGGCCTGTGAAAACATTATTTTGTAACATAAAAACCTCCCCCCCCACCCCCCTCAAACACATCACATCTTTTCTTAGACCACTCACTTACCTTGATGTTTTTGAAGTGAAATGGTTCTTTACAGTATTTGCAGTTGAGCGTTCTCTCAGGACACACGCGTTCATTATGACGTTCCTGTTCGTTAAATCTAATGAGCTCTTTGCACAAGGGACAGGACAGAATCATGAACTCACACTTCCCCTCATGGCTCAACTACAAAAAAACAGAGTTATGACACAAGTTACCAAATGAGAAACTGTGTGCATTTATGTATATGAAGTGTGGCGTAAAGTGCTATTTAAATAAAGCTGATGTTAATGAACACACAACCTCATAATCTTTAATACTGCCTTTCCAGGCGCAGCCCTCGTTGATGCACACAGCTGGAAGATTTTCAACTTCTCTTCTGGCAGCATTGTCGGGAAACGCCTGCAGGAGAACACAGGGAATGTGCAATAAAGGTCTGCCAGTAAGTCATTTTAAAAATGTTCATAACTCTTGATATTTCGCATTAAGCAAAGCATTGTGCTTACGCAGCCTTGTTTGAGAATTGACGTGGGCTCTTCGAAGATGTCCTCCTTGATACAGGCATTACATTTCTGTGGTCCAGATCTAAAACGGCAAAGCAACACACATTTTGCTATTTTGGCATGCTATTTGATGCTATTTGACATGCTATATTTTTGGCATCAGTACACCCTAGTCAAATGTCAGATAAAATGTTCATGCAATATAAAATTAAAAAAATGTAACGTATATAAATTACTTATCTCAATTTCTATTAGCTTATGTTGTATAAATATTGAACAATACATTCTGTAGTTGCTGCTATTGGAAAAACATATCAGTTAAGCAGTAGTTAATTTAACTAACAATCTAGAGATAAAAATAGATATTCATTTAAATTCAAATACAAAACTTTAGATAGCAGAAGAAAAAAATATTTAATAAAAATATCTCTTTTATACCTCAAAATTACACTATTGTTCAAAAGATTGTGGTAGGTAAAAAGTTTTTTTTTAAAGGAATTAATATTTGTATTCAGCAAGGACTCATTAAATAAGACATTTATAATGTTACAAAATATTTCTAATTCAAATAAATGCTCATCTTTTGAACTTTGTATTCATCAAAGAATCCAGAAAATTAAAATGTATCAGCAAATCCTCATATTGAATGATTTCTGAAGGATCATGTGACACTGAAGACTGGAGTAATGATGCTGAAAATTCAGCTTTGATCCCAGGAATAAATTACATTTTAAAATATATATTCAGCTAGAAAACAATTATTTTAAATTGTAATAATATTTCACATTATTACTGTATATACTTCTATTTTTGATCAAATAAATGCAGCCTTGTTGAGCATAAAAGACTTTTTCCAGAACATGCTTAAAAAGTCTTATCGAACTTTTGAACGGCAGTGTATTTTGTAGTTCTCACAAGGTGTCAGTATTTTTGTGATTGATTTATATCAGCCATTGAAAAAAAACATATCAGTTTACCAGTAGTTAATTGAACTAACATCCTAGAAATAAAATATATATTAATTTAAATTCAAAGACAAAACTTTAGAAAGCAGAAGAAAAAAAAAATCACTTTTATACCGCTACACTAATTGTTCCAATCATTCAATTGTTAAATTACACTATTGTTCAAAAGTTTGTGGTAGGTAAAAGGTTTTTTTTTCATTTAAGGAATTCATATTTTTATTCAACAAGGATACATTAAATTGATCAAAAGCAACATTAAAGCCATTTATAATGCTACAAACGATATATCTAATTCAAATAAATGCTGTTCTTTTGAACTTTCTATTCATCAAAGAATCCAGAAAATTAAAATGTGTCACCGTTTCCGCACAACTATTGACAAAGCTGCCGTTTTCAATATTGATAATAATCATACGTGTTTCTTGATCATCAAATCATCATATTAGAATGATTTCTGAAGGATCATGTGACACTGAAGAATGGAGTAATGATGCTGAAAATTCAACTTTGATCACAGGAATAAATTATATTTTAAATATATATTCAGCTGGAAAAGAGTTATTTTAAATTGCAATAATATTTCACATTATTATTGTTTTTCCTGTATTTTTTATCAAATAAATGCAGCCTCGTTGAGCAGAAGAAACTTTTTCCAAAAAAAGTTTAAAAAGTCTAATCGAACTTTTGAACGGCAGTGTATTTTGTAGTTATCACAAGGTGTCAGTATTTTTGTGATTAATGAAATTTAATGTCAATTGCCCAAATGATGCTAGATAGGTTTAATTGTTTAAACTCATTGCCTCAGAACTGAATGTATCAGCCAAATAAGTGCATCTGTTTTAGTTCAGAAGGCTGGATTACCCAACAGTCCGGTTGAAGCAGTAAGAACAAAAGCGATGGCCGCACTGAGCTTGGAACGGTCTTCTCAAAATGTTCTGACAGCAGTTGCATAAATGTTTGTCTTCAAGTTTGTTGGCCAGGATCTTCTTTGGGAACCCTGGCTTGTTGTTCTCCATGGAGGACGGGGGGGAGGGTTCTTGAGCAGCCATGACCCCCTCTAAACGTTCCTGGTCTAAACAAAAGACAATCCATAATGGAGGAAAACTACCATCAGATATACAGATAACAACTGACTTTCCATTCCATTTCCAAAAAAAGATTATTACACAGCTCTCTGGAATGCTTGATGCTGATTGGTCAATCGTGGCATTCTCTGCTCAAATATATCATGCTAAACTGTATCATTCTGCACTCTTTTTCTTCTAACATAATCCAAAATTTCAAATCAATATTTTATGTCCGTGCATTTATTTATTTGGTGAGTAGCCATGTGATCAGTGCGATAATAAAGTCATGAAATAAATTTCATTATTTATGAAATAAATAATCAGGTTGATGCAAAACCCCTCAGCTTCACATCAAGGTCCTGATGATCTGATTGGGGATTATTTCGCAATATTGTACATTATTATATTCCTAGCCATTTATCAAATAATCTTACTTAATAATAAGCACTGACATGCAAAATGTAGCATTACACCTAAAACATATTGTACGATTTTAGTAACATATTTAGAGCCGTCTTGCTGTTTAACATATTATGTGCAATAAATGATTATTTGTGCATTAATACCATTTATTGCGTTTGATATGATTATGCTTTACAGGATGAAATGGACTCTATCTAAAGTAATTAGATAAACATTAATAAGCATGCACAGCAGTTCTCTTAATATGAATCCCAATCTCTTTGTTTCTGTTTCAGTTTTGCTTGTATAGGCTACGTGTGTGTTTCCATACAGACATCCACACAAATGATGTATAATAGTGTACAGTGGTGTAAACATTCCCATGAAACACACACTAGAACCTTTCATGCATATCTGAAAGCACTTTTGTCAGATATCGACCATGCAGCCCGTCGATATACATCATACAGTCAGCTGACAATTGCACATCTCATCTTTTCCTCTGTTGCTAAGCAAATGCAACATCTTTCGAATGGTTGTTGCGTCCGTTCTGTACCGCCACGCCTCTTTTACATGTAGGGATATGTTGAGCCTGACAATAAACATGCATGCAATAAAATAAGAATCAAACAATTGATTGTGAGACAGACGCACTGATGCGCTCGACTTACCGCACGGCGATGAGATTTCGCTTTCATTTGCTCGGTTCTGCTCGCGCTGTGATGGATGGAGGCGCGCGGCGCGGCTGCTGTGTTTTGGTGGTCGACATTGTTGAGAAGAGCGCGTGCTCTTTCACAGGATTACGTCATAATGTGAGCGTGCACTGGGGCTTTTGGATATCTAAGGCTGTTTTTTTTCTTTCAGGAGGACTGTCTATCGTGGTAAAAAAAAAAAAAAAAAAAAATTATAAAAATTATATATAGGTGCGTAATGTACATATATAATACATAATATCCATTTAAATGTATACTATTTATATTTTTATTTGTATTTTTGTTGTTTTGTTTGGTGCATAATGTAAGCTAATTGTAATGTATTCATAGTGATGATGATTATTATTATTATAATAAATATAAATATTATCTATTTATCTATCCATCCATCCATCCTCTTTCTAATTAATTTATTATATTGATCTTAATCGTTTGTTTAATTTGGATTTATTTGGGTCTATTTCATTGTGGTCGGTGTATAATATAAATAGGCCTAATATTAATACAAATGTATAATATTCCTATTGATTACTATTGTACAGACACTGAACAGCATCATATTTTAAAAAAGGTAAATAAATAATAGGAATTATACATAGGCCTATATATATATATATATATATATATATATAGTGTGTGTGTGTGTGTGTGTGTGTATATATATATATATATATATATATATATATATATATATATATCCTAATTTTCTCGCTATTATTAATTAGGGTTAATTTTATTTTGGTTTATTTTGTTTATTTAATTTTGTTTTATTTTGGCCTGTGAAATTATATAAACTAATTTTGGGAGGGATACATTTTTATTCTTGAGATGCTCTTATTGGTGCTTTGATTACTGTTTATCTGAGTGGTGTTACTAGCAGTATACTGTACTCTTCCAGTTGAATATTTGGATTTTATTTGGACACATATACGTAATAGATCCCATCCTACCACTAGAGGCGCTAAAGCGCTGCTGTTTCATGGTACTACCACTAGAGGCGTTCAGCACCACAGTGACGCTATTCATCATCCTACCGCTAGAGGAGCTGCAGCACAAGCGCGCACCCGACGCGCGTCCCACTAGCTCTCCTCACGGCATTCCACAGCTGACAGAGGGATGAGAGAGGGATGCTAAGGAAATGTTTTCCTTCAACGCAGAAAATGGGTTACCGTGAACTCCAGCCGACAGCAGAATGCGACTGAAATATCGCAGGCGAAGACCGTGAACCAGGTAATGAGTTTATTAGAAATAAAACGGGTGTGAGTTTCAATGAAACGTTGATGTGTGTTTGTGTTGTAATTGACACGTCGCTTTAGCTGTGCAGCTGATGGCCGTTAAACAGACGAGCGCAAATAATTCACCTCACTAAACACACACAGGTATCAATGAGAGCCTTCAGAGGAACAGTATTCACACTTCCCCGTCAGAGGTTCAGCGATTTCTAACAGTTTACAACTGTGAATATAAACCTCTGCTGACTGGAGCGGCAGAAGAACATTTAACAGCTGGTTTATTATAAAACTGACAGCTTTCTTACAGCGGTTTTATCAACTGACAGGTGAGAGATATTAGTTTTGTGTGCTTTTGCTGTTTAATGCTGCTTATTTGGCTTTAGACTTGAGTAGAATGTTATGTATAAATTATTTTTTACAAAATGTAACTATAATCTGATTAATTTGTTTTTTACGTTACTGTAACGAATTAGTTACCAGATTTTTGTATCCTGATTACGTAACGCCGTTACTTGTATTCTTGTATCCCCAACCCTGTAATGTGATATATATTGTGTTAGAATGTTAAATATAAATGCATATTTATTTTGCTGCTGATATATACAAACTAATAGAATCTATAGCAACGTTTAATGGACACTTTTTGTTTCAAGCTTCTGTTTTAATATGAGGTTGTGATGATGATTATGGTGCTTTTGAGGTTATAATATGATATAAATGTAAAATATGATGCCGTAATACATTGTTTCTGCTGCCTGTGTGAGTTTGTAATGTTGTTTTGTAGTGGATTAGTCATGATTTTGGATTGCAAGGTTAAAATATAATGCAATTTTATAATATAATGCGTATGGTAGTTCTGCTGCTTATGTGTGTAGTAGTAATAATCATAACCAATATTTTTACCTATATTCATTCACACTTTTCGTCTAAATTGGTAATTGGATTGTTACTCTGGTCATCAGAACTGCTTTACATAAATAAAAACATGAATAGTTATTATAATTTTAGAATAAATATTGCAGCAATGCTAAAATATTAATATGTGTATATATGTCATATATATATGTACGTATGTGTGTGTGTTTAATTAAATACTTTTAATAAACAGTAGAAATGAAACCATAGTTAATTTAAAAATATTCTTATCAGTTATCAGTTACCTAAAATATTATTATATTGTAGTTTCTGCTGGTGAAAGCTGTTTCTTATTCTTTTAGTGGGTTAGTTTGGCTCGAGTTTCTTCACACAAAAGTCTGTTCACGTTTACTCTCTATACATTTTTTGGAGCTCAAAAGGAGATATTTTAAATGTTCACGCTGCTCTTTCCGTTCAAGCAACTTTTTCAACTTCTATTTTGGTCCATTCTTCACACAAACTTATTTTATGGCTATGGAAGACTTGAAACATACCGTATGAATCTAGACTACTTTTATGGTGCTTTTTTGTCCTTTTTATGTTCTCCACGAAAGAAACAAAGAGTGTAAATGACATGAATGTGATTAAATGATGGCAGAATTGATATCATTCTTGTAAGCTGAAGGCTTTTTCTGATCTTGACTGAAATTGGTGTTTTTCCCACAGGTGATGCCAGTAGACCAGGATGGACGGATATCATCACAACGGTTACAGTAGCTAAAATGGCACATTTTAGGATTGTACACTGTTGAAATAGAAAGTCTCCATCTGTTAACTGGATTTGGCACCATAATAACCTTCTTCCGGAGCTCAATATATTGAAGACGGACTCCACTTTTGACCTTTAGACCACGTCATACCTGCTGTCAATATGTTTGCTTAAGAAGGTTTGAAGTCTTCGATTTTTGACGCAGCAGCGAGTGTTTCCCTGAAGACCAGTTTTTAGTATTCTTGGACTGTTGAAGAGCCTTTGGTCGAGATGTTTACCGCTCTGAAGAAGCTAGTGGGCTCTGAAGCAGGGCCGCTCAGGGATAGAAATATTCCTGCAGGCCTGCAATCCATGAACCAGAGTCTACAGAGACGCTTCGCCAAGGGTGTTCAATATAACAGTAAGAGCTTCATGTTTAATCCAATTTCTTTTTTTGAATAGAGCCTCTCACAAATAGTTTTCGATTGCGTTAAAGACATCCGTTGTTTTCATTTGGGCTTGTAGAGTGAGTTTTTCCTTGTGGTTTGTCTAAAATATTACACTGTTGAATACTTTATTTCAGACACACAGGTCTATATCAAAAAGAAAAACATAGAAACATGTAGAAAAATGTACGTTCCAGTGTTTCCAAAAAACAGGAGAAATACCTTATATTACTTAATCTAAGATCATTTAAAATTATTATTATTCTATTATTTTTAATCAAATAATCGACACCTGAAGTTATGCATATAATTACTTAACACATGAGGAACTTCATGTTTAATTTGATGTGCTTATGTGAGGGACAAAACTCCTGAAATCTGTCTCACATTTCACCCCCAAATCATTAAAAATTAATTAATAAATTAAAAAACTTAAATATAAAAATATTATGTATTAAAAATATTTTGTTTTTTAAAAAAGAAAGCCTTTTTAGGACTAAAAAATAAAAATGTTTCATTGTGACATTGTTTTAACAATGAAACGCATCTAATGCATTATACCAGAAAAAAAAAATATATGTATATTATTTAAATTATGAAGTATTCATGCTAGTCATAGACTAGTTTTTGTACTGCTTTCAATTTATGCTGATTCTAGTGAAAAATTATTTTAAGGAAATCCAATGAGAATCAAAGGTAAAATGTTGTTCAGTGCATTTTAGTAAGATAATTTTTTTTTGCATTACAGTAATGTGAATTTAGATTTGAAAATGTGTTTAGTTGTCAATGAAATAATGCCAATGCAAAAACTTAAATAGGCTTTATTTTCTGTCATAGTTATTTTAATCACAATTATTAAACAGTTAAAGATTCGTCCAATTTGAGACATCATAACAATTGTCATTGTTGAAGACCAAAAGCCCAATCTTTCTCAAAAGCATAAGACATAACTGAATCCGTCTTTCTGGTGTGATGGGGTTGTGTAGACGTGTTTTGACATGCGATGCTGGAGCAGTGAGCCAGTCGGCGGTTCTTCATTGATCTCGCTTTGAATAGTCGTTGTGCTCGTTTCCGCAGCTCTGTGTTAATAAAAAATGCATGAATGATACACGATCACCCACCTACTGGCCTATTTTTCCAGTTGCTTTTTAGAGGTGCCTTTTTTTAGACACGTAGATATCCCAAGATACCAAGCATTTCAGCTATGAAAAGAGCATTTTGGTAGATTTGTGCTGTATCAGTAAAAATCTAGCACATAGTAAGTGTGAAACATTTGTCTTGGTTCAGATCTTTCCATGTTCAATCAGTGCCCTGTGGGAGTTCATTTGAAACTTGGACTGTTTAACAGTGTTCTCCTATCTGCTTGTTTCTCTCAGTGAAGATAGTCATCCGTGGGGACAGGAACACCGGTAAAAGTGCACTTTGGCACCGACTTCAAGGGAAAAAGTTCCTGGAAGAGTACATCCCCACGCAGGAGATCCAGGTCACCAGCATTCACTGGAACTACAAAAGTGAGTATCGATACGTTCACACTGTCAGTTTTTAGGATTGACAACGGCAAAGTCGTAATGTCCTGTTCACACAGCAACTTACAGTAGCGTCTCGAATACTGTCTGTATGAATTCTGTATGAATAATGACTTTTTGTGTTTCATGTGGAAAAACCCCCAAATAAAAATAACTATTAGCCTATTATTTACAGAATATTTAGTCCTATAAACCCTGCGTCAATTCAGTCTTCCACGAATTTTCTAGCGTATAGAAACAAATTTAAAGCATATAAGCAGTGACATTGCAAGGCATATTGCACCTTATTTCGGTGTTGTACAGCACATTTTGTGAATCAGAGGCTGTTCTTTGTTGTCCTGCAAACCTAACGTCCTCCATTACCTAGTGTACACTGAGTTTGTCGATTAGTAGGCATAAAAGTAATTTTAACAGAGGGCTAAAATTTTGGACGGATTCCCCAGACCACCTAGACTGGGTAAACCCAGCCTGATCTGCCGGCGATTTGATTTCGCCCTGCAACTCAGTCTGGAAACCTGTACATTCATTTCTACTGCTTCTGTTACACTTTTGCGGGAACCAATCACAGACTGGCTTATCCACCTGGCGCGCTATTGGCGGGTTTAACACGATGACGGATAGAGAAGCGATGGGTCGTTGCCCGTTGATCACGCCTCTTGTGGTCTGTTTGGTTGAAGGACTATCCAATTGCGTACAGAGTCATTTGAATTATGCTCGTTTATCACGCCTCTTGTGGTCTGATTGGTTGAAGGACTATCCAATTGCATACAGAGTCATTTGAATTATGCTCGTTTATCATGCCTTTTGTGGTCTGATTGGTTGACGGACTATCCAATTGCGTACAGAGCCATTTGAATAATGCTCGTTTATCACGCCTCTTGTGCAGTAGAAAATACATAGCAGACTCCGCAGACCAATGTTCAATCTTAAATTGAGCTTGGTCTGGTGATAGCCAGACAACAGACCACCTGCGCACACACACAAAAAATTCTATGGTTCTGCACGAATCGCCTAAGGCTGTGTGACATATCTTAGCTTCAAAAGTAAGAAATTCACCAAAAGACGACAACTTTGGAGCACTACTCATTTTGAAAGGATTATTGGCGCTTTCATAGACATCAGTGTATATTTTACAAACTATAAATGTTTTTTGCTAGGACATCTGTATTTGACGCATATTTGAATTTAGCAGTTGATCACGTGACGCACTGAGCATTTTAATCACACCGGTGTGATCGTGCGCTTCAAAGGTTGAATTATCAAATGTATAAATATTATTTTTTTGTCTTTTGGAAGCTACATTCAAATCCATTTGGCTCAAAAATCTGAGAGTGGCACGTGCCCCCTCGGTTTGAATGGGCATGTAATGACCAAAGTAATATCAAGTAAGATAAAAGATGGCGACGTCCATAAAACTGAAAAGTTTTATCGCTTTTGATACGACGAATCCAACCGTATTGTATAGGGGTTTATAAGGATTTAAACACAGGACTGACAACCGTATTCTGCTGCTGTGTGAATGTGGCCAACGAGTCCCTCATGCACTGTATAACTTCATGCTTCGTGGTTTAAGTCAGTCTGTCTGCTTTCTGCTAGGACATCAAGATGCGACAGAACCAGAATAATTTATTATGCAAGAGTAAACAAAAATATCCTTATTTATTAATATCATCATGAACCACATAGATCAAACAATATGTAAAATTGTTAATAGTGCATGGGCTAAATAGGAAAATTATAAATTTTTAAATGCATAAATGATAACTGATTTACCAGCCAAACACATAGAACAAGCACTGGGCCAAATATTGTTACATTTTTATCAAAACAGACCTGTGACTAATTTGTATGTGGTCTTTTATGAGGGGGAAGTGGTTTATTTTCAAAGACCTAAAATATTTTTTTTTAAATAGACTACCCTATCAGAAAGGTCATGGGTCAACTTTTGTAAAGTATCAGAAGCTGTTTATAATATCCCTTGACTTTATATTGCTGACTGTGTTTTGTTTTTTGCTTTTATTCACAGCGACAGATGATGTAGTGAAAGTTGAAGTTTGGGATGTGGTAGATAAAGGTGAGTCTTTAGAAAAGTCGTGACACACGACTGCTTTTTTAAAGTGCTGTTTTAGTATGTTTTCAGCTAACTTTGAAGGAAGTAAAATATGTTGTATTTTACTTCTTATTTTGTGGTCTGCAAATACTTAAAGGACAAAAGCCTCCTGTTCCAGAAGGTGTAGGTGAGAACTAGTAATCAAGTAGTTAAACATTAAACAGTCTGTGTGTGTGTGCTGTGGTCTTCACCTCTCTTCTTTATAACGCTGTGCTCAAAATAGACATTACCTTCAGTAGTCTGTACTGTTCTTAGACTCTAGATTTTAATGTACTTGCCACTTTTTCCAAAGTACGTTTATTTTAATAGGGGGGCATTTGGTATGTTTTTTTTAATAGTTTGCTTTTTGTATTCAGCTTTTTAAAATTATTGTTAGAATGATCTTCTACTATGTCAAGTCAACTTTATTTCTATAGCGCTTTATACAGTACACATCGTTTCAAAGCAGCTTTACAGTGATACACAGGAAAATAATGATTCAATGATGCAAACAGAATTCAATTCTGCTGTAAAACACCTCTAAAAAGACTAGTGTCATTGTTCAGCTGAGGTCAGTTCAGTGTTGATTCAGGTCAGTCCAATAACTGTAAAGTTAATCAAATATGAAATCAGTTCAATTCAGTTATAAGCAGCTCTGCAGAAAAACAGTGATCATCCAGCTCAGTTCAGTTCTCATCCAGTAGTGTCAGTGCAGTCAAATCAGTAATATTGCTGAATATTAGGTGTAAATATTAATATCATTATTGCAAACAGCCCTCTTTTAAAATTGCATAAATGATGCATGAAGTGGAAATTCAATTGATTTTTCAGCTTGTGGTTTAAATTGTGATTGAACAATGATATTACTTTCACATATGCCAAAGTTTCGATTTACACTCTTAGGGCCAGATTTATTAAAAGCTTGCTCCAGCGCAAACCCTCCTTTGGCGTTAAAAAAAACAACTGTCAGGATTTACTAAAGACACGCCGTGAAGTATTTGCGCTGAAAAGGCGTGGACAGAGTTATTTTTGCGGCTGACCTTATTTCATTTGTAGGAGTTTCCCTTTCAGATGCAAAATTTACGTGAGGAGTATTTCAATGAATCATGCAAGGTAATTTACTATGGTTTGCACTAGTCAATTTACTGGTATTTGTGCCATTATTTACCGCCCACCGCTTAAACCAGGCGCTAATTTGCGCTGCTCTTGGTAGATTGTGGTGGTCATTATGGAAATGATCCGGCTGCGTCTGTGTTCTTTAATTTGTGCGTCATCAGTAGATCATGCACAGAACTTTCCACTCCCATCTGCGCTTTTTTATTTTTTGGAGTTGCGCTTTCACGCTAATTTGCCCTGTTTAGTAAATCTGGCCCTTTGTGAATTAGTACAAACTTTTACCATGGTAACCATAGTTTTCAGAAAAATACCATATTATAAGTATTGTAATAATTTGTCATAACTGTCATCAAAAAATACAAATGGGAAAATGATTGGACATTTTACACTGCTGGAAAGAGATCCCATCTGAATTTATGAGGGTTTATAGTAGTAACAATATCTATATTAACTACATGTGCAAACTTTGGTTACCATGAAAATATTTGCACAAGGAGCTGCTGCTGTTGATTCAGGTTTGCTCTAATTATTTTCTATCTGCTTTTGCCTTTTTCACTATATGTAAATATTGGACTAAGCTATTGAATAATGTGACACTGGGGTTAATGTGAATAAAGTGGTTTCTGGGAAGGATGTGTGATTTCTACTAAATCATCAGATAAAGAATGTGGTCACTCCAATATAATATAAAATTTATTTTAGATGTTTTAAAAAAGTAATGCGTCAAACTGCAATACATGTATTGAAGTTTATGTATACAGCACATACTATACATGTTCTGTTAAAAAACTGAAAAGAAAAAAAAAATACATGATTGGTAAGTAACAATTTGAAAGTTAAAATGTATAGACATTTTAAGAAGCATATCAAGTACTCATTGAGAGTGTGTTGACTCTGTCTTGTTGGATGGTTGAGCTTCAGAAAATCAATGAGATGGCTTTAAATGGATTTTTTGACAGTTACAGATTAAAAAACAAAAAGGGCAGGAAAAAAGAACTCTAAACATTTTAGCATAAAACGTTTTTTCAGCACGATATGATTCTAAATAGAACTGTTACTATGTGTAAAGAGTTGAACGTTTTTTTTAGAGTGTATTTGAGTAATGTATAATCAGAAGAGCCTAACAATAGCAACGCCAAGGTCATTGGTTTGATTCCCAGGGAATGCATGAACTCATAAAATCATGTATACTTTGAATGCAAATTCGCATTCTGCCAAAATGAAAATAAAAAAATAATATCCCATTGTTTTTCTGAGTAATACATTACTTTTGGATTGCTGTGACTGACTAGGTAAGATAGTCAGGGTTCCAGCTGTCTTGTTAAAACATGCAAAGATTCAGGGCAACTTGTGTAAAAGAACACCAAAAGTTTAGTTTGTCTGCTTTGGTGGGTTCTGGATGGATAAGCATATGAATATTACTCTTCTCGTGTCTCAGACTCACAGTTGCTGAAGTACAGCCACACTAATTGTAATAACTGTGTTTCTCCAACTACTGCAGGGAAAGGGAAAAGACGCGGAGAGAATCTGAAATTGGAAAATGAACCTCAGGAGGTATTCACTGCTATTTTGTTAAACAAGGAATATTTGTAGATAGTTAGACTACTGTTAAAAAGTTTAGGGTTGGTAAGATTTTTTTTTATATATATATATTTTTGAAAGAAGTATCTTTTGCTAATGAAAAGTGCATTTATTTGATCAAAAATACAATAAAACAGTAATATTGTGAACTATTTTACAATTTTAACACTCTTTTCTATTCGAATATATTTTAAAATGTAATTTATTCCTGTGATCAAAGCTGAATTTTCAGCATCTTTACTCCAGTCTTCAGTGTCACATAATCCTTCAGAAATCATTCTAATATGCTGATTTGCTGCTCAGCAAACCTTTATGATTATTATCAATGTTGAAAACATTGCATTTATGCTGCATTTATTTGTTATAGAAATAGTTTGTAACATTGTGCATTGTTTTCTGCCAATTTAATGTTCTTGCTGAATAAAAGTATTAATGAAAATGCAAACTTTTAAACTGTTTTGTAAGTCTGCTTGACAATTATCATGTGATTAATACTTCAAAGATTTGTTTTGACTGATTTAAAAATGTATTATGTAATACATTTCATTTATTAGTTAATCGTTTGACATCTTCCAATATCTCATGATGTAATCTGTAAGCTATTAGCAAGATAATTTTAATGTTCAGTCAGCTGGAAACAGCATGCCACTTTTGTAATCTTGGAGATGTTTAATTCTCTGTGCAGTCGGAAACCGAGATGGCTCTCGACGCAGAGTTCCTGGATGTTTATAAGAACTGTAACGGCGTGATCATGATGTTCGACATCACCAAACAGTGGTAAGGAATCTGCCATTCCTTCTGTTTTTCCCCTACATTCCACATTCACTCTCTCCAAACCCCACATTCATTCTCCATCACCCTCTCCTGTCCCTCCATCACTCCGTTCCCACCCCTGCCGCCCCTGTTTTTGGTCTGACAGCTATCGGTGGTCAGGATCAGGTGGAGGAACTGGGCGTTGGGTTGCAGCGGGTCATTAAACGTCTCTTTCTCAGTAGAGTCGAGGCCACTGTCAGGAACAAAGAACACAATGAAACCAATAGCTGCAGCTCAGTGTCTCTTAAAGGTTCAGACTCTGTTTATCTCTCTGCTCATTGGATCTGCCTTGCATTCTGCTAATGGGTCTTTACTTTTTGACCCAAGCACACCATCACAGGTGCCCGTTGTTTGCAAACCTGGGCTCTGCTTTATTGATAAGGCTGACTTTTTGCTTAAACCATTGGGAATGTTGTGACCTGCAGGTACTTTTTTGGTGTTTAGACCTACATTTAATGAGTGCCCCATTTTTTTGTGCATTGAATAACAAGATCTAACATATAAAAGTTCTTGTAGTCGTGATGATTCCTTGCTGTCTGATTAGGTTCCTAAAATATGCCTGCAATGCATATACAATTCTTCAAATATGCATGATTAGAATAACTAGATTGAGTTTTTGAGATAATTGTTCATTCCTGTGTTGATTGTGACTTTTTTCCACATTTTTAAATAATAATAAAGTTAAAGTTGATTTTTATATATATATATATATATATATAAAAATCAGGGCTCGACATTAAGCCTGTTCATGTGCTTGCTGAAATCTGTCATTCACTTGTCTGAGTAAAAAATTTGCTTGTCTGGAAAAAATGGGATTTTGTAAATATAATTTATTCTGAAGCATCATTGTTCAGTCAACTTTGACGTATTTAAATCTCCATATTTGTGATATTCTTACCTTTATAAAGGGCATTTTTTTTTTTAAATTTAATCAATAAATTAAATTAGAATAAGACATTATAGGGCTGTTACCAATCAAATTAAATAATTTGCACTGAAAAATTACAAGTGCATTGAAAATGTTATGAGATTGTTTTAAATATTTTTTGAATATACAAATAAGAAATGTTGGAAAGAATGTTTAAACATGAAACTAAACTGCCAGTAGGTGGCGGCAGGTCTTAATGAGTGAGTCATTGAGTCGATTCGTTCAAACGGCTGATTCATTCAGTAACACACTGTTGCTGTGAGATGCGTTATGGTTCTGCTTTGATCTTTGTATGGAAATATGTATTTTTCGCTGCTGAAATAGAACAAAAACAGTCAATATTGTGTCTAAAATGTAAGTGACTTAATATTAATTAATTGTTTATGAAACTGTCATATGAAATCAGTGTCACATTTTCAATCGTGATGGTATTCAGCACTCTTGGTCGTGTGATGTTGCTTAACTGTATCATGTTATAAATATAAAAACTCCACATTTTGAATTTTTACAGAAATTGTTTACTGAGTTTCTCTGTGTGAGCTGTGCTGATTTGTTTTCATTTCTCCTCGAGAGGCTGTGCGAGCCTCAACAGCACAACCTTGTTACCGTCAGTTCATTATACATTATATTATTATTCACTATTGATCGCCTCTTACACTTAATGAATGCAGAATCATTCTTGCATTTTGATGATTCCCTAGTTATTTTTTGTTATTGACGTTTTAATCAGGATAAACTTGCCGGTCAGGCAAGTAAAATTCTCTTTCACTTGCCCCTTCAAAAAAAATCTACTTGTCCCGGACAAGCGTTAATGTCGAGCCCTGTATGTATGTATGTGTGTGTGTGTGTGTGTGTATATATATATATATATATATATATATATATATACATACATACAGTGGGGAGAACAAGTATTTGATACACTGCCGATTTTGCAGGTTTTCCTACTTACAAAGCATGTAGAAGTCTGTAATTTTTATCATAGGTACTCTTCAACTGTGAGTGACGGAATCTAAAACAAAAATCCAGAAAATCACATTGTATGATTTTTAAATAATTAATTTGCATTTTATTGCATGACATAAGTATTTGATCACCTACCAACCAGTAAGAATTCCGGCTCTCACAGACCTGTTAGTTTTTCTTTAAGAAGCCCTCCTGTTCTCCACTCATTACCTGTATTAACTGCACCTGTTTGAACTCGTTACCTGTATAAAAGACACCTGTCCACACACTCAATCAAACAGACTCCAACCTCTCCACAATGGCCAAGACCAGAGAGCTGTGTAAGGACATCAGGGATAAAATTGTAGACCTGCACAAGGCTGGGATGGGCTACAGGACAATAGGCAAGCAGCTTGGTGAGAAGGCAACAACTGTTGGCGCAATTATTAGAAAATGGAAGAAGTTCAAGATGACGGTCAATCTCCCTCGGTCTGGCGCACCATGCAAGATCTCACCTCGTGGGGCATCAGTGATCATGAGGAAGGTGAGGGATCAGCCCAGAACTACACGGCAGGACCTGGTCAATGACCTGAAGAGAGCTGGGACCACAGTCTCAAAGAAAACCATTAGTAACACACTACGCCGTCATGGATTAAAATCGTGCAGCGCACGCAAGGTCCCCCTGCTCAAGCCAGCGCATGTCCAGGCCCGTCTGAAGTTTGCCAATGACCATCTGGATGATCCAGAGGGGAGAATGGGAGAAGGTCATGTGGTCTGAGGAGACAAAAATAGAGCTTTTTGGTCTAAACTCCACTCGCCGTGTTTGGAGGAAGAAGAAGGATGAGTACAACCCCAAGAACACCATCCCAACCGTGAAGCATGGAGGTGGAAACATCATTCTTTGGGGATGCTTTTCTGCAAAGGGGACAGGACGACTGCACCGTATTGAGGGGAGAATGGATGGGGCCATGTATCGCGAGATCTTGGCCAACAACCTTCTTCCCTCAGTAAGAGCATTGAAGATGGGTCGTGGCTGGGTCTTCCAGCATGACAACGACCCGAAACACACAGCCAGGGCAACTAAGGAGTGGCTCCGTAAGAAGCATCTCAAGGTCCTGGAGTGGCCTAGCCAGTCTCCAAACCTGAACCCAATAGAAAATCTTTGGAGGGAGCTGAAAGTCCGTATTGCCCAGCGACAGCCCCGAAACCTGAAGAATCTAGAGAAGGTCTGTATGGAGGAGTGGGCCAAAATCCCTGCTGCAGTGTGTGCAAACCTGGTCAAGAACTACAGGAAACGTATGATCTCTGTGATTGCAAACAAAGGTTTCTGTACCAAATATTAAGTTCTGCTTTTCTGATGTATCAAATACTTGTGTCATGCAATAAAATGCAAATTAATTACTTAAAAATCATACAATGTGATTTTCTGGATTTTTGTTTTAGATTCCGTCACTCACAGTTGAAGTGTACCTATGATAAAAAATTACAGTCCTCTACATGCTTTGTAAGTAGGCAAACCTGCAAAATTGGCAGTGTATCAAATACTTGTTCTCCCCACTGTGTGTGGGTGGTATGAAGTCTGGAAGTGGTGGCCAATAATGCAAATAAGATAATTTGATGAATCATTTCAAAAATATATTAAACTGTACAGAATGTTAAAACTCACATTTTTAGGTTGTTTATGATGCATAAAATTGTGCAATACACAAGAAAAAGTATGTTTCATATGAATCACAGACTCTGTCTTCACTGCAGGACGTTCAACTACATCCTTAGGGAGTTACCAAAAGTGCCAACACACATCCCAGTGTGTGTCCTGGGTAACCAGCGGGACATGGGCGAGCACAGAGTCATCTTACCCGATGACATCAGAGACTTTATCAACAGTCTGAACAGGTGAGCAGTTCAGATTAAAGTCGGCATGAAACCGAATGTTGAGCAGGACTTGATTTTGTCCATCGGGATTGATTGGATGGTAGGATGGTTGTGGTTTGCTATTGGTGGATCTCATGGGTTGTCCCGCCCTCATCATCAGAGAAGAGAAGAGATGTTGCTGTAAGAGGGAGGGGAAGTTATTTTGATTAAAGAATAAAAGGGCACATTAATTTTGAAAAAATGATGTGCATGTGTAGCAACTCATAATGTAATAACTGCACATCATGGAAAAACTGCACATAATGTAATAAGTATTACATTATTATTATTATTATAATAAAATGTTTGTAATGTAATGATTTTCTCAATGTAATAAAATCTTGAGCTCAATGTAATAACAATTTTTACATTATGAGAAAATTATTGCATTATAAATTGACCTGCAAAATTCAAAATTTAAATATTAATGATATTATTATTATTAATAATATTTTATATGTTTATTAAACAAAGCATTGGTATTCCTTTACAGTACATTTTAAAAATCTAAATCCAGGTAAATAAATAAAATCAGAACTTTTGCACCTTTAAATTACTACTAGTACTAGTACTAGTAGTAGTAGTAGTAGTAGTAGTAGTAGTAGTAGTAGTATTATCAGTAATCTGGTGGATTTTGTAGGCAGGTTAAGACTGGATTTAGATTTTTTTTTTTTTACATTTACTGTAAAGGAATACCAATGCTTTGTTTAATAATAATAGCATTAATACTAATATTTTTTGTTTTAAAACCTATTACAATAATGAAAATATGACGTTTTTGGTGAGTTTTTAATGTAATAAATTTATCATAATGTAAAAATAGTTCTTACATTATGAGCTCAAGATTTTATTACGTTTTGAGAAAAAATGCTACAGCATGGATAAATCATTTATAATAATTACTGTAATATTCCCCAAAAAAAAGTAAGAAATTTTGAAGAAAAAAAGAATTTTGATCGTCAATTTTGATTTCATGGTGACTTTAACCCTCAAAACCAGGGGCCAGATTCACGAAAATGCTCTAAATGCAACTCTTGAAAATTCTTAAGTTATCAAATATTTTCTTCTTAAGAACAAGAAAATGACAGGCTTTGGTGTTATTTGATTGAAAGGCGAGTATTGCTGAAGATTCACTGAATGAAAAACATCTGTGTATTGGAAAAATCACAGGCTGTGTCTGAAATCGCCCCCTATAGCCCCAAATAGGGCACTATTTGAGTGAACAGCCATTTGTAGTGGTGTCCGAAACCATAGTGGACGTTATCGAGTGCACTCATTCAATCCCACAATGCACCGCAGTAATGAGTGTACAACCGATGTACACTCAAAGGCTAGAGAATACCCATAATGCACTGTGAGGGTCGTGCCGAATGAATTCCCACACCACGCCAGAAGATGGCGCCCGCGCTGAATCATCCATCCATACATTTTCCAAACCGCTGGTCCAGTGTGGGTGCAGTGTAATATCATACAGATTACAAAATTATTTTTAATTGATTATTAAATTGTTTAATTAAGGTTTATAGTTTCCATGACAGAGTTCAAGATAAATCTTTTCATTACTGCTGGAGCTGCCAGTTTGCTAAGTTTCAAATAATTATTAAAAAGCAAGCACAAACTATGCAAAAGCAGCAGCCCTTCTGGCACACTCGGTGTCCGAATTCACTCACTCGTTTTCATTCATTCCTTCAAGTGGACCATATTAGTGGAGTAATGTAGGGAATAGTGAATGAGGGTGTGAGGGTATAGGGGGTGATTTGGGACACAGCCCCAGGCTGGGGGAGCTAAAGCAGGAGGAGGGTTAAAGACCTAGGGTTTAACTAAATGAAATGTCAAATTAATTGAATTCATAAAACTTTAACGTTAAAATTTGTTAAAAACAGTGGTAAATAAGTAAAGGCATAAAACATGAATAATTTAATCTTTTAAAATGTATTCAAATGAAAATGTAACAATTCATTTTATTTTTAAGTGCTGCATTAAAAACTGTGAAATATACAGTATGTATTTTATGCTTTTGAACCTACACAAAAACTGTGACATGCTGACAACAGTTTTTTTTTTATTATTATTTTAAAGTTAAAAATGTCTCCAAATATACAATGCAAAGCTCTTATGAATAATGTATGTGTCACTTATCAGCCAACTTTTCCCTAATCCCATAATCCTTTTTCATTTTAGACCTCCGGGCTCCTCCTACATCCACTATGCCGAGTCCTCCATGAAAAACGGATTTGGTCTCAAATATCTCCATCGCTTCTTCAACATCCCATTCCTGCAGCTGCAGGTCAGAGTAAACTCTCAAAGTCACGTCAGATGTGAATGTTTGCTCTCGGGTCAACATTTAGCTAGTTTAAGCTAGTTTTTAAAGTGGAATCTTTACATATCTTACATGGGGATTTGAGTTCATCCATATGTTTTGATGATATAAGAGTTTGTGGATTACGGCAGGGGCTCTTGATGCTGCTCTAACAGATCTTCTGTAGTTTTCAGGGCTGCGTCCTAATTTGCATCTATTCTAAATTGTGTGAAAGCAAAAATTAGTGTGTGCCTAATCATTGTGCATTGAAAATAATATGCTAAAGGTGCTATTTTGTATACATGCAAGGATATACAGTATCCAGGCATGTTTTTTGGACTAAAATAAATTTTTTGCAGTAGTGCTAAAATGTGTCTGTCTTTGTCAGGAAGTAAAAATGAGAGAAATATGAAATTGCTCAATTCATGCTTTTCATTCTGAGCAAAATCATTTGAATGCACAGTCAAAACCTGGGAAAACCAGGCAATTCTATAGTGGAAATTTCCATTTAAAATATTTTTTAGATATGCGTAGTATTTCAGTAGCTAGAAATTAATATCAATGAGTAAAATATTTTTTTAATGATTTAATCAACTCAAGGGATTTTAATGACTGTCATTAGCTAAATTTATAGCTAATATAAATTTAGCTATAAATAATTTTTTTTTTTTTTTTTTTTTAAATTATAGTTTTAGTTAACAGTAACAACACTGATATTAATCACAAATGTATGGAAAAAGCATGGAAATGAATTGGTCAAAAGTTGTGGGAACCCTACAGTAGGACGTTTTCTAGTGCACTCAGTAGGCAGCTGTGGACCACCAGAAATAGATTGGAGCACCCCTGCTTTATGTTGCCCAACAGATTTAGTCTTAAAGTCAAGGTAGGACTAACATTAGCAGTAGCATGAAAGTGGTCCTATTATGTTTTGTTTTTTTTATTTTATTTTATTTTACATTTTCAACTTTCTTTAGTGTGTAATGTTGCTGTTTGAGCATGAAGAAGGTCTGCAAAGTTACAAAGCACAAAGTCCCTCCAGCAGGAGGTCTTCTCTTAATCAGTGCGCACTGTTTCTGAACTCCCTGAAACACCTCCATTGTAGGCTTGAGTTTACTTCCTGGAACGAACACGTTACAATATTCCTCTTTTTAATTCAAATACATTTAAACATTTAAATAATTCCTGCCCAAGGCATACCCATAATTAAGGGGGCGGAGCCTGGTTGAGTTGCGTTAGTAGTGTGTTGAAACTTGCGGTTATGGTAAGTTGACCAATCACAACACACTGGTCCAGCCGACCAATCAGAGCACATTGTGCTTTTCGGAAGGTGGGGCTTCATAGAGACAGGAACCAAACAGAGCGTTACTGACAGACTGGGTAGAGAGGATCTGCAACAATGTCAAATATGAGAAAAATTATGTTTTTTTTTTTTACCATTAAAGCATGAAAACCTATTCTAGTACAGCCGAAAAACAAAATCAAGACTTTGTAAAATAGGTCCCCTTTAAAGTTGTTCCTTTATCAAGGATGTTATGTGCCGCTTGAGACTGGCTGAATGGCATTAATTAGTTAGGATTGTTGAAATTAGCCTGGGGATCAATGGCAACCGCTGTGTCTTATGTGTCAGCGTCTCTTCCTAAGGTTACTCCACAGTAATCAGGTTGGCGGACTGGTTTGAGTTTAATGTATTTTATTGATGTTGTTAGAGAAATTAACTTCTCCTGTTCAATTAGCCAGCCCCGCATAGATTGATAATAAAACTTAAGAGATACTCAAAATCATAACTACAGATGCAACCTCTATAGATCATAAACATTGTATCAGATACTGAATATGGATGGGTTTCATGGGGTTCTGGTTACTTAAGTCTGTTTATGATTCTTTTGTCTGTTGGTCACTGTTGACCTTCCCAAGTCTTTATTATCTGTGAATATTGCTGACAGTTGAACAACGTGTTGCTGTAAAGGTGATGCAAATCCCGCTGCTCAGAATCAGAACGTCAAGCACAGCGTGACAGACTCATTAAACTTTCAGTGCTGTGCCTAGATCTGTTTTCCTCTCCTTGCTATCTTTTTCAGTCATAGTTTAAAGGCCACTTCTAACTTCCATGACTTTGAAAAAACTTCTAAACCCAAGTATCAGTTCGGTCATAAACTGGTTATTGGTTAGTGCATGTTTTTCAGTTGAGCTGTGATGCTCATGCAAGAGGTTGTGCTTCTCTCTACCCATTAATTTCCAGTCCTCCTCCTAATTTAGAAATAATAAAGCAGGAAAGTGCTTACTTGAGTAAAAAATAGGTCACTGTTGAAGTCCTGTGGGTTTACAGTATGTTTGATGTGGTGTGTTTGTGTTTTCAGAGGGAGACTCTGTTACGACAACTGGAGACAAATCAGCTTGACATCGATGCCACGCTAGAAGAGCTCAGTGTCCAGCAGGAGACGGAGGACCAGAACTATGACATGTGAGTGTGAACCTCATGCACACACAGACACTAGGCAAATATATAGTTCACATGCATTTGGTAAGGCACCGTGTGCTAGTTGTAACCCCTCCTGTTCGACCCACCCGCTCCAAGCGGGACTCGAACTCGGGTCCGCTGGCATGAGAGTCGGACACTCTAACAAGGAGGCTAAAGGCTGCAACCTCTAGCGTCAGTCGCCAGAGCGTCTCTTGAGATCAGAGGAGTGAGGTTTACTCGCACAGCAACTACTAGCTGGCCTCCGTTACACTAGGTTAACTTTACACATTTGCATAATTTTGTGAACAGAAATGTACGGAGCCCCTAAGGGGACATGCTGGGGGGGAGAATATAAGATGGGAGGGAATATATTAAGTCAATGTTTTTACGTTCGTTCGCAAAACCTTTGTGTTCCCTCGCAAAACCTTTGCATTCTCTCGCAAAAATGTTGTGTTCTTTGCGAGCGAACACACACAAAGTTTCTCGGAGGAATGAAATACATTTGCAAGAGAACGCAAAAGCATTGCCAATTTTTTTTTCTCCCATCTCATATTTTTTTCTTCACCATGTCCCTTTAGGGGCCAAAATAAAAGTTTTGGAATGTTAAAATTTGGAGGGATTGAATGTTTGAAAATGAAGAATTTAAGACATAAATATTAGTATATTAAAAGACATAATATACATTTTATTTTACACTACAATTGTAATTTACAACAGTAATATATTTCAGTCATCTTTTTTTTATTAGGTAAAATAATAATAATTATTTATTTATTTATTTATTAGTTAAAATAATAATAATTATTTGTTTGTTTTTTTTATTATTATTAATTCTATTATAAGACATGATGATAAATAATATTAATCATAGTGACAAAAATAATAACAATAATATTAATTTATTTTTATTATTATTGTGTTGTTATTATTAGGGTTGGGTACCGTTCACATTTTTACTGGTACTTGAAATTCGGTGCTGGTACCCAATGGTACCTTTTTTCGGTACTTTAGGGATGTTTACCTCAATAACTGTAAAGAAACTGTAAGTCATTTATAGAAGTGTTATTGACATTATGCCAGAGCTGCCTTAGTCGCTGTCTGCCATTGTCTGTGATGTTTGTATACTGTAATATTTACCAGTAAATAGTAGGCTACTATCTACTTATTTAATTTAATTCATAAAAACAACCATTTTAATATATAAATTTTTTTAATGTCATTTCTCTGAAAAGATTTCCCACAAATTCTGTGTTGTGTATTTTCTGGTAATCAAATAAATAAAATAAATGTTTTATGTCTTCATCTTTTAATTTAATTAAACATTTTTTTGTCTAACAAAGTGCTGCACAACTGAGCTCTATACTGTTAAAATTAAAACATGGAAATTTTGTGATTTTATTACTTTAAAAAATAAAGTTTTGATAATTTATTATTACATTAGTGTTAGTATTATTATTACATTGAGACGTATCTAAATTCTACTGTACAAGAGTAATATATTTGTCAAGTTAAACCAAACTTTTATTTTGACTGGTTGCCGTGAAGACCTTTGAGTTTCTGTGTGTTTATGATATGAGGGTAGTTTTTCTCAAATGAAACGGTAAAATGCTCATGAAGTGACTCAGAGCGGCTCTGGAGATGACGTTCATGCATTCATGTCCTCATATGATACGGCAGAGATGGAAACACGCAACCGTCACACGCAGTTCAGTGTGTGTGTGAGGTAAATTAAACTGCGCGTTCATTCACACAGACACGCAGGACACGCATGATTCGTATTTAAATAGTTTTTTTGCGGTATAATATTCACAGACACTAGTCTATATCATCAGATGCGTTCTCAGGTGGCAATTGTTTCAAAGCAGCTTCACAGTGGTAACAGGAAAATAATGCAACGGAATTTGATTCGGCTGTACAGCCGCTCTGGTGAAAACGGTGATGTCATCCAGCTCATTTCAATTATCATATAGTGTCAATGCGGGCAGATCAGTAATATAGTTGAAATTTAAGTGTCCCCAACTGAGCAAGCCAAAAGCCAAAGGCGACGGTGGCAAGGAACCAAAACTCCTTCAGGGCCAGAATGGAGAAAAAAACCTTGGGAGAAACCAGGCTCAGTCGGGAAATTACTAGTCATCCAATTTTTTATATCAGCTATGCATTCCGTTAATCTTGTGAATTGGTAAGTTTCGTCAGGGCGTGAAGAAATATAGAGCTGAGTATCGTCAGCATAACAATGAAAATTAACGCCATGCTTCCTAATAATATCTCCCAGTGGTAGCATGTACAGGGTGAAAAGCAACGGTCCTAGTATTGAGCCCTGCGGTACTCCATACTGAACTTGTGTTCGGTGTGACATCTCTTCATTTACTGCTACAAACTGATAAGGGTCAGATAAGTATGATTTAAACCATGCCAATGAAATTCCACTAATGCCAACATAATTTTCGAGTCTATTCAAAAGAATGTTGTGGTCGATAGTATCGAATGCAGCGCTAAGATCGAGTAACACTAATAGAGATATACAACCACGATCGGATGATAAGAGTAAATCATTTGTAACTCTAATGAGAGCAGTCTCAGTACTATGATACGGTCTAAATCCTGACTGGAAATCCTCACAGATACCATTTCTTTCTAAAAAGGAGCATAATTGTGAAGACACTGCCTTTTCTAGTATTTTTGACAGAAAGGGTAGATTTGAGATTGGCCTGTAATTGACTAATTTTGTAGGATCAAGTTGCGTTTTTTTAATAAGTGGTTTAATAATAGCCAACTTAAAAGTTTTCGGTACATATCCTAATGACAAGGATGAATTAATGATTAAGGAGAGGATCTATGACCTCTGGAAGCATCTCTTTTAGTAGTTTAGTCGGTATGGGGTCGAGCATACATGTTGTTGATTTTGATGATTTAACGAGTTTAGCCAATTCTTCTTCTCCTATAGCAGTGAATGAATGTAATTTTTCCTCAGTGACACTACAATGCTCTGTCTGATGTGATACTGTAGTAGACGGCTGCATGGTTATAATTTTTTTCCTAATATCAATCTTACAAGTAAAGAAGTTCATGAAGTCATTACTGCTGTGCTGTTTACAAACATCAGAAGGTGAAGCTTTATCTTTGGTTAATTTAGCCACTGTATTGAATAAATACCTAGGGTTGTGTTTGTTTTCTTCTAAGAGAGTTGAGAAATAAGCAGATCTAGCAGTTTTTAGGGCCTTTCTGTATGCAATCATGCTCTCTTTCCACGAAATGCGAAAAACTTGTTTTCTTCCAGCTGCGCTCCATTTTTGTGGCTGCTGTTTTAAGGGCCCGGGTGTGCTCGTTGTACCAAGGCGTTGGACTATTTCCTTTAATCTTCTTTAAGCGCCGGGGAGCAACTGTGTCTAAAGTGCTGGAAAAGAGAGAGTCAATAGTTTCTGTTGCAACATTAAGTTCCTCTAGGCTATCTGGGATGCTGAGGAGATGAAACTGATGAGGAAGATTATTTACAAAGCAATCTTTAGTCGCAGCAGTGATAGTCCTGCCATATTTGAAGCGAGGGGACGGCTTTGCAGCCTTTGCTAAATTAAGTGTACATGATACTAGGTAATGATCTGAGATGTCATCGCTCTGCTGCAGAATTTCAATGGTATCAACATTTATTCCATGTGACAGTATTAGGTCTAACGTATGATTACGGCGATGAGTGGGTCCTGACACGTGTTGCCTTACTCCAATAGAGTTTAGAATGTCTCTAAATGCCAATCCCAATGCGTCTTTTTCATTGTCTACATGGATATTAAAATCACCAACAATTAGGACTTTATCTGCAGCCAGTACTAACTCTGATAGAAAATCAGCAAATTCTCTGGTAAAGTCTGTATGGTGCCCTGGTGGCCTGTATACAGTAGCCAGCACAAATGTCAAACGGGATTTATCAATTTCACTACATAACGTTACATAAAGCACCAAAACTTCAAAGGAATTATATTTGAAACTAGACTTCTGAGTAATACCGAAGATATTATTATAAATTACAGCAACACCTCCCCCTTTACCTTTCAGACGCGGCTCGTGTTTATAACAATAATCTTGGGGGGTGGATTACATACTTAAAGTAATGTAATCGTCAGGTTTTAGCCAGGTTTCTGTCAAACACAGCACATCTAGGTTATGATCTGTAATCATATCATTAACAATAAGCGCTTTTGAGGAAAGGGATCAAATATTCAGCAGCCCGAGCTTTATCATTTGATCATCTGTATTATATCTGTTTATTTGTTAGACATCAATTAAATTTTTACCGTTGAATGGTTTTGATGGTTTTTTGTATTTACTAATTCGTAGAACAGACACAGTCTCTATGTGATAATATCTAGGTGAAGGAGTCTCTATGTGCTGGGATTTATCTGACTTCTGTGACGTGAGACAGCTAGCAGGCGGTCGGGTAAGCCAGTCTGCTTCCTGACCTGGGCCCCAGTTAGTCAATGTTTAGCTCTAAGACTATGTGCCAAATTACTAGATAGAAGAGCGGCACCATCCCAGGAAGGATGAATACCATCTTTTTTCAACAGGTCAGGTCTGCCCCAAAAGCTTTTCCAATTGTCTATGAACCCTATGTTATTTATAGTATTATAGTATATATAGTTATAATAGTAATTATTATTAATGTGTTGATAAATTATTGAAATATTAATTTTAAGTTATTCCAGTAATTTAATTTTAAAAAGTGATTCGACTGAAAAAAAAAAAAGTTTGGAAACCCCTCCTGTAGAGCATCAGATGTCACACAGGTTCAGAGTTCAGCAAAACAAAAGTCCCACTATTACTTAGCAATAAAGTCAAGTCGATTTTGTCATTTATTCTGGCCAAGAGCCACCCACTAGGACAGGAATGCCACCTGACCAACATTTTTACGAATTTCGCTGTTTTTTTTCCAGATTTCTTGAGATGATGGAGGCACGGAAAGCTTATGGATCTCCAGCGCCTTCTAATGGCCAGAGCCCGTCCTCAGGGTCCCAGTCCCCTGTGGTGCTGCCCGGTGCCGCCTCTCCCAGTAACTCCAGCCCCAGTACACCCCAGGCCCCTGTCCCTCTCCAGACCCAATCCGCTCCGCCACCACCTCCATCTATACCACACCCTCCTGTCCAGATCACAGCTGCCCATGTACCCCAAACAGCATCTCAAACCCTGGAGCCTTCGCCCGCAGCAACGGTACCCGCACCTGCCCATTCCGCACCTCTTTCTGCCCAGAAACGAGGCTTCATGTCACGCCTGTTCGGTTCGTCCGCTGCAGAGACTTCACCAGATAGACCAGGTCAGTACAGGAGTCTGTTTTTAGTAAAAGCAAAAGTAGAGAAAATGATTTAAGAAAAGAGGGGTAATGAGACATGAGTACCTGGTTCAGCTAGGTCTCGGCTCCGAAAGATCTCAAGATCTCACTGTTAAAAATGAGGCTTTTCTGTAGTACAGATAAGCTCTGTTATATGTCTATGTGGTGTCTTTAATATGCTTTAAGACAAACCATGTGCAAATTCAAAATTCAACACCATTGTTGAGTATTTTTTTCATTAAAACTGCAGTGAAAAAAAGACTCAAAAATGTAGTTTGAAATCACTGGTGTTTCTGACATCAAAAACTACCTTGTAACCAATCACGTCAACGCGTGGGCGGTCTTTAGCATATCATTACCTATTCTCTGAAGCAGGGGAGTCTCAAAAGAAGCCAGGTTATCCCAGCATATTTTTCTGTTGATATGAAAAATCGAGTAAATTTAGCAATATAGTGGGTGAATTATGTATATGATGTATATTATGATGTTATGATTAACTATATGCCTTTCTCCACTGATGTTAAGTTGTTCAAAGCGTTTCTAAGGATACTGACTGATACTGAAGGCAGGTGGCGAACAGGAACATGGTTTGTGTAACATTAGCAACACATTATTAGCAGTTTGATAACAGTCAAGCAAAGGATAATCATATTAATTACCGTTATGTGTCCGACATTGTAAAGAGTGCCATTGTGCAGCGTTTACCTCAGTAAGTTGGCCGACTGTATTTCTGAGCTTGTGCGAGTGAGTGGGGGCTTGGCTAATTGGATATTTATGAATCCGTGTATACTAAATGAAGCAAGGGTGTAGAGTTACATTCAAGCTATTTTAAGGCACAAAGACATTTTTTTCACAGGAAAAAAAACATTTAAATATGTCATTTTGGTGATCAAAGATGAGTTTTAAGGGATACAATAATTGACTACAGGAGGACTTTAAATTTAGGCCTATATATTTTTTTTGAGTGTAGGCAGCATCCGAACTGAAAAAGAGCCTTGTATGTGTCTGATTTGAAACGTTCTACATGGGCAACTCTGTGCATCACACAAACAACACTTGATATTATATACTCCAATATTGGGTACACTAGCTTTTTATTTACAGTAAATCAAATTTAAGTATATTAATCATCAGCATTTTTCTTGACAAAATATTTTCCCTAAGTGCATTCTGGGATTGCCTGAAGTTTACTGCCTTAGAATGTGGTCAAAATGTTGAATACCGTTGTTACCTACCATTTGAAACATCATTCATGGCAGGAGTGCTCAAAATGCTGTCTTTTTGAAAGTTTTTTTTTTTTTGAATAGATCTTTAGTCTGCAGTTAGAATATTTACTTTTGCAGACTTATACAATTTTATGTAAGTAGTCAAAATGGCCAGAATACATATCTCCAGTAAGTCACTTTGTATAAAAGGGTCTGTTTACATACAGTATGTACCTCCAAGGCCTTCACAACATTTAACTACATTTCCCTAGTGTTTTTTTAGATCTGTGTGTGTGTGTGTGTGTGTGTGTGTGTGTGTGTGTGTGTGTGTGTGTGTGTGTGTGTGTGTGTGTGTGTGTGTGTGTGTGTGTGTGTGTGTGTGTGTGTGTGTGTGTGTGTGTGTGTGTGTGTGTAGGCTTGCTAATGTGAATGTATGAACTGTACTAAAGAGGGGCAGTCGTTCAGGGACTACATTCATTGCCTTATACCCTGAATACCAATGAGACATTATCAGGCAGCACTGGACAGTTGCACAGTCATTACTGAGACCGGTGGACTAACAAACACACTTGCAGCTCTGCACCAGTGCATCTGCTGCTGCATTGCAGATCCTGGGGGATGGGGCCGATCAACATATATACACAGAAACTGTGTCAAATGACTGTATATAATTTGCAAATATTTATTCTTAAGTTTTTGTTTGATTTCACTAGTGCCCTTTTGTTCTGTGGAATGCTGGATCCAATTTGACAAATGTCTAAACTGGTATGAAAGATCTAAAATATCATAAATAACAGTTTATCATTAGTTAATTAGCATTCAAGATGGTCCAGGTTTGATCAGTTTATAGTAATTTCTTCTGGGTATTTTCCTTTTAGGACCCTTAAAATCTCCTTTATTCAACAACATACTTACAGCAACTTCTAATCACAGAGTTGTGTGAAGTGTTGTTTTAAAGCACAGTTCCTTCACCTGTGACAGTGCAAATACTTGTGCCTTCATTGCTGCCATCATCTGTCCTTCAGATGTGGTTGATAGTGTGCTGAGTGCACATGAAATCTAGATATATTCATATTCATTCATATTTCCATTTCCTTTCTACGTTTCAGTGAATCTCAAACATTTTAGGAACAGGATTTTTATTTATTTAGTTTTTTTTTTTTACAGTATTTATTATTATTATTATTATTATTATGATAATTAAGCAAATTTTTCCAAAAAATTCTCATTAATTTTGTATTTTAACAAGTTGTTGTACTGCCTATTGTATTGCTTATTTAAATTAAATCATTGTGTCTATTTTTATTACTGTAATTTAATAGGAATTACATTTTTAATGAGAATTTGGGGGAAAATGTGAAAATAAAATTGACGATGTAAAATATCTTAATGGTTTTAAAAATATGCTTTATTTTGTTTATGCCGTATGTTTTTTTCTTTAGATGCTTTGTGTAATGACAGATTTACCTGATTTAATTTGTTCAGAATAATTATAATATAATAAATAATACATGTTTAATAGAATTTCATAGCAGGGCAAGTCTGTAGTTCTCTAATAGTCAAATATGTTTCTGGTATAATTCATGTAAAATCATTCTTGCATGTTATATTAATGAGAATGAGAATTTGGGGCGAAGGAGGTCTGATTATCATGAAAATAATTATCAATGCAAAATATCTTAATCCCTTTAAAAAGTCGTCACATTTATTTAGCCCTTTATACAATACTATTTTTTTTTTTCTTCAAAGCAGCTTCACATTAACAAACAGGAAAATAATAGTGTTAATGTTGTAAAATTAATCAATTATAAAATATTTAAGCTGTAAAGCAGCTTTACAGAAGACAATAGTGTCATTATTCAACTCAAAAATATACTTTTTCATTCATTCATTTTTCTGTTGATGTTTGAGGTATACTGACAGATTTACCAAAAACAATATGATTTCAGTCAGCATGCATTTTGTAGAAACGCGCAAATGTTGACATGAAAATTGCCATATAGAAAAGCAGTTGGCTTATTGCATACATTCATTTTTAACTCTCTGTGGTTTTTTATTTTCATCAGAATCGACAGGTTCTGAAGGCCCGAAGCCCTCTGGAAATGTGCAAAGTGTGGATGACTTTGTGCCAGAGTTGGGATTGGACCGGACCTTTCTGGAAGATGGTGGAACAGCAGTTAAATCAAAGAAAAAACCTTCAGCATCAGCTCCCATTCTGGACAGTGATAGGTGAACTGTCAAAACAAAAATCATCCCATTAGCTTGTTTGAGTATTAATGTTGTTATTTCAGCAGCTCATAAACGTGCTGGACAGGGTCTCATATTTTCTCGGATCAACATTAGTCAATGTATTAACTAACATTAACTAACAGTGAGCAGTACATTTTATTTACAACATTTATTAATCTTTGTTAATGTTAGTTAATAAAAATACAATGTTCATGTTAGTTCACAGTGCAATAACTAATGTTAACAAATGCACCTTTTGTTTGTGTATTAGTAAATGTTAAAATTAATATTTAAGATTAATAAATGCTGTAGAAGTGTTCATTCTTTGTTCATGTTAACTAATGTTAGAAAATGAAACCTTGCTGTACAGTTACCCAACCATTTTTATTTAAAATGAGGACTGAGGCATTGATCGCAATAAGAGAAGGGGCATTTATTAAGAAATGGGTTAAATTTCGGTTGCATGTTAAACTCATGTATAGTTTTCCTGGCTTTTCCTCAGTGATGGAGAGGGCCGGGGAAATCCGCTGGTCTCCGGCTTCCAGGACGATTTAGATCCGGATGACAGAGCGCTGTGTCAGCCTGCCCTTAAAGCGGCGGTCCCGAGCGTGGACGTCACGCTCACGAGTGATGAAGAGGAGGAAGATTCATCTCTACCCTCCGTTGCCCTGCACAAAGGCATCGGCTCAGGGCCAAAATCAAAGGGGTGAGAAAACGCATGCAGAAATGCATCTTACTTTTAATAGAAGACTTCAGAGGGAGACAGACATGTTGAGACCTGACCAGAATTTCCAGAAGATTTGTTGTACGGTTTAAATTTAATTTCCCTCACTGTTGATTAGCTTCCAAAATAGAAATTATTCCATCAGCAGAGAGACTTCTCTAATTTACTTTAATTAAAACACCCTTAAAGGTGCCATAGAATAGAAAACTGTATTTACCTTGACATAGTTGAATAATAAGAGTTCTGTACATGGAACTAACATACCATGAGCCTCAAACACCATTGTTTCCTCCTTCATATGTAAATGAAAAACGGGCGAATCCCAACATAACACCGACTGTGTTGTAACAGTCGGGATCATTAATATTTATGCCTCCCCAAATTTGCATATAGCCTACCAGCCCATGTTCAAGGCCAGGCAGTATTAACGTGGACCTGCACTGCACACGAATCATCAGAACTTCTGCAGGTATTGTGAAGATGAGGACAATATAGTGAAAACGGCAGATCATGGATATAAATGTTATGTTCTAGGCTGTGTAGGGGATGTGAGCACTTTTCATACCCTTCCCACAGAACAGAACTGTCAACAGGCATGGTTGATGTTTATCTATAACAGGATGCCGCAACAATTTAATTCAAAGTTGTTAGTTTGCTCTGACTAGTGCCAATTTCGTTAACGAAATTATGACGAAAAATGTTCATTGACGACCTTTTTTCCATGACGAGATGACACAAACATCCTTAAACGATTATTGTGACTATATAAACATGCAATATCGTTGACGAAAAAAGACGAGACTAAAATGTAGTTTAAAAAATAAAAACTTGAACAAAAAGCACTCTTTGGTTTTGTCGGGGGGAAAAAGAGGAGCGTTCGAGTGTTCGTGCTTGCGGTTGCCAGATTTCAGTAATTTAAATCCCCAAATCAGAGCTTTTCTGTTTAAAGAACACGTATTCTATCTGGTGTTTTACTTAAAATGTGCAATCTGGCAACCATGTGCACGCAAGCTCTCTCGCGCACGCGGATGATCTAAAAACACCAATAAACAAGTAAGCTCCATTTGAGATTTTCTGCTTAAAGTGTCATTCAGGTGGTCTGTGTTCTGTCACGACTCACGAGCCGCTTGTGCTGTTTGCGATTGTGTTTGCTGAATAACTGCACTTGTGTGAGCTACTGAAATGAGCCTTGCTGTGAAACAGCCAATCAGAGCAGAGCTCAACATTATTATTCATGACCCTTCCAAATAAGGCAAAAACAGACCATTTCATTTTAGGGACAAATCCTAGGGTTGTAAATGGACATGTAAAACCGCATATGGAGTATTTTTGCCCTTACCTAAGCCACATACCTTCTATGTAGATATCAGAGAACAATTTAAAATATTGTATCAATGCATTCTATGGCACCTTTAATGAAGGCAAAACAAAGTTTCATTTCTTGATAATATTACTTTTCAATTAATGTACCTTGGCACAAGTGATTTCTGTAGATAGATTGGTAGACAGACAGATAGACACGGATGGACGGATGGATGGATGGAGAGACCGATAGACAGACAGACGGATGGATGGATAGACAGATATGAATGGATAGACAGGGATGGATGGATAGACAGAGACAGATAGACAGACGGTCGGATGGATGGACGAAGGACAGATAGACAGGCGGATGGATGGACAAAGGATGGATGGATGAAGGACAGACTGATGGACGAAGGACTGATGGATGGATGGATGGATGGATGGACGGATGAACGAAGGATTGGATGGATGGATGGATGGATGGATGGATGGATGGATGGATGGATGGATGGATGGAGAGAGGATGGATGGAGAGACAGACAGACAGATAGATGGACAGACGGATGAATGGATGGATGGACGGACGGATGAACGAAGGATAAGATGGATGGATGGATGGATTTGGGGGGAAAGAAAGTCAGTACGTGATTTCCTTAGAAAGCTCTTCATATTTTCTGTGGAATCTGACATTTATTTTCTCAGATCTTCAGTGAACTCCATCAAACCGCTGCAAACCATGTCCAAACCAGCCGAGAGACCCCAAAGCCTGAAAACAACAGCAGGACCTGCAGTGCAGAGACATGGTCTGAAGACAGGGGGCGCTGTTGAGGTCAACTCAGATTCAGACCGCGAAGCTCCGGTCGCTCAGCAGATGCTTTCATTTGTCATGGATGATCCTGATTTTGAGAGTGAAGAACCTGGTGTACACAAGATCAAGAAGGTAGTGAAACATTTCTAGGTTCTTGATTATTAATGAAATTTCAACCCATGGCCTGTTATTCCACACTAAAATCTGTTATTTTAATATTATACTATTAAGTTTTAATATTTTTAATTGGATTTTATTTTTATATTTTCTGGTTTCATTTTAAATTTAGTTTTAGTTATTTTGTTGTGTTTTGTCATTTTTTTTTTTTTTTTTAAATATGTCTATAATTTATTGTTTAATTAATTTATTTATGGTTATTTTAGTACTTCATTTTCATTTAGTTCAAATTGGTGTCTTGGCAACTATATATATATATAATTTTTAATTTTTTTATAGTTAACTATAAAACCTTATAAAAACTATAAAATCCTGACTGGAATACATCACAAATATTGTTCTATGTACATCATCTAATGCATCTGAAGTCTAATAAATACTCAATATAAAAAGCTCACAAAAGATAATTCAGCTATTTTGCCACCACATAATTCCCACTTAGCCACTCATATTTTATGCTTTGTCTGTTTTTCTTAGGGGGCACTTTCTGCACTAGATGACTTATCAGACCGGTCAGATGATGGTTTTGTGTTAGCTGGACTCCCGGAGCCGCCCAAAGCTGTTGCCCCCTCATTCAAGACCCTCAATAGCGACATTGACCTCTTCGGCCTGGGATTTGAAGAGACGACACCTAAGAGTAAAGACAGCAGTGAAGACCAGGAAGGTAATGTTCAGTAAATGACTGATCACAAATAAAGGGAATTCACTCCCTCATCATGCTCATTATTTTCAGCCAAAGAGGGCTTCATATTTATACCAGATAAGTAAGGATTAAGATTATTTACTCAGTCATTGAAAGCTGTCCTACTTTTTTACTTTTAAAGTGCCCCTATTTATGCTGTTTTAAAGGTTCCTTATTTTGTTTTGAGGTTTCCTACAATAGGTTTACATGCATCCAAGGTCAAAAAACACTTTAATTTGCTCATCATATACATTACATCAGCTCTTTTCTCACAGTGTCTGAAAAGGTTCGGTAAAGGATTCAGTCTCTTTTCCAAGAGACTACACTGTTCTTATTGGTCAGATGGCCCAGGTTGTTGTGATTGGTCTAACGCTTACAGTGTGTGTCAGAAACAAAATGGCCATTACCGCATCTGAATTTCTGCTCCAGATCTTCCTCAGCACCGTATCAGTTCGAGTCCTCGTGGAAGCGCATGCAAAGTGGATTTGCTTTCACAGCACAGAAAACATGTCGACAGCATGAACCAATCTCTTAGTTTACAGCTAGAGTGTTTGAAGGTGGGTCAAAGTAGATGTTGTTCTCTGGCACCCAAAGAAGAACATAGGCTGGCATTATGCAAACATGTTACAAACCTTTGAGCAGGAAGTAAGACTGGAATTGCTGACCACTCGTTTCAGGCAATTCAGAATTGGTTCTTTCTTTTAGGAGAAAATAACTTTATTTGTCATGCACTTTGATATTTGAAACTTTGCAGAACTTTTACATTCACAAACAGCTATAGTACACACTACATGAAAGATAATATCCAAAAAAGCATAATAGGGGCACTTTAATGTAAGTGATGATTTAAATTACACTTTATATAAAAACAGATTACATGTAGTGGATCTTTAAAAACACTGATGCCTATTTTCAAGTTATAGTAATAAAGGTAAAACTAAGACTTTATGATGTCAAAGAATGCTGCAAATCCAGAAAAAAAATCATGAAAAATGAAAGAGTTTGTGAAAGTGACACTCTGGCTGCATTTACACTGTCACAAAAAATCAGATTTTTTTACTCGCATCTGACACCGAATTTGTTGCACACGTGTAAACACAAAAATCCGCACGATTTTTTTCGCATCCGATCTGAGCCACTTCCAAATGTGGTTTTAAATCAGATACGTATCTGATATCTGGACATCCGACCTACGTCTAAACACGAATATCCGATTCCCCTTTGAATTCCAAGCCACCACAAGACGAGGGCGACACGTTTGCCCACAAATATAGCACAAATTATTATGAAGCAGATGTGCTTGTATGCGCTCGCTCGCAGCTTTTTTATTGAGATGCAAACTTTATAAAGGCAAGAAATTGTGCACGTTCAGGAGCTGGTTTTTAACCTCTGCCCCGTGAGTTTTATAAATAAAACAGCTTCACTACTGAAAGCTACATTATATTTCTCAGCAATGAGATGATAACTTTGCTGTAATTAAACCAACAAGCTTCACTATTAAGGCTACTCACTCATGCGCCCTCTCTCTCTCTCTCTCGTTAATTCTTTCAAATTCATTAAAAAAATGTAATCTTGCAGCGCTACTTTATTTCACTTCAGAATTCTAGATCTAACGAGCTGTAAGCTAGATAAAATAACAAACGAAAATTACCGTTATTTTCCTGTCTGTTCGGTCAAACATCCATGACAGCTGTTATCTTGTCCATGCTGGCAAATAATCATGGCCACCTGACATGAATTATTTAAATGATTTTAATACGGCAATTTAAAACCAGAGGCTCTATCATGTGCATAGTAAAGCCATCACCGACAATCATTCTGGGCGGGAATTAATGTAAACAAACTAAAGTGAATGTAAATAGGCGGGCAAAAAATCAGATATGGTCAAAAGATGGGATCTGTGCATTATGACTTGCAGTGTAAACACAACCTTCACTGTCTGACAATAGGTATCGGTCAAATATTTCTGTCTGTATTCTTGCTTTTCAGGTATTCAGATATTCCCAGATATTTCCACACCATCAAAAAGGATCTTACGCATCCCTCAAATGCTCCATAAGGGCTTTTTAAAAAAATGTCTGCAGTCTTAAACAACTGGGTTAATAGATGACATTGTGCACATTTCCAAGTCTGTTTTTATTTTGCAGATAATGAAAGCAGACACTCCATAAAGGACAAGAAAAAGAAGAAAAAGAAAAGCAAAGAGGTAAGATATGAAGACCTTGACTATATTAGTGATAGACTGAAATAACACTTATGGCCATTAAACTGACAATATTTCGCTATTTTGAGATTGTGTGTCACTTCCAAAATCTACCGACAGCTTGACAATGGATAGTGTACCATTTGTTTTTGAACATTTTTTTTGGAGAATTTTGAGTAAATATTGTCTAAAGTGAAGTCACATGCTTTATACAACGCAAATTGATTCAAAGCAGCTTTAACAGTAATAAACTGCATCAGTGTTGCAATATTTTTCAGTTAGGAAACAATTAATTTGACTATACAGACTCATGTCAAATTCTGCTAAATCCATTTATGGAGTATAAATTGTGCTCAATGTAAATATTAATTTAATGTCATCATATTTGTGTGCATCTGATTTAGGGATGCACGATATATCGGCCACCATATCGGTATCGGCCGATATATGTTCATTTTTAATGTTATCGTTTTCAGCACGATAAAAAATGTGTCCGATATATTAAAGCCGATAAATAATGTATTATTTCCTTCAGATGCTCGCTGTTCGCCATGAGGGTTTTGAATTGCTTGAAATATGATTGAAATCACTTCAAAAAGGAAAATTGCACAAGTCTGTCATATAGACTGCATACAATTATAATGAGAACATTATAATTGTGTGCTTGGGACATGGCTTTTAATGATGAGACTTTTGTTTTTGTAATCAGGCTCTCAAAAATTATATAAAAATTTGGTATTATATAAATTATAATTATATAAAAATGTATAGATTTATCGGCCAATATATCGGTTATCGGCTTTCAAAAATAAAGAATTATTTTTCGGTTATCGTATCGGCCAAAATGTTCATATCGGTGCATCCCTAATCTTATTTGTTATTAATAAATAATGTTTTATATATAATAGCATTATATTGGACACCATCCAGTATCAGAAATCAAAAAGCCTCCACTTATAACTTAAAATTTTAAAACTTTCGTTTACACTTTATTTTAAGGTGACATAGTTACATTGTACTTACTCAAATAAGTACTGAGTAATATTAATTAACTACGTGTACTTACTATAGAGTTAGGGTTTGGTTTAGTTACTTGTAATTATGCACAATTTACTGTTATTACTATAGTAAGTACATGTAGTAACGTGTAACTACGTCACCTTAAAATAAAGCGTTACCAAACTTTCTCATGTGTGTCAGATTTTGTTGCTTATGCACAAACTGCCTTTATTAGTAAAACTGATGGAAAAATCTTGATTTTGTTCTAGGAGGATGAGAAAAGCAGCAAAAAGCGACACAAACACAAGAAAAAGGAAAAAGATGAAGCAGTAACAGGAACAGGAGACGAGAAAGAAAAGAAGAAGAAGAAATCTTCAAGGACCAAGAAAGCAGGAACTGTGGACGATCTTGAGGCCTTCCTGGCGGGTGAAGACGGACCAGGAAACAGCGAGGGCGGAGATTATGAAGAACTCTAGAGCTCCATCTGACCAATCAGGGTTTGACATTAACACCACATGACATCGCCAGGTCATTTTCCAATCCATTCCACCTGTTTTTCAGTGCCTAACCTTTTGAACCTTCACAGCGTTTTTGTTCTTCCAGCATCGCAGCTTTACGTTGTGCTTTCTCAAATTGGTACATGGCACCGTTGTTCACCTCATGCTGTTTTACAAAGTGTATCAGTATTTTCAGACCTACAACTTTAGATGCATTTTTCGGTAAGGACAGATGCAGATTTCAACTACTGCCTCAATCGATCCAGAGTTTATTCTGTTATTAACTGATACAAACTCATTCCAGCTTCGAAGTCCATTGACTTGAGGTCACTTTTAGCTGAATTGGTTTTGTTTTGTGTGTGTCTGTCAATGTGTGTGTATATGTTTGTCCCTGAAAGCTTTTGGCAACTCTGTGTGTGCTTGCATTTTAATTTAGTAAACTTATAGAGGGATTAATCAGACTTTCTGTTCAAATCTGCACAGCAGTAGTAGGCCAAATATTGGCCCTCGATACACAAGCAACACTAATTTCTGTGTAAATCATTGGAAAAACGATTATTTTCTCAGTCTCGAGTCACATTTAATTGAATCGTTTTGGTTGTGTTGCATAAAGTGTCCCTGTGCATTTCTATCCAGCAAATAATGTAAGAATAGTTTTCACAAAAAAATTTGCATAGAAGTTCCTTCAGCTCATGCATTGAGAGTTGATCTCTTGTGGCGTTCATTGTCTTCCAGACGCGACATCATATATCAGACCCTCAAATAATCAATTGGTAACTATTAATTAATAACAAGCTGCTTTTGCCATCAGTTTCTTTCCATTACTGCCTTAAATTGTTTTACTCTTAATGAAATGAAAGCCTTTATAGAGCAATCCTATAAAGTGAATTAATTGCTAAAATTGACAAAATTACTGCCAGCTGGAGAGAGGCACTCTTTCAGCGATCAAAATCATGTTTGCAGTTAGATATACGATATAATCACATCAAGTCAGTCAGATTGTCTTTCTGAATTTTCTTTATATTTATGCATTCACTAAACCAGTATTACTATTCTAATAATGTGTTTTAAGTTTCATAATCATAGTTTCTGGTTCCGGTCAAAATTCGTCCTCTCCTATCCTGTCTGATAAATGTATCCATTTCCTTTGCTGAATATCTTTATTTTTGTTATGGCTTGTGTACTTGTTAGAAGTTGTGTGTAGACCTAGTGTTTTAGATCCATTCCGTACACTCCAGATAACTTCAGTGATGGATAACCAGGAGCATTGTCTCTGGTCCTGTGATTAACTCTTTGATGTCCTTTATGTGTTGCCTACTCATTTAATGGCTGCCCGTGCATAGAAATGTGTACATTTTAGCAACAAAACAGTTCATGTAACAAAACAGAACTGATCTAAAAATTATCAAAATATTTTTCCCTCATATTTTTGCATGACTAGATGACCAAAAGCAAAGAAAATTACATTTTAGCGAAAGATCTAGAAATAAAGGCTGTATGTAAATGTGTAAACATCTTGAGCGTATAATAGTGAAAGTAAAATCATATTTTGAATGCACACATTTATACTTTTTAATATCACCAAAATTGGAAAGTGTTTTGGCTTTCAAATGGTCCAATAATGTTATGATGAATGAAAGTTATATAGACAAACAATTGTTTACTCATAATGGGCGTCATTCATGAAACCGGATCAGAATTGTTCTTCAATTGTTGCATCAGATTGAATGTAAAATTACCACTTTTGTAAGAATGGTTTTATTAGCGATTCATTTCATGAATAATTTCCTGGTGTTTACTTGCAATGCCCTCTTTTTGCTTTTGTTTTCATCATGTATTGATAAATGATAAATTTTATTCTAGTGAACTAGACTGTGGAATCTGATTGGCTCCAGCTTAAGTGGCAGAATGACGTCATCCCTTCTAGTGCACCTCAGACTCTCATTTCCAATGGATTTTCTATTTTTCAGTTATTATTATTGGGACAAAACAACGTACTTCCCACCTTCCAAGAGAAGGACTTGTAAAGGAACGTTCACCTTGGCATCAACCTTTGAACCTGGTTGTTTCGGCCCAAGATATTGTAGTCTACAGACTGTCCCGCTACGGCTTTCCCTCAGGCACAGGAGTGCCGACAACTGAATGTTGATTCCTGCTCGTCAAGATGTTTTTCCAGAATCCCCCAAGGAATTCTCAGAGTAACGGAGATCATTGTGGCGACTAGCCATTAAATAACGGTACGTTTAAAGACCTGTAGATTCCCGTGTGTCTCTTGCGACCGTCGTCTGTGTCTCTTAGGTCGTTGCGAATCGAGCACGGCTGCCGGCTCCACATGCGCCACTGAGACCATGTGATGCATCACGCTGTCACCATGGAACTGCTCGCCTGGGAAAACTGTCTCTACACGCTCACTGTGATAAATAGTCACGCTCTCCTGGATATACGAGTGCACTGTTAATACTCACCCCAAACCAGCACCTCGAACACATATCAACTTCCTCTTCACTCTGCCTCAAGTATGATTGACTCCGAAGGGCCCTTGGTTTATTTATTGATCTCTCCGTTTGGCATGCATATTTTTTCCCACCGTTAAGGAAAAAGGAATGAATGTATTGGTGCTGCACTAGCTCTGGACTGCATGCAGTTACCAACATACTTCCTGCACAGCGTTTCACTACGACTGCTTTTATGGACCGAAATGTTTAGGAACGCTATAGTTTTAAACAGTAGATTGGTTTTAGTTTATTCATCCAGCATATATGCATTCCAAAACCTTTGTTTGGGACCATACATGGTTGTGATTGCCTATTTATTTTTTGTTACCCTGTTTCACTACCCACAGTGTTCATATTTGATTTATGTGTTTCAATTGTGTAATAAATGCAAGCGAAATTTGACCAGGTTGCTGAGCAAGTTTACAATGATTTATTTGTATCGTAATGATACATATACTTCAAAGTTGTGGTGTTAATCATACAGCAACATTTAGTTTCAGTGCGTTCAATTCAGCATTCATGCAATATTTTTTTTTCTAGCCACTTAGAGTGGATCTCATGAAGAAATACCCAGGTTGCTTTTCTCTGTCCCTCAATCATCTTGCTTGTTTCTCCTTTTGTAGATTTTAGCACACTGTTCGTTTGTTGCCTGCTGTTTTTGTTCTGGAAATGTGAGTCTAGATTAGTTTACAGTCCAATCCACATCACGTTTTTGGTTGTGACACTTTATCGCCACTGGAGGGAGCAGTTTTTGGTCAATTTGTTAGAAGATTTAAAGTTTGCTTGGAGTGTGTGTGTTTGGAGCAGCAGCTTGTTTATCAGCAATGAACAATTCTCACTGTGATTTCCAGTTAATTTGTTTTCTATATTTAATTGAATCATTCATAGCATGGTGTTTCAGTATGCAGTGCTGATAAGGGCAGTCACTGGTGCCAACTTCAGTCATTTCCGTAAGTAGTAACTCTTATTTATACTGCAAAGCTCTCCTTCCTTGTCCTTCTCTTCCCCTTCTGTTTTATTGACCACATTAACTTTGTGGCCTCAGTCCAGGAGAATGTTAAAGAAATATTCTTGATGATGTCTATGGACCACATCCGTGGCGATCTGTCGATTTACCATGGACTGTCATTTATATATTTGGCAGCATGCGTAAAAATCAAACCTGAAGTGCTTACATTGCATTCTACCTATACATGTAATCAGTACATGCATTCCCTGGGAATCGATCCCATGACCTTGGTGTTGCTACAGTAGCATCAATGTGAATGCCAATGTGTTTACATTAATTCACATGTCCATCCAACTAGAAAAGTGGTCGCACCTTGAAAGACTGATTTAAATAATGAATGTAAATAAATTTACAATGTAAATAAATGTATTTAAATAAATGTACATTTCATTAATATTTAATGAAAAGTTAATCAGTGTGCTTTATATTCATACTTTGATTTTAAGTATATTAGTTTTAACAGGTTTCCTGTTCAATTTTATCAAATGTAAAATTAAATTTTAGTCAGTTATTATCTGTGGTCATCAACAGCAGGCCATAGACATGAAGCAATGTTCATGTTTCCTTAAACTCTTCATATTCAATATTCACAGACTTTTTTAATATATAAATATTTTTATTTGCAAAAATAAAAGTAAATTTAGCTGCAAGCAGCAATTAATGGGGTTCAAGCGCTTTAAGGCCTTTAAGCACTTGCTTAAAAAGGAGTCATGTTTTATTTAGCAAGCCTGTAACCACCTAAATCATAGATGGAAAAGACCATTTACAGCCAAAACAGGCAATTTACTAAGGAAATATGTTTTAATGTTTAAATATGTTTTTGAAATAATCTCCAATATTTAACGAATGGTTCAATTGACAGCAGTGGTCCTAGAGATGCTGCTCAGGATGAAGAGTTCTACTATATGGTATGAATATCATGGGCATGTGCGAAAAATCACGTGATATACAATCCTTTATGCATGTGAAAAACGCGAAGGTGCCACCTGGCGCTCCGGTAAACTTGTCTGACAGCCTCTTGAACTTCATTGGCTGACAGCGGCCGTGTTTTCTGAGATACACAAATTTTATAAAGTATACGGAAGGTGGTCTGGCGGAAGCTAGGTATTTTACTTTATAACGTGTTAAATATGGATGTTTTTCGTACACAAACCCATCGATTCGTTTCAGAAGGCCTTTATTAACCCCCTGGAGCCGTGTGGAGTACGTTTATAATGGATGGATGCACTTTTTTGGGCTTCAAATTTTGGGCTGCCATTATAAAGCTTGGATTAGCCAGGACATTTTTTAATATAACTCCAATTGTATTCGTCTGAAAGAAGAAAGTCATATACACCTAGAATGACTTGAGGGTGAGTAAATCATGGGGTCATTTTCATTTTTGGGTGAACTATCCCTTTAAATTATTAAATTACTTGTTAGCGATGTGTATTTTCTTGTGTGCATGACCTGAAAAGCATTTATTTGATTTGCTGTCATGTAGAGTGTTCTAATGCACGAACAAGGTTGCATTAGGGTGCCAAAGTAGGCAGCAGACAGCAAGGCAGCTCACTAGGCTTTGGAACAGAGCCTTACAGTCTCAGAGCTCAGTTTAATGAGCATCTCAATTGACTGTCTAAAAAAAAAAATCACTAGAAGTCTCACACTTTCCCAGAGACCCACTAATGAGGATTTATACTACAGAAATGTCATGGTTCAAACTCTCGATTTCTCTATTGTAGCTGGGAGTTTTCTGTGCAGCATTTTTTTAATTATCTCAGGCCATAGAGGAGAGTCTCTGGAGTGATGCTGATCACATAACTGCTGAACAGCATGCCGTGTGTTCACTCCAGAGTTAATGATGCATCACGTCTGCAGGCAACACAGGCTGAAACATTTCACAAATGGCTACAGATTAAAGCAATAAGTCAACAGAGGCTGTTACGCTGATTATTTACCACGTTTAAGGGCTGTTAAAATAGTATCAATGGCAAAATGAATTCATTTTATTATTATAGTTCATATGTTGAGAGGCATTTTACATTTTTATGCCTTATTTCACAGGGAAACACAATATTCAGAGACAAAAAAAATTAGGACAGAACTTCGTTATTTAATTTTATATTAATTATTATTTATATTCAATTTATATTTTATTATTTTATGTTTTTATATATATATATACACACACACACAGTGGGGAAGACAAGTATTTGATACACTGCTGTTTTTCCAGGTTTGCCCACTTACAAAGCATGTAGAGGTCTGTAATTTTTATCATAGGTACTCTTCAACTGTGAGAGACGGAATCTAAAACAAAAACCCAGAAAATCACATTGTATGATTTTTAAATAATTAATTTGCATTTTATTGCATGACATAAGTATTTGATCACCTACCAACCAGTAAGAATTCCAGCTCTCACAGACCTGTTAGTTTTTCTTTAAGAAGCCCTCCTGTTCTCCACTCATTACCTGTATTAACTGCACCTGTTTGAACTCGTTACCTGTATAAAAGACACCTGTCCACACACTCAATCAAACAGACGCCAACCTCTCCACAATGGCCAAAACCAGAGAGCTGTGTAAGGACATCAGGGATAAAATTGTAGACCTGCACAAGGCTGGGATGGACTACAGGACAATAGGCAAGCAGCTTGGTGAGAAGCCAACAACTGTTGGCGCAATTATTAGAAAATGGAAGAAGTTCAAGATGACGGTCAATCTCCCTCGGTCTGGGGCACCATGCAAGATCTCACCTCGTGGGGCATCAGTGATCATGAGGAAGGTGAGGGATCAGCCCAGAACTACACGGCAGGACCTGGTCAACGACCTGAAGAGAGCTGGGACCACAGTCTCAAAGAAAACCATTAGTAACACACTACGCCGTCATGGATTAAAATCCTTCAGCGCACGCAAGGTCCCCCTGCTCAAGCCAGCGCATGTCCAGGCTCATCTGAAGTTTGCCAATGACCATCTGGATGATCCAGAGGAGGAATGGGAGAAGGTCATGTGGTCTGATGAGACAAAAATAGAGCTTTTTGGTCTAAACTCCACTCGCCGTGTTTGGAGGAAGAAGAAGGATGAGTACAACCCCAAGAACACCATCCCAACCGTGAAGCATGGAGGTGGAAACATCATTCTTTGGGGATGCTTTTCTGCAAAGGGGACAGGACGACTGCACCGTATTGAGGGGAGGATGGATGGGGCCATGTATCGCGAGATCTTGGCCAACAACCTCCTTCCCTCAGTAAGAGCATTGAAGATGGGTCGTGGCTGGGTCTTCCAGCATGACAACGACCTGAAACACACAGCCAGGGCAACTAAGGAGTGGCTCCGTAAGAAGCATCTCAAGGTCCTGGAGTGGCCTAGCCAGTCTCCAGACCTGAACCCAATAGAAAATCTTTGGAGGGAGCTGAAAGTCCGTATTGCCCAGCGACAGCCCCGAAACCTGAAGGATCTGGAGAAGGTCTGCATGGAGGAGTGGGCCAAAATCCCTGCTGCAGTGTGTGCAAACCTGGTCAAGAACTACAGGAAACGTATGATCTCTGTAATTGCAAACAAAGGTTTCTGTACCAAATATTAAGTTCTGCTTTTCTGATGTATCAAATACTTATGTCATGCAATAAAATGCAAATTAATTACTTAAAAATCATACAATGTGATTTTCTGGATTTTTGTTTTAGATTCCGTCACTCACAGTTGAAGAGTACCTATGATAAAAATTACAGACTTCTACATGCTTTGTAAGTGGGCAAATCTGCAAAATCGGCAGTGTATCAAATACTTGTTCTCCCCACTGTATATATATATAATTAAATAACATATTATATTATTTTTTAATTTATATATTTATAATTTTAGATTTTTGTAGATTTTTTTTATATTTGTTAGGTACACCTGTTCAGTGTTCAACTGCTCGTTAATGCAAATATCTAATCAGCCAATCACATGGCAGCAAATCAGTGCATTTAAGCATGTAGACATGGGGTGCGTCTCAATCAGCTCCCTAGTTCAGTATTCAGGGCACTGATCAGGGAGTCGGCCATTTTTAGATCTGTCTCAATCGCAGAGTTCTTCCAGGGCACTGAAATGTTCACGCCCTAAAAAGTCCCACAATGTTCCGCAAAACCCAGGGTGCATCAATGCTCGCTATGTTACCTTAGCGGAAGTTCTGAAGCGCAAAACTTAAATCGCATGAGCCAACTCACTACACCAGGCCTCGAAATTAACTTTTTTACTTGGTAGCACTGGTGCTCCCAACTTCAAAAAGTTAGGCGCACCAGCAAAAATTTAGGAGCACCACAACTAAATGTTTATATATTATATTATATTATATTATATAATGTTTAAATGTGTGTGTCATGTGCAAGTAAATCGGTCATTTAATTGTCAGAATAAAAAGTTGCTTGTCTGGGAAAAAATGTGATTTTGTGTTGTAAATATAGCCTAATTTATTCTGAAGCAATAATCTCAACAGTATTCTATAAATTCTATCATATTTAAATCTGCATATTTTTTTGCATTTATAAAGGGCTTTCCCCCCCTAATCTTATTAAATATGTGCTTCATCTTTCATTTTAAACTCTTAAATTTGATCAATAAATTCAATTAGAATAATAAAACGCTATAGGGCTGTTGCCAATCAAATTAAATCATTTACACTGAGAAATTACAACGGCACTGAATAAAGTTATGAGATTGTTTTAAATATATTTTGAATATGCAAATAAGAAATGTTGGAAAGAATGATACTTTTAAACATGAAACTAAACCGCCAGTAGGTGGCGGCAGGTGACCGTTTTAATGAGTGAGTCATTGAGTCGTTCATTCAAACGATTCGTTCAAACAGCTGATTCATTCAAGAATGAGGCAGTTGTTTATGAATGGGTCATTGAATCGTTGACTCAACTGATTCGTTCAAAACGCTGAATCATTCAGTAATGAAATACGCTGAGTGTTGTTGCTGTGAGACGCGCTGTTGTTGTGCAGTGATCTTTGTTTGGAACTATTTTCGAGGCTGAAACAGAACAAAAACAGTCAATATTGTGTCTAAAATGTAAGTGACTTGATTTTAACTGTTTATTGAACTGTTGTATGAAATCAATGTCACATTTTCAATCGTGATGGTATTCAGGAAAACAACACTCTTGATCGTGTGATGTTGCTTAACTGCATCACGTTAAACATATAAAAACAACACATTTGGAATATTAGTTATTAATATTAAGTATGTTAACTGAGTTTCTTTGTGTTTTGATTTCTCCTAGAGAGGCTGCCAGCCTCAACAGCGCGTCAGTAACATAGCACGTACATTATTATCCACCATCAATCGCCACTTACACTAAATGAAATAAAATCAGAATCATTCTTGCGTTTTGGTGATTCCCTGGTTATTTTTTGGTATTGACGTTTTAATCGGGCTACCTGTCCGGTTGGGCAAGTAAAACTATTTCACTTGCCCCTTTTTCTCTTCAGCTCTTTATATTTTGCGCTAGTCAGCTCCCTGTCAGGTGACAACAGAGCAGTGAAAGGGAGAGATTGACGGCTAACATTAAAGGGATAGTTCACCCAAAAATGAAATTTTGATGTTTATCTGCTTACCCCCAGGGCATCCAAGATATAGGTGACTTTGTTTCTTCAGTAGAACACAAATGAAGATTTTTAACTCCAACCGTTGCAGTCTGCCAGTTGTATAATGCATGTGAATGCTAACACATGAGAGTATGAGAACTAAGAGAGTAAAATAACGCACATACAAATCCATATTAAACCCTGCGGCTCGTGACGACACATTGATGTCTTAAGACACGAAACGATCGGTTTGTGTGAGAAACCGAACAGTATTTATATAATTTTTTTCCTCTAATACGCCACTATGTCCAACAGCCTTCACCGCGCGATGACTTCCGGTGAGTGAGGTCAATGTACAATGTACAACGTACACGATCTGGCGGAAGTGATCTCGCGCGTATCTCTACTCCAGATCGTGTACATTGACCTCACTCACCGGAAGTGATCGCGAGCTGAAGGCTGTTGGACATAGTGTATTTGAGGTAAAAAATGATATAAATGCCGTTCAGTTTCTCACACAAGCCGATCGTTTCGCGTCTCAAGACATCAATGTGTCGTCACGAGCCGCAGTGTTTAATATGGATTTGTCTGTGCATGTTTTTTTTTACTGTTTTTTTTTTTTTTTTTTTACTCATATAGATTTTGTTACCATTCACATGCATTATACGACTGACAGACTGCAACTGTCAAATCTTCATTTGTGTTCTACTGAAGAAACAAAGTCACCTATATCTTGGATGCCCTGGGGGTAAGCAGATAAACATCAAATTTTCATTTTTGGGTGAACTGTCCCTTTAACCAACATAAAGTCTGCTTTAAAGTTAAGAGCGTGAAGATGAAGTTTAATTGGTTATGTGATAGAACGGTGGATCAGCTCACATCGGGCACATACTGTGCAGTAATTAACGAACGTTTTGTAGAGAAATGAAAACAGGTCGCACCTCAACCTTTATTTGCATTCCAAAATGGTCGCAATTTCGAGCCTTGTACACATAACGACATGCGATAGATATTTTTTAAAATACAAACCATTATTTTAGTATATTTCAACATAAACATACATCGCTAGACAGGTAATGAACAAAATCTAGCTAACATTTATAATTTATTTACGGCTGAAATGTTGCACGTATAGTAACAAGCAATGTCAGAAAGATATCAGCTCTGCTGTTGTTCATAAATACCAGTAATGATGTTGTACAATGAGGATGTTGTCATGTGACCGGAAATAGAGTCATCAGTGTCCCAATGTGTAGAGAGTCAGCGTCCTTTACTGTCCTTACCAGTGCCCGAATTCATGAACACGATATACTGATTCACGAGCTAGGGAGCTGATTGAGACACACCCATGGTCAAGATGATCTGCTGAAGTTCAAACTGAGCATCAGAATGGGGAAGAAAGGTGATTTTAGTGACTTTAAAAGTGGCAGGGTTGTTGGTGTCAGTCGGGCTGGTCTGAGTATTTCAGAAACTGCTGATCTACTGGGATTTTCACGCACAACCATCTCTAGGGTTTACAGAGAATTATCAGAAAAGAGGAAACATCCAGTGAGCGGCAGTTCTGTGGGCGAAAATGCCTTGTTGATGTCAGAGGTTAGAGGTGAATGGCCAGACTGGTTCAGCTGATAGAAAGGCAACAGTAACTCAAATAACCTCTCATTACAACCGAGGTCTGCAGAAGAGCATCTCTGAACACACAACACGTCCAACCTTGAAGCAGATGAGCTCCAGCAGCAGAAGACACACCGGTGCCGCTCCTGTCAGCTGAGAACAGGAAACTGAGGCTACAATTCACACGGTCACCAAAACTGGACAATAGAAGATTGGAAAAACATTGTCTGGTCTGATTTCTGAGTCTCAATTTGTGCTGCGACATTCAGACGGGAGGGTCGTAATTTGCTGTAAACAACATAAAAGCATGGATCTATCCTGTCTTGTATCAGCGGTTCAGGCAGCTGCTGCTGTAATGGTGTGTGGGATATTTTCTTGGCACACTTTGGGCCTCTTGAGTATCGTTTAAATGCCACAGCCGACCTGAGTATTGTTGCTGAGCATGTCCATCCCTTTATGACCACAGTGTATCATCTTCTGATGGCTACTTCCAGTAGGATACCACACCACAAAGCTCAAATCACCTCAAACATGACAGTGAGTTCACTAAACTCAAACGGCCTCCACAGTCACCAGATCTCAATCCAATAGAGCAGCTTTGAGATGTGGAGGAACGGGAGATTCACATCATGGATGTGCAGCCGACAAATCTGCAGAAACTGAGTGATGCTGTCATGACAATATGGACCAGAATCTCTGAGGAATGTTTCCAGCACCTTGTTGAATCTGGGGGAAGTTCTGAAGGCAAAAGGGTCCATCCTGGTACTAGCAAGTGTACTTAATAAAGTGGCCGGTGAGTGTGTGTATATGTCAGTGTAATTTTTTGTTCTGAAACTGGCATTGGATTTTGTGTGACAGCCGTCGGCACAGATTTGTGTTATGGATGTCGTGATTTCACAGGTGTTCATGAGAAACAGCAGATGGTTTGAACCACAAATCTGTTTCTTCAGTATGTGAACTTAAGGGACTCGAAGGAGATGAGCCAGACGTCACTGATCTTCCCCGGCTCTTGATGTTCATGTGAGTAGATGACTATGGGTAATCATTCAACTTGATTTTCTAGGGCGCTTTGTTAAATTGTCAATTTGGAAGCAAGCTAATCTTACAATAAGAGACAGAGCCCACTTTTACATGCATAAGCATACTTCTATATTAATCAGAATTTGATTACGTTCATTATGAGTCTCATTTGAGCCTAAACTTGAGTATATGCTAATAAGCATGCATAAATTGTTTCTGAATGGCTTTCTTCAGAATAAAGGCTTAAATAGTCTATTTTGTGCATGTAAACGTGGTCATGAGATGTTGAAAATGTCTAACATCACGTTTTGATAAGCCGTGGTGAGCTGCTCTCAAGGCTGACTGCTTTTGCGTTCTTTCAGCCTCTGGAGACTTTTGATTGAAGGCTTTTAGAGAGCCGTATAGCTCTAATTCTTCAGCTCACTGGGCACGATGATGACACATGCAGTGCTCGGAGTCTTAAACTACAAGTCATTCACTTGATCTAGTAGGACTTGCACTTGTAAGAAGTGTGTTTGTGTGTTTTGAACTCTATACAGTAGCATATATGGACTCAACATCTGTATTTAAACTTATTGGTCAACATGAAATGGCATTTGCAACTCAATTTACTTGTATTTTGGGTTGATAATGATATTCAGCAAGAAAAAAATGCTTTTTTTTATGCCAGAATGGAGCAGTGTTGTTTTAGTATTATTTTTATATTATTAAAGTATAAATTAAAGTTTTAGTAATTTTTTTTTTTTATTATTCATTTTTGTTTTTTTTAAATATTTCTTAACTTTTTTCTTTCTTTTTTTTTGTAATTTTAGTACTTCAAATTAAACTTTTCATTTATTTCGGTTTCTAGTTTTCTTTTAAGATTTTGTAAGTTTGGGTTTTTCATCCAAAATTCAACACTTATTTTTAAGTCTTGTTGGCTTTTAAGCATTTGTATCACAGCTACGCCAGCACGCAGAGGTTAGCCAATCATAACGGAGATGATTAAATAGAAGTACAGTCAAGCGGTATTTTAAAGGGGTTATGAAGTGCATTGTTTTGTTTTATAATATTTCATGGGGTGCACTTATAATGTTAGTATGAGTTTTACATCAAAAAATGTCATAATTTTGAAATAAATGGCTATTTCCTACCCTGATTTTAGCCTCTGATTTGAACACTCTGTTTGAAGGGGCGTGTCTGCTGTGAGACTTCAGTGTAAACGCCCACTGCTGTGATTGGCTGCTGTGAGACTTCGGTGTAAACGCCCACTGCTGTCATTGGCCTCTGTGAGACTTCAGTGTAAACGCTCACTGCTGTGATTGGCTGCTGTGAGACTTCAGTGTAAACGCCCACTGCTGTGAGACTTCAGTGTAAACACCCAATGCTGTGATTGGCTGCTGTGAGACTTCAGTGTAAACGCACACTGCTGTGATTGGCTGCTGTGAGACTTCAGTGTAAACGCCCACTGCTGTGATTGGCTGCTGTGAGACTTCAGTGTAATCACCCAATGCTGTGACTGGCTGCTGTGAGACTTCAGTGTAAACACCCAATGCTGTGATTGGCTGCTCTGAGACTTCAGTGTAAACACCCAATGCTGTGATTGGCTGCTGTGAGACTTCAGTGTAAACGTCCACTGCTGTGATTGGCTGCTGTGAGACTTCAGTGTAAATGCACACTGCTGTGATTGGCTGCTGTGAGACTTCAGTGTAAACGCTCACTGCTGTGATTGGCTGCTGTGAGACTTCAGTGTAAACGTCCACTGCTGTGATTGGCTGCTGTGAGACTTCAGTGTAAACACCCAATGCTGTGATTGGCTGCTGTGAGACTTCAGTGTAAACGCACACTGCTGTGATTGGCTGCTGTGAGACTTCAGTGTAAACACCCAATGCTGTGATTGACTGCTGTGAGACTTCAGTGTAAACGCCCACTGCTGTGATTGGCTGCTGTGAGACTTCAGTGTAAACGTCCACTGCTGTGATTGGCTGCTGTGAGACTTCAGTGTAATCACCCAATGCTGTGACTGGCTGCTGTGAGACTTCAGTGTAAACGCCCACTGCTGTGATTGGCTGCTGTGAGACTTCAGTGTAAACACCCACTGTTGTGATTGGCTGACATCTTTGCATATGAAATGAGTATTACATGTGGAATGCTCTTGAAAACTTTTTTACTATTACAACTCTCAAGGTTAACTGATTGTGAAAAGTGTTGATTATAGCATTATATTTATTTAGATTTATAGCATTATATTCAGATCGTGAAAGAAACAATGGGAAGTTGACCTTTTAGTCACTGGTTTGATTTACTGACACACAGGCAAAGAACATCTGACTGTACATGAATCATTACATATCAGAAGTCACTGGTCACAGATCAGGCATTAGAATTAATACGGTTACTTACATGTTGTGGCAAATTTACCAATGAATCCACAGTGAAATGTACTGAATACAAACAAATAATGCTCAGCTGAGACATTCACATCTTGCCGTCCCTGAAGCCAACTTTATCGCTTGCTACCTCTAGTAACTCAGCGTTAGCGTTACCTACTACATGGCATGTGCGATTTGGTGGGCAGGACTAAACAGGCAGTGATGTAGAAGCAGGCGGAGGTGGTGTTTAGCCACACTATTGCGTAATAGTGGAAAAAAGTAGGAAATACTCAGCAACTGGCTTTTAAAGGGAATGGGAGATGAGACTCTGATTGGTTTATTGCATGTTACGCCCAAAACACACCCATGACTCATTAAGAGACTAGGTACAACCCTTTTGGACCATGCGCCTGGCGCGCCGACCATTTTTTCCGTCGTTAAACTAGCAAAAGTGGATTCGGACACGCCCTAAGTGCACCTGTGCCTTGCGCTTCAGACCATACACTCAGATTGTTAATAGGGCCCTATGTCTTAAAGCATATTAAAAACACCAACATTAAAAACTTAATTTTCACCACAGGCGGTCTTTAAGTAGGTGTAAGAGTGTAGAGCGTGGCCCCTTTAAATATGTAAATGTGTGTGAGGCTCCAGGCAGGGGCTATGGAGTGAAGGCAGATGGCTGTCACTTCTTTCTCTTCGCTCTGTCATGACTGGCGGGAGAAGCCGGAGCTGCCATAACACACACCTACCTGACCACACACACACGTCTGATGACTCACTGCGACTCCATGACAACCACACGAGCGCAGCCCATCACTCACTCGCATCACAGAGACTGTTCTGCAGCACAATGCCAGTCTCCTACACACAGTTTAACAGTGAAATGGGTGGAAAAAAAACCCAGCTAACACTTTACTATAATATTCGATTTGTTAATATCAGTTAATCCGTTAAAAATGTTATAGCATTTATTAATCTAGGGGCATAATTTTTAAATACGTGATTGTTCATTGTTCATTTTTGTTCATAAACTTGTATTTAACTTAACTTAAAATATTAAAAATGCATTAATATATGTGTGTTAACCTAGATCAGGGATTTCCAAATATTTTTGTCAGCTGAACCTCTTTTTATTTATTTGAAGTACCCCCTGACATTTTACATTTTATTTGTTAAATATTTCAGTAATTCAACAACATATTTTGCAGTTCTTTTCGATATTGGTTAATGGTCACATGACTTAAGTAGACAAATAAGACATTTAATCTTTTTATATATTATATATATAAATATTAATATATTATATTATATACACTCACCTAAAGGATTATTAGGTACACCTGTTCAATTTCTCATTAATGCAATTATCTAATCAACCAATCACAGGGCAGTTGCTTCAATGCATTTAGGGGTGTGGTCCTGGTCAAGACAATCTCCTGAACTCCAAACTGAATGTCAGAATGGGAAAGAAAGGTGATTTAAGCAATTTTGAGCGTGGCATGGTTGTTGGTGCCAGACGGGCCGGTCTGAGTATTTCACAATCTGCTCAGTTACTGGGATTTTCACGCACAACCATTTCTAGAGTTTACAAAGAATGGTGTGAAAAGGGAAAAACATCCAGTATGCGGCAGTCCTGTGGGCGAAAATGCCTTGTTGATGCTAGAGGTCAGAGGAGAATGGGCCGACTGATTCAAGCTGATAGAAGAGCAACTTTGACTGAAATAACACTCGTTACAACCGAGGTATGCAGCAAAGCATTTGTGAAGCCACAACACGCACAACCTTGAGGCGGATGGGCTACAACAGCAGAAGACCCCACCGGGTACCACTCATCTCCACTACAAATAGGAAAAAGAGGCTACAATTTGCACGAGCTCACCAAAATTGGACAGTTGAAGACTGGAAAAATGTTGCCTGGTCTGATGAGTCTCGATTTCTGTTGAGACATTCAGATGGTAGAGTCAGAATTTGGCGTAAACAGAATGAGAACATGGATCCATCATGCCTTGTTACCACTGTGCAGGCTGGTGGTGGTGGTGTAATGGTGTGGGGGATGTTTTCTTGGCACACTTTAGGCCCCTTAGTGCCAATTGGGCATCGTTTAAATGCCACGGCCTACCTGAGCATTGTTTCTGACCATGTCCATCCCTTTATGACCACCATGTACCCATCCTCTGATGGCTACTTCCAGCAGGATAATGCACCATGTCACAAAGCTCGAATCATTTCAAATTGGTTTCTCGAACATGACGAGTTCACTGTACTAAAATGGCCCCCACAGTCACCAGATCTCAACCCAATAGAGCATCTTTGGGATGTGGTGGAACGGGTGCTTCGTGCCCTGGATGTGCATCCCACAAATCTCCATCAACTGCAAGATGCTATCCTATCAATATGGGCCAACATTTCTAAAGAATGCTTTCAGCACCTTGTTGAATCAATGCCACGTAGAATTAAGGCAGTTCTGAAGGCGAAAGGGGGTCAAACACAGAATTAGTATGGTGTTCCTAATAATCCTTTAGGTGAGTGTATATATATATATATATATATATATATATATATATATATATATATATATATATATATATATATATATATATATATATATATAAAAAATGAAAATATATGACATTTAATATTTTAAGTAAGCATTTCATTTTGTTTTTTGATTTTATTTAAAATTGTATGTATTCATAAAATATAATTCTTTTAAAAAACATTTAATCTTTTTAGTAAGTGATTCAATGTGTTTTTTGGTTTTATTATTTTAAATATATAATATATATAATAACATATAATACTTAGCATAATAATTTACATTTGTATTTATTTCATTATTAGCTTTTTATCAACACACAAACCCCAGTTTGGGAAAGCCAGATGTAGATTAATAAATGCTGTATAAAAAAAATCATTAGTTTAATATACATAATTCATTTTCATGTTAACGAATTAAATATTTGTTAATATTGGTTCATGAAACTGCAGTCTGTTATTGCAGGGGACAGATGTGCAACTCTCAAATTACAGCAGCTTTGAATAGATTGGGAATCATTATATATTTGGGTTTAATCATATTGTTTTCCTTTGTGATTTAATGATGCATACATCAGCGTGTTAAACTGCAGCAAGTGTACAGCTGTTTGTAAGAGATCTCTGTAATTTTGCACATTAAAACTCTCACCGACTGATAATGAGTGTGGAAATAAATAGACGTTTGTGATGCTGAGGCGTTTAAGACAATTGTCTGCCTAAATGCGTTGCATTTACGCTAAGTGACTTACAAACATATATTGTTGGAAATAACTTCATATCTAAATGTGTTTTAGTGTTTCTAGGCAACCTCCACTATTACTAAGGCAACCACGGTGCTATAGCAAGCATCACTATATCTATCACTATCAGGGCCGTAGCTAGGGAATTCTGGGCCCCCTGAAAAAACATTGATGTGGGCCCCCAACGCCCTCCACTCATATCATATACGGTATATATACAGTAACGGTAGGCCTATAAGATATGGGCATGGAGGCCCACATCTGGTGCTATGCACCTAATAAGGATTTCTTACAAAATAACTAAACAGACAAATAAATAAATGCAAATAAAGGTTATTGCTTTTACTTATTTTATATACAAAGTTGTATATAAAATGTTATATAAAAATGGCATTAAGCGATTAATAACTTCATTTACAGTCATCAAGCAATTATGCAAGACAAACAAATAAAATAACAACAAAAGACAAGAAATTGATAAAATGATAACATAAACTTTTTTTAAAGTAGGCCTACCAGCAATATAATAGGCTTATAAAATGTATTTCCAGTCAGTCAGGTGTCTAACAGCTGAGATAAATATTCAGAAATTAAAATGAATGCAGTCAAATGTAAAATAAAACCACTGAAGTTTCTCACTGTCTTAATTTTTGATGAAGATAATGTGATATTGTATTAAATAAAGCTAATAAATGTATCCATAAATAGCAGTGAATTGTATTCGTGTTTTCTTGACAGTATTGTTAAAAATATCACATCAGCATCCGGCAAGTCTGTAATCCTTTTGTCATGCATATAACATGCAGGGTTTTTCCTGGGTCAAAAATGGTCTTCGGTGGTGGCTGACAGACATGGTCATCCACACACACACACACACACACACACACACACAGTAAAAAGTACCCTACCCACGTGATCTGCGAGCACAATACTGACAATAAATTTAAAATTCAAAGAAACAGTTTGTAATTTTTGCTTATTTTGATATCTCATATTATGTATGATCTCTTACCTTGATGTTTGTTTCTTTTGTTCCTCATTTTTTACACTATTTACAGATAATTGTTTTGGTATATATTCATATCAATATTAAAAAGTAGCATTAAAAAAATATTAACAAATAGCCTAATTTTCTGCCATATACAATTTAATAAAATTATCAGCTAGCTAACAACAACTTTGTTCTGGTTTCACCTCACTCCAGTCTAAACTAAATGATTTTAGGCTATTTATTTTACTACACATTGTCAATAATAAGATGAAATACTGTGGATAATTAAAACTAATTCTTACTATCCACTCTTGCTAAATTGGGTAAGCACACTTGTGTTCTCATTTTCAGAGGTGTTCTGAGTAAAATGATTGAACTGATTTGTGAGTTCAGTGTTAGACTATGGAGCCGGATCAGCCTCAAAAATAATACATTTACAAAACAAAATTCATAAATGCACAGCACAATTCACATTTACAAAATCCGATTCGTAAATTCAAAACACAATTCATAAATGCACAAGTAAAAGCATAAATATTTCCCCAAATGCATCTTACCTAAATAAATTTAAAATCTTTACACAAATATGTATATATCAAGTTCTTGAATTAATTTCCATCACACATTTATGAAAGATGTTACATGTATTTATGTATCGTTGAACCTGCGTTTGCAAATCATAACGTGCATGGACTGCTTTGCATTTGTGTGTGGTATTTTTGAGACCTTCCTGGCAGGTTAAGATTCATGAATATCTTTTTTTGGAGGATGTTCTGTTTAGCCAATCATGGTGAGCTTTTAATCCACCAATCAAAACGCTCCTTACTGAACAGACTCAAGAAACTCAACGCTGCGTTTGTACTGTGCACTACTACACTACTGTGTACTATTGCCTCGTCAAAAGTTAATGCGAACCTGATACTACTACTAATAACAACAACAGAACACATTACATAACTGTTGTTAATAAATGAAATATCTGGACATTTAACCCTTATTTAATAACATTACAGATTGATCTGAATAAACAGGGTATGTGCAACTTTGGTGTATAAGACAGCAGACTAACCGGGTAGCTGTATTTTGTGCGGGCAATATAAATCATAATGTGATTTTGTAGAAATTGAAGGTGCCAGAAAAAGAGTACCCCATTAAAATGTCTTTACATAACGTTTTGATTGGTGGATTAAAAGTTCACCGCGACTGGCTAAACAGAACATCCTCTAACAAAAGATATTTATGAATCTTAACCTGCCAGGAAGGTCTCAAAAATACCACACACAAATGCAAAGCAGTCCATGCACGTGTTGTGATTTGCAAATGCAGATTCAACGATCTGTAAATACATGTAACATCTTTCATAAATGTGTGATGGAAATTAATTCAAGAACTTGATATATATACATATTTGTGTAAAGATTTTAAATTTATTTAGGTAAGCTGCATTTGTGTGAGCATTTGGGGAAATATCTATGCTTTTACTTGTGCATTTATGAATTTTGTTTTGAATTTACGAATCAGATTTTGTAAATGTGAATTGTGCTGTGCATTTATTAATTTTGTTTTGTAAATGTATTATTTTTGAGGCTAATCCGGCTCCATACTGGACAGATCAGTTGTTTTAACCAGTCGTGAAGATGATTCGGTTGAAAGGAGTCATTGGGTCACGAATCGGACATTAGCAGACGCGTTGTGTGTGAATCCCGTCTGTTAGAATATCGCGAAAGATTTGTGAGCACACAGAAAACACTTCATAACTGTATAGAATTTGTTTCCCGTTTATTGAAAGTATGGTTTATGTCAGCTGGTCAGAGAAGAGTCAGCGTTTTTTGAGTGCAATTCACACCCAGCGGTAATTGTCCGAATGCGCCTCGTGCAACATGGATTCTGTCTTCCGACCTTTTGATTTTGAATTATATGTGAAATATGAGAAAGAGCAAAGACAGTGCTTATTTTGAAGACAGAGAGAGTGCGCGCGCGGGGGAGGGGCTCTCTGCTCGTTCTCTCTGTCACTCAGTTAACATGCGCCCTATCACGCAGCAGTCATCTACATCACTCATAAATCACAATAACTGATCAAATAAGGCTTGAGCGGGACAAAAATTAGTTTTGGCGGCCGCCAAAAAATTTCCAATGCAGGAAAAACCCTGACATGTATCTGCATGTTATACAAACCAACAAACTACATAATAGCGCAAAAAAGACGGGGACTTTGAGCGCGTAATCATTCGGGCGGTGCGTGGTATACAGAGATGTGACAGTCCCGGAGTGCGCGGGCGGCGTCCTATTCCCGTGAAAGTAAATCGGGCAGCGAAAATATCGGGGCACGGCATCCCATCACATTGACTTGTCTTGTTAAAGAACGTTTTGATAGACTTAAAGCAATTTTCCTGGCCTCCCTTTTCATGGCGTTACTGGTACCCAGATTTTTTTTTTCCTGACATTTTCAGTCACTGTAACTTTACTTCTAACTTCAGCTGTTCTCGGAGCAGCCTCAACTGTGATTGGCTTTTCTGTTTACTAGCTGGGCTGGGACTTATTGGGTCTCTATGCTTTTTTTCCCCCCTGATTGAGCTGAAATAATTAATAACCATCAGACTAAACCATTTTTAGGGAGGGGGGAGAGAGGGGCTTTGATTAAATCAGATTAAGTATTAAACTTCAGTGTGTTATTCGTCCAGCACTGTTTTTGCTGTGGATATGAGTAGTACCTCAAATTGTGAGGCTTATTTTTCACCTAGCAGATGAACGGGCTAGAAAGTCTGAAAAACACTTGTAATACCCTAGCAACTGCAAACCAATGCATGGCAACCACCAAACAATAAAGAGCCACTCACAATTTCTTCAGGGGAAAAATACATTTTGTTTTTATATTCTCATTTATATTGTATTATTTCTTGTCAATTTTGTGTATACTATACACTTTTTTGTAAAAAATAAGACTTTTTCCCCCCTTAGAAATTGTATCAGTTTTTATTAAGTAAATTTGTCATGTTTTAAGGATGTACAGATATTTTTTACTGAAAAACTAGACACAAATATACTAGACATGTTGACGTCTGTCTATTTTGACTGGCTTCTAGCAAGTATAACATTAACTTTATTCTAAAGTACTGTAGAGTTTGATTGACATCCGGGACAGATACGGGAACTTTTTTCTTCCCCTTTTCAATGTTGATATGCCTACTTAATCTATGCACAATTGCATTCTTAATTGCATTTTATTATTTGCATTAGGATTTTCACATCTCAGCGACCCTGTCAGAACAGACCTGGAAGCCACCAGTTTGTAAGCCCTGCTTTAATGTTTATTCACAGTGAGTAGAGTGATATAGAGCGGTTCATGTGAAGGGCAGAACTGACTGAGCTGAAGGGACGGGGGACGCACAGCCTGCTTCTCTCTGGAAGTCTATTTAAAGTCACTTGGCCCTCTGACATGATCTCCAGCACCAAACTCTCTCTCTCTCTCTCTCTCTCTCTCTCTCTCTCTCTCTCTCTCTCTCTCTCTCTCTCTCTCTCTCTCTCTCTCTCTCTCTCTCTCACTCTCTCTCTCTCTCTCACTCTGTTCATTTCTATTTCCATTTCTCTGCTTCCAAACGCCTAGTTTATCACCCCTAAAACAAAATGTAGACCTTGCAGGGTAAAGGAAAAGGAAATTAAATTCAGGAGAGATTGCTGGATGAATTAAAACTGGCAGTGAACTGTGCTGAATACCACTGGAATTTAAAGAGAAAACCGATGGTTATTGGACAAAAGATAGATGATTTTGTACTTTGCAGCTGTTTTAGTGCAGACTTAATTTGGTGCTAAATGGCTTTAACATTAATAAATAAATGAAAAATAATGAATATGAATATTATTTTAAAAAATACAATAAAGTAAACATTTTATATATACAGTGGGGAGAACAAGTATTTGATACACTGCCGATTTTGCAGGTTTGCCCACTTACAAAGCATGTAGAAGTCTGTAATTTTTATCATAGGTACTCTTCAACTATGAGAGACGGAATCTAAAACAAAAATCCAGAAAATCACATTGTATGATTTTTAAGTAATTAATTTGCATTTTATTGCATGACATAAGTATTTGACACATCAGAAAAGCAGAACTTAATATTTGGTACAGAAACCTTTGTTTGCAATTACAGAGATCATACGTTTCCTGTAGTTCTTGACCAGGTTTGCACACACTGCAGCAGGGATTTTGGCCCACTCCTCCATACAGACCTTCTCCAGATCCTTCAGGTTTCAGGGCTGTCGCTGGGCAATACGGACTTTCAGCTCCCTCCAAAGATTTTCTATTGGGTTCAGGTCTGGGGACTGGCTAGGCCACTTCAGGACCTTGAGATGCTTCTTACGGAGCCACTCCTTAGTTGCCCTGGTTGTGTGTTTCGGGTCGTTGTCATGCTGGAAGATCCAGCCACGACCCATCTTCAATGCTCTTACTGAGGGAAGGAGGTTGTTGGCCAAGATCTCGCGATACATGGCCCCATCCATCCTCCCCTCAATACGGTGCAGTCGTCCTGTCCCCTTTGCAGAAAAGCATCCCCAAAGAATGATGTTTCCACCTCCATGCTTCACGGTTGGGATGGTGTTCTTGGGGTTGTACTCATCCTTCTTCTTCCTCCAAACACGGTGAGTGGAGTTTAGACCAAAAAGCTCTATTTTTGTCTCATCAGACCACATGACCTTCTCCCATTCCTCCTCTGGATCATCCAGATGGTCATTGGCAAACTTCAGACGGGCCTGGACATGCGCTGGCTTGAGCAGGGGGGCCTTGCGTGTGCTGCAGGATTTTAATCCATGACGGCGTAGTGTGTTACTAATGGTTTTCTTTGAGACTGTGGTCCCAGCTCTCTTCAGGTCATTGACCAGGTCCTGCCGTGTAGTTCTGGGCTGATCCCTCACCTTCCTCATGATCATTGATGCCCCATGAGGTGAGATCTTGCATGGTGCCCCAGACCGAGGGAGATTGACCGTCATCTTGAACTTCTTCCATTTTCTAATAATTGCGCCAACAGTTGTTGCCTTCTCACCAAGCTGCTTGCCTATTGTCCTGTAGTCCATCCCAGCCTTGTGCAGGTCTACAATTTTATCCCTGATGTCCTTACACAGCTCTCTGGTCTTGGCCATTGTGGAGAGGTTGGAGTCTGTTTGATTGAGTGTGTGGACAGGTGTCTTTTATACAGGTAACGAGTTCAAACAGGTGCAGTTAATACAGGTAATGAGTGGAGAACAGGAGGGCTTCTTAAAGAAAAACTAACAGTTCTGCGAGAGCCGGAATTCTTATTGGTTGGTAGGTGATCAAATACTTATGTCATGCAATAAAATGCAAATTAATTATTTAAAAATCATACAATGTGATTTTCTGGATTTTTGTTTTAGATTCCGTCTCTCACAGTTGAAGAGTACCTATGATAAAAATTACAGACCTCTGCATGCTTTGTAAGTAGGAAAACCTGCAAAATCGGCAGTGTATCAAATACTTGTTCTCCCCACTATCTATCTATCTATCTATCTTTATATATATATACACTCACCTAAAGGATTATTAGGAACACCTGTTCAATTTCTCATTAATGCAATTATCTAATCAACCAATCACATGGCAGTTGCTTCAATGCATTTAGGGGTGTGGTCCTGGTCAAGACAATCTCCTGAACTCCAAACTGAATGTCAGAATGGGAAAGAAAGGTGATTTAAGCAATTTTGAGCGTGGCATGGTTGTTGGTGCCAGACGGGCCGGTCTGAGTATTTCACAATCTGCTCAGTTACTGGGATTTTCACGCACAACCATTTCTAGAGTTTACAAATAATGGTGTGAAAAGGGAAAAACATCCAGTATGCGGCAGTCCTGTGGGCGAAAATGCCTTGTTGATGCTAGAGGTCAGAGGAGAATGGGCCGACTGATTCAAGCTGATAGAAGAGCAACTTTGACTGAAGTAACCACTCGTTACAACCGAGGTATGCAGCAAAGCATTTGTGAAGCCACAACACGCACAACCTTGAGGCGGATGGGCTACAACAGCAGAAGACCCCACCGGGTACCACTCATCTCCACTACAAATAGGAAAAAGAGGCTACAATTTGCACAAGCTCACCAAAATTGGACAGTTGAAGACTGGAAAAATGTTGCCTGGTCTGATGAGTCTCGATTTCTGTTGAGACATTCCGATGGTAGAGTCAGAATTTGGCGTAAACAGAATGAGAACATGGATCCATCATGCCTTGTTACCACTGTGCAGGCTGGTGGTGGTGGTGTAATGGTGTGGGGGATGTTTTCTTGGCACACTTTAGGCCCCTTAGTGCCAATTGGGCATCGTTTAAATGCCACGGCCTACCTGAGCATTGTTTCTGACCATGTCTATCCCTTTATGACCACCATGTACCCATCCTCTGATGGCTACTTCCAGCAGGATAATGCACCATGTCACAAAGCTCGAATCATTTCAAATTGGTTTCTTGAACATGACAATGAGTTCACTGTACTAAAATGGCCCCCACAGTCACCAGATCTCAACCCAATAGACCATCTTTGGGATGTGGTGGAACGGGAGCTTCGTGCCCTGGATGTGCATCCCACAAATCTCCATCAACTGCAAGATGCTATCCTATCAATATGGGCCAACATTTCTAAAGAATGCTTTCAGCACCTTGTTGAATCAATGCCACGTAGAATTAAGGCAGTTCTGAAGGCGAAAGGGGGTCAAACACAGTATTAGTATGGTGTTCCTAATAATCCTTTAGGTGAGTGTGTGTGTATATATATATATATATATATATATATATATATATATATATATATATATATATATATATATATAAACAACTTTAACATTCATAAATAAAAAAATAATCATAAATATGAATATTATTTTTTAGAAAATACTATAAAATTAGAAATATAATATTTGGTGCTAAACAGCTTTAACATTAAGCGGAAAAAATATTGATAATTTGAAAAATATTTTTAAAAATTTGTTTATATAAATATATTATATGAATATAAATTAATATTTTAAGATGAACAGGAAATCATATTAAAAAGCATATTAAAAACACCACCAACATTAAAAACATTTTCAAATTAAAATTCATCAGTGAACACCACTGCTGAGTATTTTCTCCTTAAAACTGCAGTGAACCAAAGATACGGTTTGAAACCACCCGTTTCCTACGGTCACATTTACATATTTAACATGAAACACACATCCCATTTTAATTCTGTAAATTGATATATGATACATGAAACAGGAGAGTAAGATGTGAATAAGATGTGACTTAGATGCTTTGGGAATTAATTAGTTGGAGAATGGATTTTAAATACTGAAGGAACAATGTGGTTAAAGGAGAGAAGTTGAAAAAATAGGGTGATTTCAGGCAAAAGTTGTTTCATTTTGATGAAAGATTATGTAGACACATTTTTACCCCTCTTTTAATTACAGACGAATTGTGGACAACTACAACACTAGTAACATGTATCAGGGAAGTAAATAGGGTCGTTTTTGTTTTCACAACTTTAAAAATGAAATAGATTAGACAGTTGAGGTTTTATGATTTACGGTCTTTGCTGCCTGTGCAGTTATGAGAGTGGCCAGGAAATCTGAGCCGTTTATCTGGCAGCCCCACGGCTTTTAGTTGACCTAATAAAATAGTCAGTCATTGAAATATTATGTCATTTCTCTGAGTCTACATCACACTCACTAGTGCCCTTCGTTTGTCATTGGGGAAGATGATGTATAGGATCCTCCGTGGCCCATAATTAAATAAAAAAAAATGTTATCCACTTTTGCTAGTTTAATGACGGAAAAAACAGTCGGCGCGCCAGGCGCGTGGTCCAAAAGGTTGTACAGTCTCTTAATGAGTCATGGGTGTGTTTTGGGCGTAATGTGCAATAAACCAATCAGAGTCTCCCATTCCCTTTAAAAGCCAGTTGCTCTCGCACCATGGCGGATTCGCTATTTACATGGCAGAATTTGTGAGCGGAAAGACAGAACGCTTCTCCAGAGAGGAATCCTTTTGTTTTTAATATTTAAAAATGTTTGTGTGCTGCTGCGCATCCCTGTGTGTGTAATAAGCAGAGTGTATGCGCGTTGTGCACCCGCCTATAGGCGCATATTACTAACACACCCTTTAAATAACACAAAAAATACTGCACTATTGACTTTAGACCAGGCTTTTGTTGGTCAATGGTGCAGTCGTTTTCAGCTCCTCAAAATAGCAGCGCCAACAATGCGCCTGAACACACCTCGATTTCAGACCAGCACGCCCATGGGCGAACAGATGGGAGTGAGTGCATTTGCTATTTAAACAACATGGCTCTGGACATGAAAATAACTGCGTCGGGCTGAAACTAGCAAAAAAAACACTTGCGTCACAGCTGGCGTTGCATTGCTCCGGGTACTCAGCTGTATACATTCTACTACAGGGGCTGGACAATGAAACTGAAACACCTGTTTTTAGAACACATTAATTTATTAGTATGGTGTAGGGCCTCCTTTTGCAGCCAATTCAATTTGCCTTTGGAATGACAGATGCAAGTCCTTCACAGTGGCCAGAGGGATTTTGAGCTGTTCCTCTTCGAGAACGGTGTCCAGGTCGCTATGTGATGCTGCTGGAGGAAAACGTTATCTGACTCGCTTCTCCAAAACACCTAAAAAATATTCAGATCTGGTGACTGTGCAGGCCATGGCAGATGTTCAACTTCACTTTCATGTTCATCAAACCATTCTGCCACCAGTCTTGCTGTCTGTATTGGTGCATTAATATGCTGATACACGGCAGCTTCAGGTACAATGTTTAAACCATTAGGTGCACATGGTCCTCCGGAATGGTTCGGTAGTCCTTGGCAGTGACGTCCAACAAGCACAGTTGGGAATGCCATGATATTGCAGCCCAAACCATCACTGATCCACAACAGTGCAGGTGTTGAGCCTCTTTGGGGCGTCTTTCACACAGTAACTCGCATGGATGTGGGAAGTGAAGGTGGACTCATCAGAAAACAATACATGTTTCACATTGTCCACAGCCCAAGATTTGCACTGTTGGCACCAATGAAACTGACACTTGGCATTGGCACGAGTGATCAAAGGTTTGGCTATAGCAGCCCAAACATCCCGACGAACAGTTTTAATGGAAACAGGAGATTCGAGGTGCTAATTTAATTCTGCAGTGAGTTGAGCAGCTGTGTCTTTTGGATACAATCTGGGTTAGTACCTGGACAATCTCGTTCAGACAGCTTCCTCTTGCGTCAACAGTTATTACTTTTGAATGTGCTTCTTCTCATTCATTAGAGTGTTAGTAGACTGTCTGATTAATGTCTGCTAATACTTTATTGTGATGCTCCACCAACAGACATTCTGCTGACTATAAGTATCTTTGCAAATACATGTTAACTTATTCTAACCCTAACCTAACAGTCTACTAACTCTCTAATGAGAGTTAGTTGACATGTAGTTGCAAAGATACTTATAGATAGAAGAATGTCTAAAGTGGACCATCGAAATAAAGTGTTACCCTGTGATTGATCTTGTCTAAAGATATAAAAAAAAGTCAGAATTGCAAGATATAAACTCAGAATTGTGAGATAAAAAGTCGCAATTACCTTTTTTTATTTTTCATTCTGTGGCGGAAACCAGCTTCCATAAATATCTGTCAATGGGGTCAGAAAAATAAGCTTTTCCCTTAAATTAAGTTTATTTTTCTGAACCCATTGGCAGATATATTTTCTTGTTTTAAGCATAAATATTTAATTTCAGTTTTTCAGAACACAAGACTTTTGGCAAGATTTACTAAACGGCAAATTAGCGTGAGAGCGCAACTCCAAAAAAGCGCAGATGGGAGTGGAAAGTTCTGCACGTGATCTACTGATGACGCACAAATTAAAGAACACAGACGCAGCCGGATCATTTCCATAATGACCAGCTCAAATGAGCGTCTGGTTTAAGACATACTTTTTTGGGGTGGTACATAATGGCACAAACACCAGTAAATTGACGAGCGTAACCCTTAGTAAATCACCTTGAGTGATTCATTTAAATACTCTCCTCACATAAATTTTGTGTCTCCTAAACTCCTACAAATGCATATGCTATAAGGTCAGCCACAAAAATAAACCTGTCCACGCCTTTTCAGCGCTAATTTATCACTGCGTGACTTTAGTAAATCCTGACATGTCATGCGCGAGACGCTGCAAAAGACACGAGCGTAACAGTTAAAGACGTCCATCTAGCGCGTGTTTACATTGAAAAGCAGTGGAAAGTAAAAATGCATTCTGTGTGAACGGCCCCTTAGGCCGCATTTACACTGCAGGTCTTGATGCCCCATTCCGATTTGTTGACCATATCCGTTTTTGTTTTGTTTTGATGACCAGCTTACATCTTCCTTTAACCCTTGTGTTGTGTTGAAAACCCTATAACACTTGTGGTGTTCCTGTTCAAAAATGACCGGCCTACAAAAAATAGCTTATAAATCACTCGTTATGCTATATTATCTATATTATGGGATTCAATCTTTTTGTCAACTTGTTTTCTTTCAATTAGGACTGCTTTTGTATTTCTTTTTCGAACTGATTAATTGTAGGCCTCATTGATCTGAGCTTATGCACCTCAGTTTTTGAGTGAATAATTTTGGCAATATTAAATACATTTTTCAATGACGTACGACTCACATTGATTTGGGAATATCCGATCTGTTCACACATCTGATTCATATCAGATTTGTTTCCACATATGAATAAGGCCTGAAACCGATCTGAGAATATCGGAATCCATGTGCTTGTTTCCTGCTTACAAGTTCGTGGGTCATATCCGATCTGTGCCACATGGGAGGAAAAAATCGGAATTGGGTCACTTGAACCATGTAATTTAAATACCGCCTTATACTGAATGAGAGACTCAAGCTTCTGTCAATGAACTTCTTTTCCTGCTGCAGAGTGTCTGCATTGCAGTATCCGTCTGTGGCTTTATCAGATCAATGAAGTCCCCACAGGTCAAAACACATTAAACACATAAGCAATCCCCAGGGACATCTCTAGTGGAAATCTATGAACGCTTGTTTCATGTTGCCTGGATCTCAAGTGTTTGGTCGTCATGACTGTTGCACATGCTGCGCCCTGATCTGTTTCATGCACATTCGGTTGTGTCTTTACACACCATAGAAATTGTAGAGCTGTATTACAAACCCTAGTGTGCTGCCTATTCAGACACCATTTTAACGCATTGCAATTACTTTCATGTTTTATTTATGGATATATACAGTAATGTTCAAAAGTTTGAGGTTTTTGAAGTCTCTTCTGCTCACTAAGGCTGCATTTATTTGATCAAAAATACAGTAAAAACAGTTATATTGTGAAATATTACCTTGTAAAATATTTTAATCAATGTTGAAATCAGTTAAAAACGTCATATATTTGTGGAAACTGTGATACACTCTTCTCAGGATTCTTTAATGAATAGAAAGTTCAAAAGAACAGCATTTATTTGAAATCGAAATCTTTTGTAACATTATAAATGTCTTTACTGTCACTTTTGATAAATTTAATGTGTTCTTGCTGAATAAAACTATTAATTACATACTTCCCCCAAACGTTTGAACTGTATGTAGTTCATTATAGAACATTATATTTTACCGTAGTAAAGTTACTGTAATGCATTGGCTTAGTCTTCAAAGTCCATTCAGAGTTGTAATTATAAGTTAAAAAGAAATCAATGATTTCATTAAATAATTATTCATGAAAAAGTCATTTTTAAATCAAGAAGCACTGTAATGATGTAATTGTGCAACTGAGTTCAGTTTTTAAAAAGATTAATTTAGAGATATGAATTCTGAGGTTGCTAGACTTCACAAACTGTGGTAGCTTATTTTGCATTCTCTTTCTATTCCTGCATGCCTAAAAACTCCCGTTCATAAGAGTCTTACTGCTCCAAACTGATTTGAAAGTAGTCCTTTGATGTCAGCTTCAGACCGGCTCATCAGATACTGACGCCAGTTTGAGGAGGGTTACGCAAGAGGCACTGACTCACAAAGCCACCGCAACCGCTGCCCGCTGCCTCCTTCTGTTAGTTTCCTGAAACAAGACCAACCCAGCTAACAATCACAAGTTATCATGCACAAAACAAAAACACAATAGAATGAGAATGCACAGTCCTGGTCAGAATTATTGGCACCCTTGGCCATTGCCAACCTTTCATTGAAGTATAACACTTGAAAATGGGGGGAAATCTCATTATGAAATACATTTTTGTCTAATATACATCGACCACAGTTAATAGTACCCTTTTATTTAGTACTTCTTGCAACCTTCTTTTGCCAAGATAACAGCTCTGAGTCTTCTTCTATAATGCATGATGAGTTTGGAGATCAGAGATCATTCCTCCATACAGACTCTCTCCAGATGCTTCACATTCCCAGCTCCGTGTTGGCGCTTCTCCTCTTCAGTTTTCTATAGGGTTCAGGTCAGGGACAGGGATGGCCATGGCAGAATTGTGGCCCTGTTTACACCTGGTATTAAGATGCGTTTTGGTCGATCAGATCACAAGTAGACAAGAGACACATTCCCGTTGTTTTAATCCGTCTCTTTTGTCCACTTTCAGGACCACTTCTGTCCTGATTTCTTCGATGAGAGGATCTGTGCGTGAGGAAATGTGCAGCATTTGTGCAGGAGAGCAGCAGCTTTCCAAGATCACACCGAACATTGTGTTTGGTACGTTTTTCATCTTCAAACCAAACTTGGGTCTCCAGCCGACAAAGTTTAAATCCCGTCTGGCTAGTGCGCTTCCCGTAATGTTGACGCATTAGGTCAGTAGGTGGAGAGTAGACGGTCTTTTGTGGCTATTTGAACGCATTCGACCACATGAGCGTTTAGCGTCTATGAAAGCAATCCGGTGGAATGCGTTTTCGACTACCTCTGGAAGTGGTCAAAAGTGGACAAGCTCAAAACGTTTTAGACCCCGTTTAAAGGCGCAATATGTAATTTTCACCACTAGAGGTTGCTTATTCAAAACAAAGGCGTAGCTTGATGACGCCTTAATTGCGTGGAATCATGGGAGTTTTTGTCTTCACCTCTACAGCCGGTGGAAAAGAATCCGACAGGACTCAGGCAGAAATCATGTTCATGGATGAGCTAATGTATTAAACATATATTAACATTACAGTAGTATGAAGAAGGGTGGGGCTGAGAGCTGTCAAAGCGGAACGAGGCCACTGGAGCGATTGCTAATGAGAGTCAAGCGCAACACACGGCTCGAGAGCAGTGAAGCTTTTATTCTGCCGCAGACGAGCGCTTAAGCTTCTTCAGGTCCTGTGTATGTGGGGTAACACAACACTGTTTTATCATATTACATACATTTGCGTGTGTTGAAAGTTATGTTATAATGCTACTCTGTGTGTTCACTCTGCGACTACTATGAGACACTTGTTGCACTGCAGTGAGCTAGATCGATATTAGGCATGGTAAAACATGGTACTTGCGGTAAATCAAGAAAACCAGATTTAAACAATAAGACTAACTGTGTTGAGCTGTATAACAATGATTAGTTTTTTGTTGATAAATGTGTCCAAATAGTTGCTTGTCTGTCTAATAAAACAGATAATATATTAAAGCGTCTTTGGTGTTTCCATGGTTTCTACAAAATAAATCTACGGAAATCTACGGTTAAGCGGGTATCATGTCATTGATAGGCGACGCACTATAGGCGACACGGTCCGTGTACTGGTTAAAATTGCTTATTTCTCTGGATTTAAACATTCTTGGGAACATCTGGGATAATGCAAGTACACAAGTCAACAAAATATATAACACTGATCTAGTGGTTTTTGAATATTTTAATAAAAAAATATTACATATTGTGCCTTTAAACCTGTATTTACTGTCATCCACTTGTGATCCGATTGACCAAAATGCTTCTTAGGTGTAAACTGGGCTCAGTTACCCATTTTTGTGTTGATTTTGATGTTTGCTTTGGATCGTTGTCCTGATGGAAAATCCAGCCACGGCCCTTTATAAGATTTCTAGCAGAGGCCGTCAGGTTTAGATTTCTTATCTTTTGGTATTTGCTAGAATCCATTATACCATGTATCTGAACAAGATGTCCAGGACCACCAGCAAAAATAGGTCTACTACATTAAAGATCTAGCGGTATATTTAACCATGGGCATGGGGTACTTTTTTTTTTTTAAGTTTCATCTGACCACAGAAGCTGGTCCCGTTTGTTCCAGTCGTGTCTGACAACTGAATATGCTGGAGTTTGTTTCTGGATGAGCAAGGAGGGTTTTTCTTGAAAACCTCCCAAACAACATGTGGTGATGTAGGTGCTGTTTGAAAATTTTTTTTTTTTTGGTCTTTCTGACCCTAAGACTCAACTAATCTCTGCAATCCTCGCCGTGCATTAGGACGATATAGACACATGTCCTCTTCCAGTCAAATTCGTAACATCTTTAGTTGATTGGAACTTCTTAATTATTGCCCTGATGGTGGAAATGGGGATTTGGCCTTTGTGTTTCCTCATATTTATACTCATGTGAAACAAGAAGTCATAGCTGGACAATTTCATGTTCCTAGGCACCCTGGTGTGCTACAAATTATAAATATCAATGGGAATATACTTCAGAGATATTTCGCTCATAAGAATTTCTGGGTGTGCCAATAATTGTGGTCAATGTGTATTGGAGAAAAACATTTATTTCATAATGTGATCCCCCCCCCCCCCCCCAATCATTAGTTAAGCATTAGTAAATAGTTAATTCATCATTTATAAAGCATTAATAGACATTAGTAAGCAGCTTATAAATGTTTTATTCTTGATTTATAAGCATATCTATAATGTTTAATCATTTTATTTTTATACTTTATTAATGATCAATTTATCATTTCTAAATTAAGTATTACATTATTTACAAACCAGTTATTTAGGAGTTGTCAGTTCCTAAGATCATTTAGAAAGTGTAAGTAAATGATTAATAAACTATTTAAATATATATTTATACATCTTATTATTTAGACATAGTTACTAAGTGCATGTTTTAAGTATAGTGTCAGTATGCTTGCAGTCTTTTAACAAAATGTCTTAATTGCAAGAAACCAGGATTCATTTTCAACAACACATTTACACCGATCAGGCATAACATTATGACCACTGACAGGTGAAGTGAATAACACTGATTATCTCTTCATCACGGCACCTGTTAGTGGGTGGGATATATTAGGCAGCAAGTGAACATTTTGTCCTCAAAGTTGATGTATTAGAAGCAGGAAAAATGGGCAAGCGTAAGGATTTGAGCGAGTTTGCCTTCTTCCCATAGTGCATCCTGGTGCCATGTGTTCCCAAGGTAAGTGACGCGCACACACCCGGCCATCCACGTGATGTAAAAGAAAACATCACGTTTCTGATGCTCTGACCCAGTCGTCTAGCCATCACAAATTTGTCAAACTCGCTCAAATCCTTACTCTTGCCCATTTTTCCTGCTTCTAACACATCAACTTTGAGGACAAAATGTTCACTTGCTGCCTAATATATCCCACCCACTAACAGGTGCCGTGATGAAGAGATAATCATGTTATTCACTTCACATGTCAGTATTAATACGTAACTTTTACAGACAGAAAAGGTTTGGATAAATGCTGAAACATACAACATGGACGTATTGGCAACATTTAAACATAAACATTATTAAGCTTTTACAGCTAAAAACATCAAATATTCATGCATCTTTTATATCATAAAGATATCTGTATAATTTTCCTTTTACCATTTTATAGATAAATGTTATATCCCTAAACCCAACCCCAAACATAACTATTTTATAGAGAATCTAAAACGTAATGGATAGAAATGTTTAAGAAAACAACAATTTTAGTAACTATAGCAATAAAAAGATATTTTGAGCCACTAATCCCACTCAAACCTCTAAACATAACCATTTCTTAAAAGTATGTATACAGTTATAAAGAAACGTAACAGAAAAGTGTAATCACAATAATTTCTTTATTACGAAAATGTCAAAAGCGGTACCAATAGTAGTCTGAATGACCATGTGTTGCAGTCGCAGTCCTCTGGCCATATATAATAGTTCTCAGTGGTGTAAAGTATTTGAGTAAATGTAATTAGTTACTGTACTTAAGTATCTTTTTGACTACTTTGTAGTTGTACTGAGTATCAAAGATATTAGCAACTTTTACTCTCTGCTTGACTACATTTTTGAACAAGTAAATGTACTTTTTACTCCGATACATTTGTGTTGAGTAATGCAATTACACATTACATTTTGCATGGCACCTAACTTTTTCTGCAGCAGTTTGTTTCTGCGTTTTGCCTTTACTCACCCAAACATGTCAACAAGGCTACTTTACATGAATGCGAGTGCATTAGCAGATAGTTGATGAATCGCAAGTGTTTGATTTATGAGATGAGGAAACAGCACATCCAGTGCAAGTAGACTTTGACTATTTAATTTTACATTATTTTATTTATCCGCTATATTGACGAGACCTTTTTGAAGGATATTGGTTTACTTATGGCCTTTTTGTGCAGCTTAACTGAGACTTGAGTGTTTGTAGACGTTTAAGAGGCTGTTGTGTCAACCTTGATTTTTTGCAATATTGAGGTGTTCAGTTTTATTTTGATTTTAGAAAATAAACATTTTTCATCTTACAAATCAATCGTTTCTTATTTTCACTGGTATGTCTCTCAGGTGTCGAGGACTAGTGCATCTATGATTAAAATACTTAAGTACTGTTAAAATCAGATAATTTAAGACTTTTACTCAAGTTGTACTGGAATTGGTGACTTGTAACTTGTAATGGAGTCATTTTCGCTGTAAGGAATCTGTACTTTAATCCAAGTATGGTTTTCAGGTACTCTTTACACCTCTGATAGTTCTATATCAGGTACAGAGCAGAATTTAAAGCTGCAGTCCATAAGTTTTACCTCTTTGTCGCCATCTCTGTTTGAGCCCTGAAATTACAGTTATTTGCAGAGTTATCTTCTTTACGTGGGTTGTGCATCGGCACGGCTCCTCAGCGCGGATAAATCTAATGTTTTGAGGTGTGTGTGTGTGTGGGTTGTCTATCAACGCACCAGTTGTCAATGATGACTGTCGTTTTGAATTTACTAGATTACAAGCCGCCATCAAAATGACAAGTTTAATTACATTCCAGCTGCTGTAAGAAGAAGCCACAAATGATCCGCCACCTGCAGCATCCACACACACGATATAGCCTACTGGCCGGACTCCTTTTTGTATACAAACGTGACGTCATGACGCAAAGACGAACGACGGAAGCTCGTATTTCCCGTGGAAACCCACCAGTACCACTGTGAATCGGGCTAAGGTAAGGAGATTGTTTTGAACACTGGCTCGTTATGTACTTGCTCAAATTGATTTTGGATCACTTTTAACAAAAAAAAAAGCTTTAAGTTATTGATCGCTGAAAAAGGTATCCTGCTTCACTTCACTTTACATCACAGCATGTTTGTGAGGAAGCAAGCGAGAGCCGATGAGCCTTTGATATCACTGCCGTAAAACGTGTTGTGTCAAGTTTTTTAAGATATGGGATTTGTTTACGGTCACTGTTGAGGATGGAGATCAGGAGAATTTGGATCTGTTCCTCGCAGTCATAAGGATTCTAAAGATGTGGATTACAGCAAACAAATGAAATGGATGTCTTTGGGTGAATTTATGTTGAGATTTGGTGTATTTTCTGGTCCTATGTCTGAGAAAACGCCTTTTGTGTCCCACGGGCGATCAAAATGAGTATTACATGATAAATAATGGTTAAACGATTACAGAAATGTTATTAATTTTAAGGTTTTAAAGTGTGGTCTTGTTTAACGTAATCCTTCGAAACGAGTTTGCAGCAGAAGTCACGAACAGAGCGAAATGTTTAGTATACTGTCAATATTGTATGTTTATAAGTAAACATTACGTAAAAATACACACATTCTCGTGATATTACGTTGCAGAATAACTTCTAAACAAACCAATAGTGTAAAAATAGTGAACCTATCTTTAGAACAGGGGGTCAAATTATCTTTATTAGTACTGTATTAGTGGCAGTTTAGCCATAATTATTGGTTTATTCTGGTCAATAAATGTACGTATCACTCAATAAGTGCCATAGATATAAATTTCACTTTAGAACAGGGGTCAAATTGTCTTTTACACTATTTTAGCAATTTATAACTGCAAAATCTAATGTTCAGTTAATACAGTAGATGGTGAATCACTAAAATATAACTAAGTACATTACACAAAAATGATATATGGTTTGCTAAGTTGTAAATAATGGCTAACAGGCGTTTAATGTACATTCAGTTAATCATTAATTACTTGATTATTTTTGCTTATTTATTGCATGAATGTGGATCCTTCAAATGTTTAATAAAATGATTACTATGCCCTTACTATATGTAAAGTTAATCATTAATTACTAGTGTGCTCGTGCTTTACTAATACAAATCTTTAATCATTTGAGAGTTTCATTGAATATACAGATGCTTGAAAGTCGATCATTTCTCCGTCCTCAGGGTGAGTAAGATCAGGGTTGTGTTGACTGAGATTCACACACACAAATCACCTTCATTTATATAGCTTTACTGTAATAATAGTAAATTAATGGAAGAGAGATTGTTTTGGCTGTACAGCAGCTCTAGGAAAGTAAGTTTTTGATTGATTCATTTCCGTTGTAAATAATTCATTAGTTATTTACTTTGGGGCCACTTACACGACACCGTTTTCAACCAAAACAGAAAACTCTAAATGCGTTTCGGCCGCTCATCCGCCCAGCAACAGCGACCGGCGGCTAGAGAATGCAAACCCCGAAACAGGTTTTAAAATAGGTTTGAAACAATACCATTATCATCTTTGTGTAAACGTAAAAAAAACACGAATCTGTGAGAATGGTGACAGCATGCATGTAAGCATTACGTGTTTAGTCTATAGGCAAGCGCACTTGAGTACGTATGTGCGCAGGCACATAGTTTTTCTTTACAAAATGACTGCCAAATGACTTGTCTGCATTGCATAATACAGCGTTTTTAGTCATTTCCGATAATTTCGATAACGTTTTCATTTATACAGAGGGAAAGTGAAGTAAAGGAGGCCTTCACAGGGGAGAAGGAGGCAGTCTCAGGGATGCGTTGTGGTCGTGTCTAGGTACAGGTCCTTCATCTGATCTGGATACGGCCCAGATCCGGCAGACTACAGTATACCTTGGGATAAACAAATAGACTATTATTAGCGTAGATGCCATTCTTCTTATGATGTAACGAGTACATTGGGTGTTATGGGAAGTGTTCCCGGTTCCGGCTGACCTAGTTAATGCAGCCTAACAATCATTTAACTGATTTGAATAATAGAAATGTATAATGTGTTATGTGTGTGCCAGGTTAAAGAGATACGTTTTTAGTCTAGATTTAAACTGACAGTGTGTCTGCTTCCCGAACAATGCTAGGAAGACCAGTCCACTTACGCTCGAATGGAACGTGCTCCTTACTCAGGGAGCAGTGAACACTGCGTAGGGAGCCTGTCAAATGGAACGCAGCCGCACACACAGTCACATTCACACACACACTCACTCACTCACAAATATTTATCTAATTGTTTCTTCTTATGCATGTAAGCTGTGCTTGGATCTGTAATTGCATCTATGCATCTTTTTTTCTTCTAGGCACAAAAGGTTTTTTGTGTACCTACTCTCTGGGTTTCTTCCATCTCTCGCTCTGCCTCATGGCGGTGTCTTACTTTTAAACACATTTAGTTCAGGATCAGTGTTTGAAACCAGTCGTGCAGGAGGATCTTTTCCAGATCGATCCGCTTGGCTGGATCGCTTTCCATGCATGCAGAGATCAGATCTTGGCACTCTGTGAAGAAAGAGAGGAAAGATGTCTGGTTAGTATTGTAAGTTTTATACTTTGTGCAACTGATCACATTATTTTAAGCAGTAATCAAAGTTCCTGTGGGACCCGCTCTCACCTTTGGAGATCTCTTCCGTGTACCAGGCTCAGTTAGGATCTCAGCGAGCACCAGGCTCAGTTAGGATCTCAGCGAGCTGCTTCGGCGTGCGAGGGTACTTCCCAGACAGCATCTTGAACAACGCCGAGGGCGTACACCGTTGCAGGCTTGCCATGGAACTTCTCATGGTTGACACTCTCAGGGGGAGCATACACCTTTGTGCCTGGAAGAAAGAAGAAGATTTAGTGCATGGCAATGCATTTTTTGTCTATTTATTCATTAGAATGCAACAAACCCAGACAGCAAATAGTACTATTATAACGTACTAATACATACCTCTGAATGTCGAGTAAGCAGACTTTTTCAAGCTAGTGCCGAAGTCTATGAGCTTGACCTGCAGGGTGTTCTCGTTGATGAGCAGGTTCTCCAACTTGATATCGTCGTGGAAGATTCCCCGCTCACAGCATATCCTTGCCGCCATGACCACCTGCCGCATTACAGCTCGTGCTGACGATTCCCCGATCCTTCCGCCGTGCTGGAGTAAGAACCGCCGCATATCCTCACACAGCGTGGGCCGCTCTAGGACCAGCATGTACTCATCTTGTGTCTAGTCGAGCAGCTTGACAATTTAACGCTTGGGCCTTCGCTCAAAAGAGCCATCATGGCGACCTCCTTTGGTAGGGATTTGCCAAACAGACCCTACAGGAGAGATAACCGTTATACGAAAGTGAGATCATTAGGGGTCGTGGTTTATTACTACAACAGAATTATGTCAAAGACTTGTAATTGAAATACTGGAAATAGTTACTGAAGTTACGGACACATTTACTGTTGATCAAAAAAAAAAAAAAACCTAATATAAATTTCAAGCATTATTAAAGACAAGTAAACACTCAGTAATTAAAAAAAGAACAAATAAACAAATTAGCAATTGCACAAATAAATACAATTGAACAAAGATAGGATTGAAATAAACATTTTCAGGTAGGTACAGAAACTGTAATCAAATGTAAAATAACTGCACTTTATTGATAAAATATAGACTATACGTTACAAATATTGGTAAAAGTTATTCTGTCTAGAACAGCAGGTGAATTTTGTTGTTTGATTAAAGTTATCATAGAGACGGCATCAAGAAAATCTGCCGTTTCTTATCGAATCCACCGGTTCTGGGCAATTTGGAACCGGTTTTCGATACCCATCCCTACTTCTAAACAGAAACAGGAAACAAACACAACACAGAGTGATACAGAACTTAGAGATATTTATGCAAAAAATGAAACTGTACACTTGATATAACATGAAAAATAAACCTCTGCAATATCATATAAACAATGAACTAAACAAGCAACAAAATGAACAAAAAATAACAAAACAAGAAAGCAAGTGAATATAAATAAAAAATAAACGGAGCGATTGCAATAGGGTCCTCACACCATCGGTGCTCGGGCCCTAGTAAGCAACAAAATGAATATACAACAACAAAATAAGCCCTAACTAAATGAACAAAAAAGAACAAAATAATCAAGAAAGTGAATATATATATATATACACTCACCTAAAGGATTATTAGGAACACCTGTTCAATTTCTCATTAATGCAATTATCTAATCAACCAATCACATGGCAGTTGCTTCAATGCATTTAGGGGTGTGGTCCTGGTCAAGACAATCTCCTGAACTCCAAACTGAATGTCAGAATGGGAAAGAAAGGTGATTTAAGCAATTTTGAGCGTGGCATGGTTGTTGGTGCCAGACGGGCCGGTCTGAGTATTTCACAATCTGCTCAGTTACTGGGATTTTCACGCACAACCATTTCTAGAGTTTACAAAGAATGGTGTGAAAAGGGAAAAACATCCAGTATGCGGCAGTCCTGTGGGCGAAAATGCCTTGTTGATGCTAGAGGTCAGAGGAGAATGGGCCGACTGATTCAAGCTGATAGAAGAGCAACTTTGACTGAAATAACCACTCGTTACAACCGAGGTATGCAGCAAAGCATTTGTGAAGCCACAACACGCACAACCTTGAGGCGGATGGGCTACAACAGCAGAAGACCCCACTGGGTACCACTCATCTCCACTACAGATAGGAAAAAGAGGCTACAATTTGCACGAGCTCACCAAAATTGGACAGTTGAAGACTGGAAAAATGTTGCCTGGTCTGATGAGTCTCGATTTCTGTTGAGACATTCAGATGGTAGAGTCAGAATTTGGCGTAAACAGAATGAGAACATGGATCCATCATGCCTTGTTACCACTGTGCAGGCTGGTGGTGGTGGTGTAATGGTGTGGGGGATGTTTTCTTGGCACACTTTAGGCCCCTTAGTGCCAATTGGGCATCGTTTAAATGCCACGGCCTACCTGAGCATTGTTTCTGACCATGTCCATCCCTTTATGACCACCATGTACCCATCCTCTGATGGCTACTTCCAGCAGGATAATGCACCATGTCACAAAGCTCGAATCATTTCAAATTGGTTTCTTGAACATGACAATGAGTTCACTGTACTAAAATGGCCCCCACAGTCACCAGATCTCAACCCAATAGAGCATCTTTGGGATGTGGTGGAACGGGAGCTTCGTGCCCTGGATGTGCATCCCACAAATCTCCATCAACTGCAAGATGCTATCCTATCAATATGGGCCAACATTTCTAAAGAATGCTTTCAGCACCTTGTTGAATCAATGCCACGTAGAATTAAGGCAGTTCTGAAGGCGAAAGGGGGTCAAACACAGTATTAGTATGGTGTTCCTAATAATCCTTTAGGTGAGTGTACATATATATATAAAACAAAAAGCAACAAAATGAAGAAAATAAGCAAAAATATTTAGCTGTAGTAAGGTTTTCTTGTTTCAGTTTCATGTCTGAGTAAAAAATCAGTGCAAACATTAAGTAACAAATTAGGGCTTTTCACACTTGAAATAGTTAACCCTGGGTCATTGTAAACCCCGGGTAAACGTTATCCTGGGGTTTCACCGGGCCCGGTTCTAATTTGATAAGGCCCGGTGATAATTTGGAAAGAAAATAGAATGGAAGCCTACATGTTACTATATATGAATGCAACTTTAATTGCGTGGAAAGGGGCAATTAAATGATACACAGGATGTGTTTTTTAATTCCATTGCGCTACTTTTACATCGTGTTTTAATGTAAACATCACCCTAGACCGTTAGACTGTTGCGCTCACATCTCTTCTATACTTTTGCAGAGTATCGTGCATGACGCGGGTTTATAAACGCGGCACTCAAGTTAAAATAACTTTTAAAAAACGCGTCTCTAGACCTGCATCTCGCGTTCTTAACCACAAAAACGCGCCCTGTGTGAATGGACCTAAACTGATTAAAAGATAAACAGCGCATTCAGTTTATAGCATCAACAGCAAGCCAAAGAGGGCAAGGTTTCAAATGAGCTATGCATTTGCATTTTAAACACTTAGCTACATTATGTTCTAGCTCTGTCTATGCAATAAATGCAAGTTCTTAAATGAGCGAGTTTTTTTTTTTTTATAGCTAATTTTAACTTGGCCTGAATCACAAATCAAATCAGAGCTGTATATTAATATTTACAAGATACATGTTCACGAATAGGTTACAACTCCTCGTAATTGCCTTAATAGCACGCAAATATTTCTGCCCGTTTTTGTTCGTGTGACTCCTCTGCTTTTGAAGTGTGTGAGTAGCCTATAACGCGCCGCGCCGTTACTTTCAGTTAATGAAGGAAAAAATACTGCAAATTTCTGGTGTTATTTTTGTGATTGTTTGGGACATTCTACAGCCCTTCATCAAAACTTTCAACACATAGCCCACCTCATATTGTTTTAATCAATGCACAAATCGTAAAAACAAATGAACACTATCAGTTCCTAAATTCTGATTGGGTGGGCAAGGCAGACGTTTGGGTGGGCTCAGCCACCCCTGCCCATGCCTAGAACCGGCCCCTGGTTTCACACTGCTTATACTTTACCATTCATTCTACAAACCCGATTCCAAAAAAGTTGGGACACTGTACAAATTGTGAATAAAAAAGGAATGCAATAATTTACAAATCTCATAAACTTATATTTTATTCACAACAGAATATAGATAACATATCAAATGTTGAAAGTGAGACATTTTGAAATGTCATGCCAAATATTGGCTCATTTTGGATTTCATGAGAGCTACACATTCCAAAAAAGTTGGGACAGGTAGCAATAAGAGGCCGGAAAAGTTAAATGTACATATAAGGAACAGCTGGAGGACCAATTTGCAACTTATTAGGTCAATTGGCAACATGATTGGGTATAAAAAGAGCCTCTCAGAGTGGCAGTGTCTCTCAGAAGTCAAGATGGGCAGAGGATCACCAATTCCCCCAATGCTGCGGCGAAAAATAGTGGAGCAATATCAGAAAGGAGTTTCTCAGAGAAAAATTGCAAAGAGTTTGAAGTTATCATCATCTACAGTGCATAATATCATCCAAAGATTCAGAGAATCTGGAACAATCTCTGTGCGTAAGGGTCAAGGCCGGAAAACCATACTGGATGCCCGTGATCTTCGGGCCCTTAGACGGCACTGCATCACATACAGGAATGCTACTGTAATGGAAATCACAACATGGGCTCAGGAATACTTCCAGAAAACACAATTGGAAACCACAATTGGTGGATTGCGTCAGTGAACACAATCCACCGTGCCATTCGCCGTTGCCGGCTAAAACTCTATAGGTCAAAAAAGAAGCCATATCTAAACATGATCCAGAAGCCCAGGCGTTTTCTCTGGGCCAAGGCTCATTTAAAATGGACTGTGGCAAAGTGGAAAACTGTTCTGTGGTCAGACGAATCAAAATTTGAAGTTCTTTTTGGAAAACTGGGACGCCATGTCATCCGGACTAAAGAGGACAAGGACAACCCAAGTTGTTATCAGCGCTCAGTTCAGAAGCCTGCATCTCTGATGGTATGGGGTTGCATGAGTGCGTGTGGCATGGGAAGCTTACACATCTGGAAAGGCACCATCAATGCTGAAAGGTATATCCAAGTTCTAGAACAACATATGCTCCCATCCAGACGTCGTCTCTTTCAGGGAAGACCTTGCATTTTCCAACATGACAATGCCAGACCACATACTGCATCAATTACAACATCATGGCTGCGTAGAAGAAGGATCCGGGTACTGAAATGGCCAGCCTGCAGTCCAGATCTTTCACCCATAGAAAACATTTGGCGCATCATAAAGAGGAAGATGCGACAAAGAAGACCTAAGGCAGTTGAGCAACTAGAAGCCTGTATTAGACAAGAATGGGACAACATTCCTATTCCTAAACTTGAGCAACTTGTCTCCTCAGTCCCCAGACGTTTGCAGACTGTTATAAAAAGAAGAGGGGATGCCACACAGTGGTAAACATGGCCTTGTCCCAACTTTTTTGAGATGTGTTGATGCCATGAAATTTAAAATCAACTTATTTTTACCTTAAAATGATACATTTTCTCAGTTTAAACATTTGATATGTCATCTATGTTGTATTCTGAATAAAATACTGAAATTTGAAACTTCCACATCATTGCATTCTGTTTTTATTCACAATTTGTACAGTGTCCCAACTTTTTTGGAATCGGGTTTGTACTCAATCACTGCAACCAGAAAGCAAACTCTCAGTCCGATTTTGCAAACAGTCCTCGCTTTAGAGGAGCTCACAAAAATAGTTAACTGACAGCTATTAAATGTTTTATAACTACCTGAATTAATCATGAATTACAGTAGGAGTACATGTTAATAAAGCATTTATTAACACACTTAGTAGCCTAACTATTACTATGTCTAAATAATAAGGTGTATAAATGTATATTTAAAGAGTTTATTAATCATTACTTTCTAAATGAACTGACAACTTCTAAATAACTGGTTTGTAAATAATGTAATACTTAATTTAGAAATGATAAACTACAATTAAAATACAATTATAAAACACATTATAGATATGTTTATAAATCAAGAACAAAGCATTTACAGCTGTATTTCTAAACTGCTTACTAATGTCTATTAATGCTTTATAAATGATGAATTAACTATTTAGTAATGCTTAACCGAAAGATCAAAAGGATAAACAATGCAGATTTATTTTCACAGCTGCCTTTGATCATATTCACCAAGAGTGCCAATAATTCTGATCACAACTATATAGGCATTAGCAAGCGTCTAATCTATAGGGTCTGTAATGCAAACGTCCATAATGCAAAACGTCAATCCACAATTCTAGGATTTTGCTTTAATTCAAGTCGGGTTTGTCCAAATCTTTGTCTGGTGGTAGGGCTGCAAATGCTTAAACTAATAATCATGATTATTTTGCTCAAGAATTATAATTGTTATTATTATTTAATCATGATTGTTTTTATTTAAGAAATTTATTTTTACATTTCAAAGGAGTTATTGCCCAAAAGCTACCCACAATCTTCAAAATCTACAAAAGTCTTTATTCAGAGGCAATAAAAATACAAAAAGCACTCAGTGCAAAGACAAACGTTTTCGATATTAGTTTCTACTTATAGATTACACATCGGATCTCATTTGTACCCATTTATACCCCTTTACTGTATATTAAAATCAGGAAAAAAAATAAGTATACAATCATATAATAAATATATACACATTTAAATATCAAAATTAAATATTTATAAATAAACACACAAAATATATTTAATATTTAGAATGTATATCCTCAAAATTATTACATGCATTTTAAAGAAAAAAAATATTAATGGTACATATAGAAAAAATAAAAATACCCTTACACTTATATAAGTATAACCACTTTATATACAATATAATATACCGTCATTATGACTTTCATGTAAGCGCAAATTAAGAAAACGTCAACAAGGTTTATTTTACCTTATCTTTTGAAACCTTAAGCAGTGAAATTCCGAACATTCATTGCAATCGTTCCAAATTATGTTCCCAATAACATTCCTAATTCAAAATACATTTATTTAGGAAGCAAAATGACATCATATATGTGACCCTGGACCACAAAACCAGTCATAAGGGTCAATTTTTTTAAATTGAGATTTATACATCATCTAAAAGCTGAATAAATAAGCTTTCATTTGATGTATGGTTTGTTAGGATAGGACGTTTTTTATCTGAGATACAACTATTTGAAAATCTGGAATCTGAGAGTGCCAAAAAAAATCTAAATATTGAGAAAATCTCCTTTAAAGTTGTCCAAATGAAGTCCTTAGCAATGCATATTACTACTAATAATACATTTTTGATATATTTACAGTAGGAAATTTACTAAATATCTTCATGGAACATGATCTTTACTTAATATCCTAATGATTTTTGGCATAAAAGAAAAATCGATAATTTTGACCCATACAATGTATTGTTGGCACAAATATACCCGTGAGACTTATGACTGGTTTTGTGGTCCAGGGTCACATATTTAGTCTTGTTTTCTGAAAATTAAGTGACAATTCTTTCCCCTTTGAATTAAGTATATTTTTCTGACCCCATTGGCAGATATTTGTTCTTGTTTTAAGCATTTTTCAGAAAACAAGACTTAATGTCATTTTGCAAAGTAATTGTATCTTGATTTAAGAATGTTTAGATATTTGTACAGGAAAACAAGACAAAAATACTGAATAGGAAAATTTGATCACAAATAAAATATGATTAATCATGCAGCCCTAACTGGTAGTGTACATGAATGTGCCATTAAGATATTAATCCGATTTTTGCATGCATATAAGGCACTTCAAACAGAATACAGTGCTTTCCATCATTATCTTGGCAATGTGCAAGTGTTTGTACTCTAGTAATGTAAAGATGTTGCGTCATCCTGCATCAGTATCATGAGATTTGTTGTATGAGTTCATAATAAGCCTGGCTTGTACAGTTACTTATGGGTATCAGAATCATTCATGGGCTCATGTGCTGAGAAAGCACTTCATTAATAGCCAGACATTCCCATGGCACAGGTCCTGAACGCTGAACAGGGCAGCAGGCAGATCTAAAGAACAGGATCTTTAAATAATGCATGAGCAGCATTCACGCTTGGCGTCAAGGAAGCTTGTCACTTCATGAGAGAGGAAACCCTTTAAAGAGAGTGCAATGTGGAGAGCTGTATGTGGACATTCACGGTTAGTGTTTTTGACCTGAATTTTTAGGATGCACAATAAAGCAGTTCTCAAAAATGTCACTGACACGCAGGGAAAATCAATGTTAAATCAACTCATATCATCGCATATAGTTAGGATAGCAATATAAATCTTTTTAACTTTCAACTAGGAAGAGAAAACACTATCGAAATCTTTTGTTTATAACGCCAGTCGCTGTACACTCAGTGTAATGTATTTTGCCAGAAATTCATGTTACTTGGTAAAATGGCTAGTATTAATAAAACATTTGGCCCAGTGCTTTGGTCATGTTTTCAACTGTTAATTTATTAAGTTTTAAGGTGCATTTAGAAAATTGTTAATTATCCTATGTCATGTTATTTTATTATGCATATTGTTGTTTATACATCGATCAGGCATGACATGACCACCTTCCTAATATTGTGTTGGTCCCCCTTTTGCTGCCAAAACAGCCCTGACCCGTCGAGGCATGGACTCCGCTAGACCCCTGAAGGTGTGCTGTGGTATCTGGCACCAAGATGTTAGCAGCAGATCCTTTAAATTGCAAGGTCCTGTAAGTTGCGAGGTTGGGCCTCCATGGATTGGACTTGTTTGTTCAGCACATCCCACAGATGCTCGATTGGATTGAGATCTGGGGAATTTGGAGGCCAAGTCAACACCTCAAACTCGTTGTTGTGCTCCTCAAACCATTCCTGAACCATTTTTGCTTTGTGGCAGGGCACATTATCCTGCTGAAAGAGGCCACAGCCACCAGGGAATACCGTTTCCATGAAAGGGTGTACATGGTCTGCAACAATGCTTAGGTAGGTGGTTAGGTAGGTGTCAAAAGTAACATCCACATGGATGGCAGGACCCAAGGTTTCCCAGCAGAACATTGCCCAAAGCATCACACTGCCTCCGCCGGCTTGCCTTCTTCCCATAGTGCATCCTGGTGCCATGTGTTCCCCAGGTAAGCGACACACACGCTCACATGCCCACTGTTGGTGCTTTCGGCGGTGAACAGGGGTATGGGCACCCTGACTGGTCTGCGGCTATGCAGCCCCATACGCAACAAACTGCGATGCACTGTGTATTCTGACACCTTTCTATCAGAACCAGCATTAACTTCTTGAGCAATTTGAGCTACAGTAGTTCGTCTGTTTGATCGGACCACACGGGACAGCCTTCGCTCCCCACGTGTATCAATGAGCCTTGGCCGCCCATGACCCTGTCGCCGGTTCACCACGGTTCCTTCCTTGGACCACTTTCGATAGATACTGACCACTGCAGACCGGGAACACCCCACAAGAGCTGCAGTTTTGGAGATGCTCTGACCCAGGCGTCTCGCCATCACAATTTGGCCCTTGTCAAACTCGCTCAAATCCTTACGCTTGCCCATTTTTCCTGCTTCTAACACATCAACTTTGAGGACAAAATGTTCACTTGCTGCCTAATATATCCCACCCACGAACAGGTGCCGTGATGAAGAGATAATCAGTGTTATTCACTTCATAAGGTCATGATGCTATGCCTGATTGGTGTATATAATATGGAGCGACATGTAATAATGCTGTAATATTTGCTGAGAAAAGCTGACATTATTGACATTAAATTATTCTGCCAAGTGCATAAAAGTGAAAAGACAAAAACTGTCTTTGGAAGTTTTAGTAGATTTCCATATCATTGATTGTAAGTCCAGTGCAACCCACAATTGAGTTTAACAATCGTTCGGAGGTATTGCAGACAGACTTTTTTTTATTTTTTATTGTTGGTCTATTTGTATACATATGCATCACGTTTTGTTTACTTTATTTGAATGATAAACATCCCTGCTGCGTTGCCACTTGATGACTGGGCCCAGGAAGCAAAAGCTGAGCACCAAAGTTGAGAAACAAAAGCTGAAGTTGCTCATGCAAAACATGTCGATGTGAGCGTCTGGAGTCATGTGCGTGTTTGTGCTGACTTCATATGAAGAGGGAACAGTGTCTTGTTGAAGCTCCTCTGTCAGTGTCCTGTGATAGGCCAGCAGGTGTTTGTGTGCTGTTCAGCACATTTTCCCTTCCCGGAGTCAAATCAATACGGAGAGCTGGAACCTCCTGCAGCCCTGGAAACTCAGCACGCTCCAGCCTACCCGGGGAATTGAATATCCTTATGTGAGCTGTATGTTGTTAGATGGGTCTTTAGCATCAAGGTCAAGGGTGTCATGACATGGAGCATGAGTTTTCTTTACAGGATGAGATTTAGACACATAGGCAGCACAATTTTTGGTCAGTGTACCATGCACATCATGAAAGTGATGTATTTTCCTGTAAAACGTACCTCAATAATCTTTGTTTTATTTGTAGCAAGGCAGCTCGCTAGGTTTTGGAAACTAGCCATAATGAGGATTTATAGTGAATAAAATGATTCGTTTTGAAGCCATCAGTCACAGAGGCCTGAATGAATACATCATAATTACAGCGTTTCCTCTAATGCATGCAAGTTGTTGTGTTTTTAATCGCTTTTTACGGCAGGCGGCGTGTTATCGGCACACAATGCTGGCTCATTTGCATTCTTGTTCTCTTTACAACAGTTTAAGGTCGTTTGTAGTGAAATGACAAGCTGTCTTGAATAATTACTGTAGGACGAGGAGGAAGGCACATTTATAAGCTTGTTTCACAGCTGCGTGTTTGATTACATGTGTTCTTCAGGTGCTTTATTAATCTTATTAACCCACTTTGGTCAGTGTTCGACAGAGTGATTGTCCCCATGGAGGTCCTTTAGAAGAATTTGAGTATCGATCTGCTCCCCATCAAGCACCTTAACAGCTCAAATCCCTGTAATTGTAATGGATACAAGTATATTCAAAGCATGGATTTTTGTGGATTTCTGAATAACAGTAATAGATGATACAATGCATTTGTAAAGCAGAATGAGCAAATGTTAAGAAATCAGGTGACAACACTAAAAGCAGCAGACACCATTTGTGATATTCGTTCAAACTGTACATAGGCAAATATATATATTACATAAATATTGCAAATATTAAATGGTGTGAAGTGCTTTGCAATCTGCTTTTTTCCTGATACACTATATTGCCAAAAGTTTTGGGATGTCTGCCTTTACATGCACATGAACTTTAATGACATCCCATTCTTAATCCGTAGGGTTTAATATGGAGTTGTCCCACCTTTTGCAGCTATAACAGCTTCAACTCTTCTGGGAAGGCTTTCCACAAGGTTTAGGAGTGTTTACTGGAATTTTTGACCATTCTTCCAGAAGCGCATTTGTGAGGTCAGGCACTGATGTTGGACGAGAAGGCCTGGCTCACAGTCTCCGCTCTAATTCATGCCAAAGGTGTTCTATTGGGTTGAGGTCAGGACTCTGTGCAGGCCAGTCAAGCTCCTCCACACCAAACTCACTCATCCATGTCTTTATGGACCTTGCTTTGTGCACTGGTGCGCAGTAATGTTGGAACAGGAAGAGGCCATCCCCAAACTGTTTCCACAAATTTGGGAACATGAAATTGTCCAAAATATCTTGGTATGCTGAAGCATTAAGAGTTCCTTTCACTGGAACTAAGAGGCCAAGCCCAACCTCTGAAAAACAACCCCACACCATAATCCCCCCTCCACCAAACTTTACACTTGGCACAATGCAGTCAGGCAAGTACCGTTCTCCTGGCAACCGCCAAACCCCGACTCGTCCATCGGATTGCCAGACAGAGAAGCGTGATTGGTCACTCCAGAGAACACGTCCAGTGGCGGCGTGCTTTACACCACTGCATCTGGCGCTCTGCATTGCACTTGTTGATGTAAGGCTTGGATGGATGCAGCTGCTCGGTCATGGAAACCCATTCCATGAAGCTCTCTACGAACTGTTCTTGAGCTAATCTGAAGGCCACACGAAGTTTGGAGGTCTGTAGCTATTGACTCTGCAGAAAGTTGCCGACTTCCATGCGCTGACCCCGCTCTGTGATTTTACGTGGCCTACCACTTCATGGCTGAGTTGCTGTTGTTCCCAATTGCTTCCACTTTGTTATAATACCACTAACAGTTGACTGTGGAATATTTAGTTGTGAGGAAATTTCACGAATGGACTTATTGCACAGGTGGCAACCTATCACGATACCACGCTTGAGTTCACTGAGCTCCTGAGAGCGACCCATTCTTTCACAAATGTTTGTAGAAGCGTCTGCATGCCTAGGTGCTTGATTTTATACACCTGTGGCCATGGAAGTGATTGGAACACCTGAATTCAATGATTTGGAGGGTGTCCCAATACTTTTGGCAATATAGTTTATGTACTGTTTAAAAGAGTTATAACAAGGTCAGTCGTTTTGCATGTTTCAAACATTAGAAATTTTGCCGTCGTCTTATTAATTGTGTTGCGTTTCATAATTGTGTATCTGCTTAACGGGACCCATCAACAGGTTTGGAACAACTTGAGTGTGAAATTTGACAGATTTTGACAGAATTTAAATTTTTGGGTGAACTGTCCCTTTAAATTTGTAATAGGCTGTTTAATGTGTTCACAAGGTTCATAAAGTCATCATGGTTAATGGTTTGCATCTTTAGATGTTTGTCTGCACAATAATACTACTAATAAAAATGTATTATTAGCCTATTGTTGTTGTTTTTGTAATAAAAATAATTCTTATATACTGTGGAAGTACCATGATACTTTGTTCTTGAGCTATTTAGATGATACTCCAAAGTATTTCAAAGAATACAGCTTTATTACTGTACTAGTACTAATCTATAAAATCATGGTAACACCATAGTATTGCCATTTGATATAATGGCTGTACCATGGCACACCCACAGTACTGTTTTGTAAAGGCAGACACGGAATATGCAGCGTTTCAGAGGTTTAATACTAATTACGTTCTATATTATAGCCAAAGGCGTCGCCCCGCCCCTTTAAACGCTTACTGGCCGCGTCCGCCCCGCCCCTTTTGAACGCATATTATACGCATTGGACGCCGGTGCTGAGGAGACGCGCGCGGATAGTAACGCCACAGATGCGCTCAGATGAGGCGTGAGAACGACACGATTCACCGATACTACAGCCGCTTTCACGCTAAAATGCGACTCTCAGCACATCATAAAGCATAAGCGCTTTATATATGATGGATATTTATGCTGTTGGCGGATGGATTAACACGGTAAGAGCATCGCGTGATCTCTGTGTGCAATGCGCGTGACAGATGAGCGCAGCTTTTCTGACATTGACATTGAAAAGACGCGCATCGATATTTGACAGATGACTTTATCGAATTGCATGCGATCGGTGCGGATGTATGAAATGATGATCTGTTGGTATGGAGATGGTTTGATGGTGTAGTAGGGAAGCAGAGTTGCGCATGATGCTGTAGGTGATGAATGCATTGCTCGTGTACGTGAGGGATAACCTGAAACCTCCAGCTTTATGCATTGCATTTGAATGATTATTTAGTTGAGTCTGCAATGCGAGTTCAAACAGCCGCTTATTCACGTTGACTATCTTGTGCATGCAACTTATTTATTGTATGCAACAGACATTTCCCTAGTGTTCATTTGCCATATGTGGTGATGTCATTATTATTATTAATAACGTTATGTAATGCAGTCGCTGATGCATGGCCAGGGCTGGGGAACCTGCTAGTGAAAGTGAACTAACCTCTAATGATGCCTGATGAAATGGTCTGCTTGTGTCACGTGATGTGGGATGCTCTGGGGCTATACGTCATCGTGCGATGGTGCCTAGAGACTAATGTTGCATGCTGGAGCTGCAGTGTGCATGAGCAGGAACCCTTTTTTTATACATAAAATTTGGCAATTCTGTCATTATTTACTCAGACTCGTCTCATTCCAAACTTGTATGTCGCTATAAATTTCACTGGAAAAGCAAAAAGAAGTATTTAAGAACCTTCAAACATCTCTTTTCCATACAAGCACAGTTCTTATAGTGATCATGGCTGTTGAGGTGCAAGTGATGGTATTTTGGCTATCTCTTAAAGACTTTTAACTTTATTTATCCTGACTTTGTGGAAAAAGAAGTACACTTGCATAATTTGAAAAAAGACTATTACGGTCATAAAAGAACATACTTAAGTGTGAACCAAATGTAATGTTTTTGGACACTTAAAGGCACAATATGTAAGATTTCTGGATTAAAATATCCAAAAACCACTAGAACAGTGTTATATATTTTGTTGACTTATGTACTTGCATTATCCCAGATGTTTCCAAGAATGTTTAAATCCAGAGAAATAAGCCATTTTAGCCAGGACACGGACTGTGTCCGTGCATCGCCTATCAATGACATCATACCCGCATTACCCTCGATTTACGGTTTTATTTTGTAGAAACCATGGAAACACCAAAGACACTTTAATATATTATCTGTTTTATTAGACAGGCAATCAACTGTTTGGACACATTCATCGACAGAAAACGAATCATTGTTATACAGCTCAACACAGTTAGTCTTATTGTTTAAATCTGGTTTTCTTGATTTACCGCGAGTACCATGTTTTACCATGCCTAATATCGATCTAGCTCAATGCAGTGCAACAAGTGTCTCATAGTAGCCGCCGAGCGAACACACAGAGTAGCATTATAACATAGCTTTCAACACACTCAAATAATGTATTTAATATGATAAAACAGTGCTGTGTTACCCTACATACGCATGAGTGGAAGAAGCGGAAGCGCTCGTCTGCGGCAGAATAAAAGCTCCGTGAAATCCAGGCGTCATCAAGCTACGCCTTTGTTTTGAATAAGTGACCTCTAGCGGCGAAAAATTACTTATGTAATTTGCAATTAAATGACTATGTATTCTAGTTAAAAATTATATATTAAATGCAATTAGTCAAACTTTTTGACCCATTTACATGGTATGTAATTTCATAATTCTATTGCCATTGAAACATGGTTAAAGTGTGCCGAATGTACTGACAAGCATTTATGGAAAACTAAAATATACTTTAATGTCATTTTTACTGAAACTGTTTTTAAACATATTTGTAATTTCACATTTTATAATGAGGATGTTGAAATTTAGTACACGTTTAGGGTCCAATTCTCACTATTAATGAGCATGCATATTACTAGGATATTGGCTGTTTATTAGTACTAATAAAGCACATATTAATGCCTTATTCTGCATGACCATATTCTACATCCCTTAATCCACCCAATACCTAAACTTCACAACTACCTTACTATTAATAAGCAGTAAATTAGGAGTTTATTGAGGCAAAAGTTGTAGTTAATAGTGTTCCTCAAACTAAAGTGTGACCTATATTAACTTTAAATGTAACATTGAATAACACACTACAGTTAAAATGATTATCGTACTTTACATGTGCTTTAGTATGTTAGTCATCACATCAATATAAGTGTACTTCTTTAAAGCACAACAAAAAATATTAAAACATGTTTTAAAATATACTTTAAAGTAAAACATTTAATTTGACATTATTATAGTGCACTTTTAAGAAATTGCATTCTCTTTAAGTAGACTTAACTGGCTCTTTATTTCATTAATATTATATTATCTGCAAGTACATTTAAAAATACTTATAATTTGAAGTATATACTATAATTTGAAGTACACTACAAATGCACATTCAATACAATTACAATCAGATTGGGTGGTCAGGGTGGTCTAAAAAATTTTTTTTTAGGAAGTGTAAATCTAATAGTCTACAGAAAGAGATTTCATTTTTAACCAAACTAAACTGTGGCATTAAAATGTCTGTGTATTCGCTGCATCTTCTATTCAGGGTGAAATCATTCTAGATCATATTTATCTGTCGTATGATAGATATAACTCTGTCAGGTGTTATTCGACAGCTTTGTGTGGGAACAGACCAAAAATTTAAAAAGTTATTATCTGATAATCTGAAGAAATGTCATTCATGATTACATTCAGATTTAAATAAAACATCATTGTCAGTGATACCAAACGGAATTGTTTCTCAGATACATGCTAACAAAAGTGCAAGATTGAGATTAAAGGGGTTATGAACTGCATTGTTTTATGTTTCCTGTGGTGCACTTATAATGTTAGTATGATTTTTACTTCAAAATCACCCTGATTTTAGCCTCTGATTTGAACGCCCTGCTGTGATTGGCTGCTGTGAGACTTCAGTGTAAACGCCCACTGCTGTGATTGGTTACTGTGAGACTTCAGGGTAACTGCCCACTGCTATGATTGGCTGCTGTGAGACTTCAGTGTAAACGCCCACTGCTGTGATTGGCTGCTGTGAGACTTCAGTGTAAACGCCCTGCTGTGATTGGCTGTTGTGAGACTTCAGTGTAAACGCCCACTGCTGTGATTGGCTAACATCTTTGCATATGAAATAAGTATTACATGTGGAACTCTCTCGAAAACTTTTAACATGTTTTTACTATTACAGCTCTCAAGGTTATCTAATTGTGAAAATGTATCTAATTGTGTTGATTACAGCATTATATTTATTTAGATCTATGGCATATTCAGATCATGGCATGAAAGGTTGCAGTGATGAGCATTAGCCGATCACAGACGTGTTGAGCACATGAATGCAGTGATCTCGTCAGTGCAACTTGATTTCTGCACACTAACGAATGCTTTCATCATAACTAACAGTGCAAACACAATGTAAATAAGAGATTCGTTGATTTATTACGGGAGTTTTGGCGAGAGTCCAGAACTCAGTCACTGATAAACTCGCGCTGTTTGATTGACAGCTCTAGCGATTGTAAAGGGAGCGTTATTTGATCGCTTTCTATATATTATTTAATCACAGTTTAACTAACAGACTATGTTCATCCTACTAAGAGAAACAATGTGAATTTGAGTGTTTAGTCACTGGTTTGATTTACTGACACATAGACAAAGATCATCTGACTGTACAATCATTGTATTACTGTCGAGTCCATATTGTAAAAGTCTGTTTGCAAACCCTGCACAGAAATTGCGAATGATTTACCAAAGAATCCACAGTGAAATGTACCGAATACAAATAAATAATCCTTTGGAAGGTAAAGTTTTTTTTTTTTTAGTCCAGTGATCCTGTATTGCTCTTCTCTCCTCGTCATCTCACTAACACTCCAGTGGGCGGGACCAAAGTTGCAATGATGAAGTAGGCTGTAGTATGAAGTAGTATGATTGATCTTCTGCAGAAGCGCTCTTTCATAGATAGGCACATTACACAATGAGTCGGTTACAATAAAAGCTGTTTTTGGACTAACAAGGAAGTTTTCAGTTCTGAAACTTACAGGATATTCTGACAGTATGATGACCTCTTATATGTCAAAAGCTCAAGGATTTGAATTCTTAGTTCATGACCCCCTTAAGAGAATATTTTTAGTGAATATAATGACTAAAATGTTATATTTTGTTACTCACACAAAGCTCTCATACTTCAGTGCACAGCTCATATACTATACTATACTTATACTATAATGATTTTTTTGCTTTGTTTCTTGTAGCTTGACAGACATGGTCACTGTGAACTGTTATTATATGGAAGAAAGCTGAATTCTCCTTTAGTTTTAAAAATACAGCATGCAGAATTGAACAGAATTTTCATCTGGATAAAGTATTTCTTTATACGATCAGTCCTTTGCATTGATAACTGTCCACAGGAAATGATGTTGCCTTCAGTCTCACTGAACCTCATTAAACTCAGTCAAAATTGCATTACATACAGTATTATCACTCACTCTCTCTCTCGCGCGCTCTCTCTCTCTCTCTCTCTCTCTCTCTCTCTCTCTCTCTCTCTCTCTCTCTCTGTCTCTCTCTGTCTCTCTCGTGTGTTGCAGGGGCCGTCTCTTAAACATTACATACACGCTCAACTGACTCATATGTTTCTATTTTTACTCCGTATCCAAAAGCATCCACTGCATGATTTGTGCAGCCTGTGAGGAAACAGAAAGAACAGTTTCACGAGGTCACATCATCATAAATCACGAAGAAGAGCTCAATGCAACTGTAAAAACCTGCTGTAACTTTCAGAAATTAAAATATTCGCCCAGCCTCAAAAGATAACATAGAACAGATACTATTATTCCTATGTTGCAGTGTTGCTTATGTAGTATTCATTCATATTTTGAATTAGCTTTTATTTTTATATTTTCCTTTAATTTTGTGATGTGCTTTTGTCATTTTTATTATATATATATAACTTTAATTTAGCTTTTATTTCCTCTGGATGAATCGCTTGTTGTATTCCTCAATTTTAAGTCACTTAATGCTAGCAATGTATTAAACCATGTTAACAACGTGTTAATTTGTGCTAGTAATGTGGTAAAACATGTTAGCAATATGTTAAAAATCATGTTAGCAACATGTTAAAACATGCTAGCAAAATGCTAATTCATGCTAGCAACATGTTAATTTATGTTAGGATTGAGCTAAAAATGCTTGCAACATGTTAATTCATGTTAGCAACATGCTAATTCATGCTAGCAGTGTGTGCTAAAAATTATAGAAATGTGTTAAAACATGTTAACGACATGGTATAACATATTAGCAATGTGTTAAAATATGTTAATTCTTGTTAGCAATGTGCTAAAACATGTTAATTCTTGTTAGCAATGTGCTAAAACATGTTAGCAACATGTTAATTCATGTTACCAATGTGTTAAAACATGTTAGGCTTGAGCTAAAAAAAAATGCTAGTAACATGCTAATACATGCTAACAACATGTTAAATCATGTTAGAAAATATGGTAATTCATGCTAGCGATGTGTTAAACCATGTTAACGTGTTAATTCATGTTAGCAACATGCTAATTCATGATAGCAAAATGCTAGTTCATGTTAGCAACATGCTTATTCAAACTAGCAATGTGTTAAAAATGCTAGCAATGTGTTAAAACATGTTAGTGAAATGCTAATTCATGTTAGCAATGTGTTAAAACATGCTAGCGAAAAAAAGAAAGCTTATAAACTTTGAAATGTTCAGACAAGGCTTTGTCAAGCCAACATAATTTAACTTTCTCAACAAACTTTACTTTCTAGCTCTGTTATATTGTATTTGTCAGCTTTGTTTCAGTTAAAGATAATGATTTTTAATAGCTGTAGTTTTAGTTAACAATAACAGCACTGCTCTATTGGGTAGCAAGTAACTAAACGCAATGCTAAATTAACGTAATTATACAGTGGGGAGAACAAGTATTTGATACACTGCCGATTTTGCAGGTTTGCCCACTTACAAAGCATGTAGAAGTCTGTAATTTTTATCATAGGTACTCTTCAACTGTGAGAGACGGAATCTAAAACAAAAATCCAGAAAATCACATTGTATGATTTTTAAGTAATTAATTTGCATTTTATTGCATGACATAAGTATTTGATACATCAGAAAAGCAGAACTTAATATTTGGTACAGAAACCTTTGTTTGCAATTACAGAGATCATACGTTTCCTGTAGTTCTTGACCAGGTTTGCACACACTGCAGCAGGGATTTTGGCCCACTCCTCCATACAGACCTTCTCCAGATCCTTCAGGTTTCGGGGCTGTCGCTGGGCAATACGGACTTTCAGCTCACTCCAAAGATTTTCTATTGGGTTCAGGTCTGGAGACTGGCTAGGCCACTCCAGGACCTTGAGATGCTTCTATCCCTGATGTCCTTACACAGCTCTCTGGTCTTGGACATTGTGGAGAGGTTGGAGTCTGTTTGATTGAGTGTGTGGATAGGTGTCTTTTATACAGGTAACGAGTTCAAACAGGTGCAGTTAATACAGGTAATGAGTGGAGAACAGGAGGGCTTCTTAAAGAAAAAGTAACAGGTCTGTGAGAGCCGGAATTCTTACTGGTTGGTAGGTGATCAAATACTTATGTCATGCAATAAAATGCAAATTAATTATTTAAAAATCATACAATGTGATTTTCTGGATTTTTGTTTTAGATTCCGTCTCACAGTTGAAGAGTACCTATGATAAAAATTACAGACTTCTACATGCTTTGTAAGTGGGCAAACCTGCAAAATCGGCAGTGTATCAAATACTTGTTCTCCCCACTGTATGTTTCACTCAAAGTGGCTTAGATGTTTCAGTTGACCAGTTAATGTTAAAGAACTGGTTAAAAAACTATTGCACAAATTAGGGTGTTGTTTGGTAGTTTATGTGTGATGTGTAAATGTATGTGCATTAATATATTAAGTTTGATTGTGTCACTCTAATAAGTATCCCTATTGTTTTTGTGCCCAATAAATAGTGTTCTTTCTATTTGAATCATATAATCTCGTAATTAGGTACTGTACTTTAATTATTGCCAACTTATATAACTTCAATATCATTAACTACTTCTTATTAGTAGCTTGTAGTGTATTTAACTGCCTTTCCTAAAGGACTATAGTTGAAATACTTTAAATTATAATGGTCTTGTAGCTTGGCTGTTTTTTGATGTAACTTTATAAGTGGACGTGATGAAAACTGTATGATGTGACCCTTTAATTAGTGCTTGACCTCAATGTGTTCAGGTCACATGAAGGTCCCTGAATTTCTCTTGCACTGAAGTCCTGATGTTTTGTTATTTTTAGCTTGTTTTGTGCATGTGAAAAGCTTTGCTATCTCCGCTCTGGCGATTGCATCTTTCTGTTTGCTCATATGGGTCAAGGAGCTTTAACAAAGCTTTTCACTCAAAAGACTTTCATTTTAGGGGCCTTTCCCACACACCAGGAACACAGCGGCTGTTTTCTGTCCTGTGGTTATGAGCGCTTTGTGGTTACATGATAGATGATGCCTATAAAGTTTGCATTTCCTGCTTTTAGTGTATGTAATGATTTTTCTTCTACATATCGTTGCTGTCGGGCATATTTTATCATTTTCGTTTTTATATTCTTTTTTTTATCACTACTATTGGTCACCCTTTACGTCTGTCTGTGGGTTTTGCAAAATATTTAACCAATTAAAAGAGTGTGACTAAACCTCGTAACTCCATTGGCTGCTCAAACTGTCAGTCAAACCTCATAACTCCGCCCATCTCTATTGTGAATGAAGTGCCACACGCAATTTGGACCGTCTCTGCTTGTTTGCAGTGCAATGGTAAATAAAGAACTGGTTGTTTGAATAAGTACAGCGTTTTCTGTACTCAAGGAATACTGAGGGCCAGATTTACTAAACAGAGCAAATTAGCGTGAGAGCACAATTCCAAAAAAGCGCTGATGCGAGTGGAAAGTTCAGCACGTGATCTACTGACGACGCACAAATTAAAGAACACAGACGCAGCCGGATCATTTCCATAATGACCAACACAATCTACCAAGAGCAGTGCAAATTAGCATCTGGTTTAAGACATGCTTTTTTTTTTATGGGTAAATTGACTAGCGCAAACCTTAGTAAATCACCTTGCGTGATTCATTTAAAGACCCCCTGTGGTGAAAATCAAGTTTTTAATGTTGTTTATATGTCTATGTGGTGTTTTTAAAATGCCAAACCATGTGCAAATTCATGTCAACACCATTGCTGAGTATTTGCTCCTTAAAACTGCAGTGAACCAAAGACAGTCTCAAAAAGTTTGAAATCGCTGGTGTTCCTTGCATCACAAACTACCTTGTAACCAATCACGTCATGAGGGGGCGGGCTTTAGCATATCATTAACTATGACCGCTCTGAAGCAGGGGAGTCTCAAGAGAAGCCAGGTTATCCCGGGATATTTTTCTGTTGATGTGAAAAATCGGGTACATTTAGCAATATAGCGGGTGAATTATGTATATCATGTATATTACGATGTTATGATGAACTATATGACTTTCTCCACTGACGTTTTATGATGTTCAAAGTGTTTCTAAGGATACTGATTTTTAGAAGGCAGCTGTCTGACTCTGAGATGGCGAACATTAGCAACACATTATTAGCTGTTTGATAACACAGTCAAGCAAAAGGATAATCATATTAATTACCGTTATGTGTCCGACGTTGTAAAGGGAGATACAATTGTGCAGCGTTTACTACAGTAAAGTTGGCAGAGTGGATCTCTGAGCTGGAATGAGTGAGTGGAGACGGGGCTAATTTGCATATTCACGGATCCACGTATACTAATGAGGCAATGGTGTAGAGTTACATTCAAGCTATTTTAAGGGATGAAGAATTTTTTTTTCATAGGAAAAAACGTTTAAATATGCAATTTTGGTGATCAAAGATGAGTTTTAAGGGACCTTTAATTGACTGAACTAATTGAATGGCTGAAAATTATTAAAGAACTTTACGTTGATGAAATGTAATGCGATGCACTTACTGCCTCAGATGCGGCCATTCCATGACGGACAAAAGACGTATGTCTGAAATTTGGTGGTCAAAAACCTTTTGCGCTTGATTTTTGTAAAATGATAATAATATAATGACACAAGCAAGTGTGTCATTAAACACACACTATCAACTTTGACAGTGCGGTGTTTAATTATTTAAAATATACAGTGTTTTTTTCCATTTCCTGAAAAGTAGCATTTTTTTCCCCGACCGATAGCAACGATATGTGAATGTATTGTTCTACAAATAGATTTGTCTTGTGAATCGTATGAAGAGTGTCTGGGTAATTTTTCACCCCAAAAAGTGCATTTTAAAGCCATTATCATGACAATTGTTCACTTTTTCTTTTGATTTTGGGGTGAAATATCCCATTTTTAGTAAGATGCACAAGAGTACATTTTGAAAGCAGAATGTCTTGCAAACTCATTTCGTTGGAATTTTTGTGTTGCATCACAAAAACAACAAAGGTGCATTTTAAAACCATTATCATGAAATTTTTGTTTTTTCTTTAATTTTTGGGAGGAAATATACCATTTTTAGTGAGATGCATGGGACTACATTTGAAAGCAGAAATGGATCAGAAATCAGGTTCAGACTTGCAGACTGGATGTTTTCACATGAATTATTGCGTGGCATCATTTTTGGACCGTGTACATTAGGCCGCTTCGTGACCCCGCGGCTTCTCCTCAGGGCATTTTGTGGTCTGTGTTTGACTTGGCCTGATTTCAATTTTATGAGACAAACTCCTGCCATGTTCACGAGTGGAAGTGGATTACAGAGATTAGAGATTGAGGAGCACAGATTGACTGACAGCACAGACGCAACACAAAAACAAGGTCATAGACTGGGAAGCTCGTTGGCTGGGAATATGATGGAATTGTCGGGAGCAGCCGGGATGAACCATCCAACATGGTCTCCTATGTCAGTGTTATTCTGAATATCACTTTTTCATGAATGTTAAAAGACCAGTGAATAGTATAATAATATATGGCATAGGAATAGTATATCACCCAACAATGTATTCATCATTTATTTGTGAATTGTTAGAGCCTTTCATTTAAAGATGTATACACATCTTCACATTACAAGAGTAAAATTACAAAGTTATAATTTTGATAATAAACTTAAAGGGGACCTATTATTCTCCTTTTTAAAAGATCTCAGGTGTCCCCAGAATGTGTCTGAAGTTTCAGCTCAAAATACCCCACAAATCATTTACTATACCATGCTGTAAATGCCCATTTTTGAGTGGAAGGAAAAACATGCTATTTTTACGCCTGTATCTTTAAATTCAAATGAGCTGCTGCTCCCCGCCCCCTATCCAGAAGAGGGCGGAGCCTGTACAGCTCGTGCCTCGGATACTCTGCCAAAACTAAAACATGTTTGGTTTTGATGGTCATCTCTATCGCGGTCACACTCATGTGACACTGCAGTTCTTCATCATCATGAAAGTTTATTATCTGCATTCGTTTTAAAGCCATAATAGTCTAAACTTCTGATATATGGTTTTCTGAGGGTCCCTTGAATATTAAACCAAGCTCTCTTTCACGTCTTATTGCGCTTGAACTGTCAAATACACACAAGATTATGTCAAAATTTCTTACTTGAATGCTGCTGTTAAATGCTCTGGCAAGGAGATAAACATGGCGGACTGTGTACAGCTCACTGAGGGGCGGGGCTATGCTAACTCTGTCTGTAGTTGTGGGCGGGCCTGTACAATATGACGTCACATTGCTAGAATCTGCAGACGGCTCATTCTGAGACACTGCTTATGATTAAAAAAAAGTAGGTGGATTTCTACCATTATAGGGTGGTTGTGTACACACACTGCCGACACACATTTATGTTCAAACACCATGCAAAAGTGAATTTTGCATAATAGATCCCCTTTAAATAAATACCAAGTTCTGTCATAAAACTCTAGATGGCGCAGGTTGATGAGTCCTTAATGCAACCTGCTGACAATTACATTAACTACACGGCACAAGCTGATTGGTTCCAATGAGCTTGATGCTCAACATTTAAATAGTTTCCTCTGAAATCCTCCATCTTCCCCAGCTCCACCAGTATATCATGTTTTCTACAAACAGCACAGCTGTCTTCAACATTGATAATATAAGAGACTTCGTTCAAAAACTTTAAAAAATCTTACCGACCCCAAACTTTTGACTGAATAAATTCAACATACACTCACCTAAAGGATTATTAGGAACACCTGTTCAATTTCTCATTAATGCAATTATCTAATCAACCAATCACATGGCAGTTGCTTCAATGCATTTAGGGGTGTGGTCCTGGTCAAGACAATCTCCTGAACTCCAAACTGAATGTCAGAATGGGAAAGAAAGGTGATTTAAGCAATTTTGAGCGTGGCATGGTTGTTGGTGCCAGACGGGCCGGTCTGAGTATTTCACAATCTGCTCAGTTACTGGGATTTTCACGCACAACCATTTCTAGAGTTTACAAAGAATGGTGTGAAAAGGGAAAAACATCCAGTATGCGGCAGTCCTGTGGGCGAAAATGCCTTGTTGATGCTAGAGGTCAGAGGAGAATGGGCCGACTGATTCAAGCTGATAGAAGAGCAACTTTGACTGAAATAACCACTCGTTACAACCGAGGTATGCAGCAAAGCATTTGTGAAGCCACAACACGCACAACCTTGAGGCGGATGGGCTACAACAGCAGAAGACCCCACCGGGTACCACTCATCTCCACTACAAATAGGAAAAAGAGGCTACAATTTGCACGAGCTCACCAAAATTGGACAGTTGAAGACTGGAAAAATGTTGCCTGGTCTGATGAGTCTCGATTTTTGTTGAGACATTCAGATGGTAGAGTCAGAATTTGACGTAAACAGAATGAGAACATGGATCCATCATGCCTTGTTACCACTGTGCAGGCTGGTGGTGGTGGTGTAATGGTGTGGGGGATGTTTTCTTGGCACACTTTAGGCCCCTTAGTGCCAATTGGGCATCGTTTAAATGCCACGGCCTACCTGAGCATTGTTTCTGACCATGTCCATCCCTTTATGACCACCATGTACCCATCCTCTGATGGCTACTTCCAGCAGGATAATGCACCATGTCACAAAGCTCAAATCATTTCAAGTTGGTTTCTTGAACATGACAATGAGTTCACTGTACTAAAATGGCCCCCACAGTCACCAGATCTCAACCCAATAGAGCATCTTTGGGATGTGGTGGAACAGGAGCTTTGTGCCCTGGATGTGCATCCCACAAATCTCCATCAACTGCAAGATGCTATCCTATCAATATGGGCCAACATTTCTAAAGAATGCTTTCAGCACCTTGTTGAATCAATGCCACGTAGAATTAAGGCAGTTCTGAAGGCGAAAGGGGGTCAAACACAGTATTAGTATGGTGTTCCTAATAATCCTTTAGGTGAGTGTAATTCGCTTATATTGCAGCTGAAACTCTGGTATGTTAATGAAAGTAAAGGACCACTTTTGCACTTATAATCCATTTATCTGTACAGAGAAGTCTGTCTTATCAAAATGTAGATTAGATTAACATCAGTTCATCAGGTCGAGACATTGGGTGTCGTCAGATCAGCCTGAACAGATGGTCATTCGTGAGGCTCACAGGAGGGAGACGTTTGTTTTGATGGTGTCTGACATCAGTGATTTTTCAGATCGTGACTCATTTGTTACAGTACATCCCATAATCAGTTTATTTTTCCACACCGGCAGTGATGGTTTTCTATTGTCCTCATGTCAAGTGTTTTTTGTACAGTGTTTCTGCAGTGGTTGTTTAGCAGCTCAGGCTGCTGGATTGGGAGTTTTTTGTTTCAAAGCCTTTCACAAGACTCCCATTGTCCTCCGTATCAAATGGGCTCATTATGCAGAATTAGCGCTGGGCCTTCAGCGTGGAATGGGCCGCATTGGCAGTCCTCACAGTAGCATGGAAAGGTTTTATTCAAGGCTGCATTGCATTATGAGACTAGACTGCTATTGATAAGACTGAAGGGGGTCTGATAAGAAGGGTCTGGTGAATTCACATCAAGAAAAAAAAATCACACTGGCTTTACATTTTAGAAAGACTGTGTGCACATGAAATATTGTTTCTCATGCAAAATTATTCAAGCTGAACCCACCACTGACTGTGATTTAGGCTGGGTTAAAAAATATTGATTTCTCGATTAATCGATTCCCGCTTTGAACAACCGATATATTCTTAAAGGGATTGTTCACCCCAAAATGAAAATTCTGTCATTATTTACTCGCCCTCATGTCGTTCCAGACCTGTAAGACTTTCGTTCATCTTCAGAACACAAATGAAGATCTTTTTGATGAAATCTGAGATATTTCTGTCCCTCCATTGACAGCAACGCAACTACCACTTTGACGCTTCAAAAAGTTCATAAAGAGATGATAAAACTAATCCATATAAACTGAGCGGTTTAGTCCAAATTTTCTGATGAGACTTGATCGCTTTATATGATGAACAGATTGCATTTAGGCTTTTTATTCACATATTTTCGTGGCACAGACCTGGCAACCCTGATATATAGCCTGTTATTGTGTATGCGAGTGCACTACATACAGTGTGTTTCATATATGAATTTCTCTTTAGTCATAGAAATTAACATTTTAGGTTGCAGAAGCGGCATATGCTGTCAGAATATTTTTTCTGATTGTCACACTATTTTACAGCTAGATAAAAGTCATAGCTCTATCCATCTAATGTATTGCATTGTGTATACAGTAAAGAGAAAAGCACCTATATAGAGGAAACATGTGGTGGTAAAGAGGCTCATATGTTTAATAATTCACATCCATCTGTAGCTCTGCGCTGGGTTAAAAGGGTCAGCTGGCATCAGCAGTAGTGAGACGAGAGGGGAGATGGCACAGTACAGGCACGTTCACACTTTACAGATGACAAGGTCAAAGGCCACGGATAAGCCTCGACTCCTTTGAGTGCCCTCATTGCTATAGTTGGTGATTTTCACTGAGATGCTGAACAAATGCTCCTGTTAACCTTCATAGCACAACTACACTGGGGGGAAAAAATGGTGTAGGATACTTTTTAAACAATTTTTATTCAGAAAATTGTTAGTAAATTTCACAAATTATTACATAGAAATGGCATTGAATATGAAATTTTGATGTAGATTGAAATAGTAGTTTCTTGTAAAACGTACTCCAATAATCTGTTATTTACAACAACTAAAAGTAATTTTTGTACAAAATTCAAGATGCATTAAGCCTTGTTTATACTTTCGTCTGGCTCCACAGCGCGAGCCTCCGCTGACACCTCCCCAAACAGACGAGGCGTTTATACTTGACACGCTCGCCGTTGTACTATTCTTTGAAACGACAGAGGGCAGCTCAGAGTAATTGTTCTATAAACCATTAAGAAACAGTGGTGAGAAGTAAAGTACACAAGTGACAATGTTTACTTTAGTACACTTCACCAAAAACACACTACAGTAAACCTTGAGATTATTACTTGTGACATTAGAACAAAATATATGAATGAGAACATGTATGTACAGTGGGGAGAACAAGTATTTGATACACTGCCTATTTTGCAGGTTTTCCTACTTACAAAGCATGTAGAAGTCTGTAATTTTTATCATAGGTACTCTTCAACTGTGAGACGGAATCTAAAACAAAAATCCAGAAAATCACATTGTATGATTTTTAAATAATTAATTTGCATTTTATTGCATGACATAAGTATTTGATCACCTACCAACCAGTAAGAATTCCGGCTCTCACAGACCTGTTCGTTTTTCTTAAAGAAGCCCTCCTGTTCTCCACTCATTACCTGTATTAACCGCACCTGTTTGAACTCGTTACCTGTATAAAAGACACCTGTCCACACACTCAATCAAACAGACTCCAACCTCTCCACAATGGCCAAAACCAGAGAGCTGTGTAAGGACATCAGGGATAAAATTGTAGACCTGCACAAGGCTGGGATGGGCTACAGGACAATAGGCAAGCAGCTTGGTGAGAAGGCAACAACTGTTGGCGCAATTATTAGAAAATGGTAGAAGTTCAAGATGACGGTCAATCTCCCTCGGTCTGGGGCACCATGCAAGATCTCACCTCGTGGGGCATCAATGATCATGAGGAAGATGAGGGATCAGCCCAGAATTACACGGCAGGACCTGGTCAATGACCTGAAGAGAGCTGGGACCACAGTCTCAAAGAAAACCATTAGTAACACACTACGCCGTCATGGATTAAAATCCTGCAGCGCACGCAAGGTCCCCCTGCTCAAGCCAGCGCATGTCCAGGCCCGTCTGAAGTTTGCCAATGACCATCTGGATGATCCAGAGCAAGAATGGGAGAAGGTCATGTGGTGTGATGAGACAAAAATAGAGCTTTTTGGTCTAAACTCCACTCGCCGTGTTTGGAGGAAGAAGAAGGATGAGTACAACCCCAAGAACACCATCCCAACCGTGAAGAATGGAGGTGGAAACATCATTCTTTGGGGATGCTTTTCTGCAAAGGGGACAGGACGACTGCACCGTATTGAGGGGAGGATGGATGGGGCCATGTATCGCGAGATCTTGGCCAACAACCTCCTTCCCTCAGTAAGAGCATTAAAGATGGGTCGTGGCTGGGTCTTCCAGCATGACAACGACCCGAAACACACAGCCAGGGCAACTAAGGAGTGGCTCCATAAGAAGCATCTCAAGGTCCTGGAGTGGCCTAGCCAGTCTCCAGACCTGAACCCAATAGAAAATCTTTGGAGGGAGCTGAAAGTCCGTATTGCCCAGCGACAGCCCCGAAACCTGAAGGATCTGGAGAAGGTCTGTATGGAGGAGTGGGCCAAAATCCCTGCTGCAGTGTGTGCAAACCTGGTCAAGAACTACAGGAAACGTATGATCTCTGTAATTGCAAACAAAGGTTTCTGTACCAAATATTAAGTTCTGCTTTTCTGATGTATCAAATACTTATGTCATGCAATAAAATGCAAATTAATTACTTAAAAATCACTCACAGTTGAAGAGTACCTATGATAAAAATTACAGACTTCTACATGCTTTGTAAGTGGGCAAACCTGCAAAATCGGCAGTGTATCAAATACTTGTTCTACCCACTGTATACAACAAAATTAACGATCTCTATTTCACTAAATACATTTTTTTCATTTAGTTTCATGAACTTTATTAAACATGGACCTTTATGTTCATTAAAACGGCTTATGCTATTGTAGGCTCATTTTGTAAATATAAGCAACTAATTTAGACACGCAAACTGGGTGCCGGTGTGGTGAGACGTACATGCTCAGCCAGATTCGCCTCGAAGTCTTGCAGGGCATAAAAAAATGCCCTGCACACCACCAAGCGAAATGGGGTCTCACGCACTACCGCCCACTCCGCGATGACGTCATTTTTGCGCTCGTGCGGACGCGTAGAGTATAAACCAAGCTTTATGCATTACTCAAAGTTATGTTCAAGTATCTTGTTGACTGTATAACTAACTTTAACCTTGTCACCAAGACTCTACAGCAAGATTGCATTTCTTGGTTTGTAAACGAGATTTCCTTTCATCATCGCCAATTTATCCTACAATTACATTTAATTATTTTTATGAACTAATGCTGCATTTCCAAATCAGCTGTTTTACAAGGACAAGACATTATCTTGCATGCACACAACTCTGGTGACTATAGCCCTATTTGGACAGGACTAGTTTTCTAGGGGGACGTTAGAAAAATGTGTGTTTTACAGACGTACTTTGCGATTTTTAATTCCGTCCGTCTCTGCCAAGTCTGTGTTTTTCTCACACAACCTCGGTATAAATTCCAGGGCAAACTTAACAGTCCTCTGAGAAATCGATTGCTGATATTGTATTATCGTAACATTTCTCCTCGTGTTTTTTGTGCTACTGTTTGTGTACCAATTTTCGGCATGCTTTCATTTAATTTTAATATGGATGGTATGACTGCCCATTTTAATATCAGTGTCACTGTAAGATACTAGATTTCGCTGCTAGATTTCTCCTGAAGTTTACTCAAATAGGGTTTTTATAATAAATTAAAATTAAAAAAACATGCGTCATACGTGATGCATGCAAGCACAGCACATGACCTTCTGTAACGGCCACATTCACAATCCCACCTCTGTATCGGTGCATGAACTCACAGACGTCGAGTGATAAGAATTGTCCCGTCCAAATAGGGCTTATGCGTATGTTGGCACACAGCGGCTGTTCCATACAAATGCTGTTACTCGATTGTGTGAGACAACGTGAAAAGCTGCCAGAAAAATGCTCAGTGAGTAAGCAGCGTCTGGGGATAGTAATGTTTGTAGAGGTGTCAGTTCCTTCTTTACATAATGTCTGTCGTAGAAAACACGATTTGATTAGCTGAAGCTGATACTCCCTACTGCTAAGTTTGTGTAGGAGGTCTTGAATACTATTTAATCTCCTTTTTGCAAGAAAACAGACATTTACGATGTGGAACTAAATGTGAATTGAAATGTTTGTGTAACATGCCTGAAAAGGGAGAAAATAATTAACGAAGGAACGACACAGATGTAATGCTTCCTCAATGGTGGTTCAGTTGAATCTTTAATGACTACATGCATTATTTCAGTTGTGTCCTCTACAACACCGCAGGAACTTTGTACAATACCTGCCTTTGTACAAGTTGTCTAAAAGCCTTCAAAGAGCCTAATATAGACTCAAGACACTATTTCTGTCCTGCCTACAACCAGCAGATTTGAATTGATGAAAGCTGAATATGAAACCAAGCATAAGAGATAAAAAGGTTTAGATTTGCATAAGTGTTCTTAAGTGATTTACCATTCCAAGACATTTCGAAGGGCTTTTGTATTAGGGATTCAGTGCAATTCTGTTGAGCCCTCACACTGTATGTACTATGATGGTTATGAGATGATGTTGTTGCCAGGGGAAACATCATCCTCTGGCAACCATCTCCAATTCGCTCACATACATCCTGCCAACTTATTTTGCTGAACAACGCAATGCAGTTGAAGCCATTCAGAATCAGAAATGAGTGTATTTTCCAAGTACATCTGCACTGAATCTTTGCACGAGTTACTCCCCAAGGTTACCTATGCAATACTAATCAAACAAAAATTAACAATGTGGGGCTATAAAATACTAAATATTGTGCATTAATTGTTGACAATATTAAATTTAGGCTATTTAAAATTAGTATTGTGTTTTTGTGGTTATCCAGTTCCCCAGTTCATGCTTAGAATTACAGTGTAATTCAACAGTTTTGATTGCAACTTGTACAATATAAAACTAATTTTGTTTTCTCCCTCTCTTGCAGGGAACCTTAACCTAAACGAATTTAATGGGGAAAATTAGAAGAGTCTCATTAAGATGACACGCACAGATCCACCTGACATATTAGGATCAACTGCGTATCAAGATGTCAAAGTGAATTCCCTCTCGACCCACTCCAAAGCCTGTCATCCCTCAAAACAATGTGATTCCCCATCCATCAGCAAACTGGAGAACACTCGAAAAAGCAAAAAGAGGCACTGCCGTAGCTTTGACACTGAGTCTATGGACAAACTCCGATATCATACAATAGCAATGGAGTACCCATACCGAAGGGCTGAAAGGTACGCGGCCAATCCAGAGGTTACCTGGAATGCCTTAGGTCGCCAACAAGGTCATGGACTCCATCGATTTTCTTCCCCAGATATATTTAGCTACCGTCTCACCTCCCAGCCAATGACTGCTGAGATGCCTGGTGAAATTGCTGTGACAGAACAAAAGAGGAGGACTAGATCTAGAAGTGCCTCACGTGTGCAGACCAGCCTAACTCCTGTATCATTTGATGGTTCTCCTCCAGTGGCAAGGAGGGGCCGGGAAGCTCAAAGGGCACATAAAAACACTCAGCCAAGGCCAGAAGTTTCCCCAAGAAGAGAGTCTTCCTATGCTGCCACACGGGCACATGTGAACGAAGTACACCCCATCAAACTGCAGCCGCAGAGGAGTGATACAAGCAGATATTCCCCTGTATATGTGTCTGAAGGCATTGATGAAAGAAGGCCAGAGAAACCTGCTACTAGTCCTCATGTTCGGTGCCGGGTGGACATCAAACCAGATGAGTCGGCCATGCAGCAAGGTGGCCGAAAGGCAGCTACACCCCATGTGGACATACCTTGGCAGAAGTATCCTAGCAGTGGCAGTCGGAGTCTGACAGTGCCTCGCCATTTCTCCACTTCGAGGACACCAACTCCCACTGAATCCTTCACGGGAGAGTACAGACAGGCGTACCAGTATTCACAAAGTATGCCAAACAGCTACATGCAGCCTATGGAGATCCCTTTACAAAAGGTGGTCTCACCACGGGAGCCAAGGGAACACTATGGACGGGAAAGAAGGGCTCATTCAAGCCCCAATGTGCCAACTAAATTCTTCTATGCAGAGGATTTGGGGAAGTATGGATCCTCAGCTCCATCAAGGACTTATTGTCAAGATGACCGATACAGCATTCCAAGCCAACCCTACTCACCTAAAGTACAATATGTACAAGATCCAAGGACTCACATTGTTCATTCTGTACCTGCCCGGACATATTTCTCAGAAATCGACCACTACCATTACTCTGGACAGTCTGCGTACCCTAAACACTATGCTGCAAGTGAGCCAGGGGCGTATATAATACAGACACCTCCAGGAAGGACTTACTATGGCGATGACCCAAGGACATATCAGATTCAAACAGCCCCTCCTCGGATCTTCTACATGGCCGACCCCTACACGCCACCAATGGAGCATCATATTCCTGCAAGGGCATATTACACAGAGGGAAGACGGCATGCCCGTGTGGTGCAGCCGCAATCAGAAGACTGGTACGGCTCAGAGGTATCCGGCTACTCCAGCCATTACCCTTCCTCATATGTCTCACAGGTTACTCCCACAAAAGTCAGAAAAGAGCCAAAGGTCACAACTTGGTATGCTAACCCATGCATGGAGCCAACAAGAACCGTAACAGACCCAAGACCGTACTCAAGATCTTGGGATAACATCCTCGATACCCACGTAGAGAGGGAACAGCCCGTACCTCGAGGGAAAAGTGATGAGAATCTTCTTTGTCAGGGGATACAAACTTCAAGTGAAAGACCAAAACCTGTGGTTGTCAACCTTTCCAGCTCACCAAGGCGTTATGCTGCACTGTCCTTATCTGAAAACTCTTTGATTGACAAAAGTCCAACTGAGGCTAGGAGCTCTTCAAGTAAGCTGTGGTTTGTCACACCTGAAATTACCATCACAGACAATGATATCAGACCAAGCAATCTTAGTAAATCAGAAGCACGCTCTGCAAGTTGGGATGTGCTGGATTCAAAAAGTGCCCCAAATCAAGAAGCCCCTCAACGTGAAGCAAAATCTACCAAAGAGAAAACGCATGGCAGCACATCCCTACAGCAAAGTTTAGAACAGCTTGATGAGCTTCTAGCTGACCTTGTCGTTGATTACAAGCCTCCAGCCAGGACCAGTGAGGAACTGCTTGATCAACTCAAAAAGCTCATTGATGAAGAAGAAGCAGTATCTTCAGCAAGAAAGGACTCAACGGCAGGATCTGAAAGGGGCATGCCCCTTGACAAACAACCCACTTCGATAAAAATAGATCCTGACGCACTAAGAGACACTGATGGGAGTTGTGACGGGCTGAGAAGTACAGAAGAGTGCTCCCCTGACCAGAGTCCAGATGAGGACGACACGATGATGTGTTCAAACAATAAATGCCGTCGGACTGAGACCTTGTTTAACGCCTGCCTCTACTTTAAATCCTGCCACAGCTGCTATACTTACTACTGCTCTCGCAACTGTCGCCGCGAAGACTGGGATGTACACAAGGAGAGCTGCCTCTATGGGCGAATCGGTAGTGTGTGTCGCCACGTTATTAAGCACTGTCGAGAAACCGCAGAGGTCCACAAAGCTTTCTCCCGTATAGCCAAAGTGGGATACCTGTCTCGGGGCAGGGGTGTCCTGTTTTTTGGATTTCCAAATCCGGCTTCGTCCACAAATTTCCTTCAGTTTGGACTAGAAAGTCTGCTCATGTCGCCAACATACTTATCTCTCCGTGAGCTGGAGAGCTTCAAAGATAACCTTGGGGAATATTGCAAGGAGCTCCAAGAGGCGGGAAAGGAATATGACCCTAATGAATGTTTTCTCTTGAATGTATCCATCGCTGTTGGTGATCAAGTGCCTGACGGACCATCGCCAAGGGTCCAAGCCCCAACCGTCAGGAAATTTGCCAAGATTGCTCTTGCTTCCTACAGCCCAGAAAAGAAGGTCCATCGGAAGGAAAGTGACATGGAGACGTTGATCTTGACCCCACCGCCAGGCATGGCTGACATTGACAAGGAAGGTGAGGAGGGAAGGAAAGCCAGGGAGATCTGCTTCATCAACATTCAGCGAGAGTTGAGGATACGTGGGGTGTTTCTTCGCCACGAGTATCCCAATGTCTACCAAAAACTCTGTGAGTTTGTTGAGAGCAACAGGAGGTTCACGCCCACTACTATTTACCCTATTGATAAAAGGACCGGCAAGCAGTTTATGTGCATGATAATGGCAGCCTCTGAGCCACGAACTTTGGACTGGGTAGCCAACCCACATCTCCTAGATGACATTATTTAAACAAGTGCACCTTTTATATATTAAAGCATAGATCTCACTATAGTACATATCTAAATATATCAAGCTTATTTGTTATACATGTTTGTAGATATGTATTTTGTTAATGGGAAAAAAAAAAAGTGTATTCATGTCTGCAAGGTCAGTATTATTCAATGTTGGAATATTGCCCATCAGATGTTGAATATGAGTAATTCACAATTTTTTTTTTCATTGACTTGGTATCTAGTCGCTGCTTTTGTTCATTAATGCTTCACTGGCAGTTACTGCCCTCCTGTTTCTTTGTAGCAATTCTCTTTTGATATTCTTTTATTGTTCATGAAAAAGAGAGAGAGAAAAAAACAATCTTCTATTTATTTTAGCAAACTACAGAATTATGTACTTATTTACTTCAGAGCTGAATATTTTTTCCTATGCAAAAAAAAAAAAAAAAAATGCCAACATTGTCCCGCAAAAATGTTGAAAATGGTTTGGCTAAAGAAATATGGTACTATATTTCTTTTTATCTCTAAAAAAAAAATCGTGTATTTTTATTGGTATGTTAAATACAGGCATTATATTATATAAATTATATTATATTAATTATATTATATTATTAACATACTGTTAGTGATTTTGTGATTGGCACAAACTTAAAGAGGAATTAATAATGCAGAGTAGAATCACAGTAGGACTGTGGATTATCCATGGTCTATTAAATGTACTACTTTGAGGAACGGCTTTAATTAAAAAGAGAGCTGCTTAGAATTAAGCAACACCTAGAATTTTGTGCTCCAACCTGGTAAACTCATTTTCGTAAATGGTTTGTTATTTAGCTTTCAATTTAATGAAGTAATTGGTGCTTTTTCTGTATGGTTAGTAGAATTACTTGAGCAATAATGAACTTGAAAACAAAACCTGGAATATATTGGTATCAGTGATGTGCTGCACATTAGGTGTTGGCCTGTACTGTTCCATCAGAAACACTGTGAAATGAGTTATCTATTTTATGCGTGTCACTGATAGAGTTTCCTTGTGATCACCTATTAGGCTTGGAAATATTTTAGTAGTTGTTAAGATTATGAGGGATATGAAATGCGACTAGTTTCGTCTCTAGAAAAATGGAATCCAAGTTACTGTATGGTTCATTGGTTATTAAGCTTGGAACAATAGTATCTTTTTTGTGGTATTGTTTTCACCTTACTGGTTTTACATTCAACAATGCAACGTGTGGAAGCAAAACAGCACTGATTCTTGAGCTACTGCACAAAATGGCCCACATTTTTATCTGCCATTAGTATGTTTTACGTAAGCCTGTTATTAGCTAGCAACACCAGAAAAACAATTAATAGATCCATGCAAAAACAAAATCAACACAGATGTCAAGCATGTCAGATTTCTGTCAACAGATGGAACATACAGCCTTTTAAAACCATCCTGTATTATCAATTCATTTTTACAGTGTAATGCTAGATGTGTCATATAAAAAGTATTTGACCTAACAGTACACGCTTTAACCTGTCGTGTTGACACCAGCTTTTAAACAGCCAATCATAAAGGAATACCTCTGAAATTATATAGAACAAATCCAAAGTAATTCATTCCTTGGCACATTCCAGTTGTGTAGCCTGTTTTGTCCCAGTACTCAAGAATTAGTGAGCTGATAACTGTAAAATTTAGTTTTTTACTTTGCAAGTCCGAAGCGGGTTTTTCCTCGAGTTTCCTAGTTATACTTTGCTCGACAAATCTGTTCACTGCTTTACTTGATGAATTCCTGTCATGGCACAACCTTGTCTGAACTCAGAACAGTTATAGCACACTTTCCAGGTGATTTTGCCCAGCTGAGTGTAAATATACAGTGGTAAACCGAAAGAAAGGATTGCATGTGATTCTATTTTTTCTATGTCATTACATTAATATAGCCTAATCAACCTGCCTGAATATTTGATATTTGAAAATATGCCGTATATGAGGGATAAAGTATATAGTAAAAGATATGAATATATATATATTAGGAGTGATATTTTCAAGATCAATGTGTCAACCATTGCTGTTATTCTGAAAACAACAGACAAAGACACAGTCTCACAGAAAACAAACAAACTCAAGCTTGAATAAAAAAAGATGTGTCTTTAAAAGATTGTTTCTTTTGTCCTATAATGCACCTTGTGTCAATGTCATGGCTCCACCATGTGGTGTGTTAGAGCATTTACCTTTCCTGATCTTTTCGACCTTGGATCCCATGCAACAGTCCATTTCATTTTTACAGAACTGTAATAAATAGTTTTCATCTGTCATTATTTATACATTGGGACTTTTTTTCCCGACAACAATTCCTTTTCTGCTTTTGAAATGGCTGATGTCACTCATATCTCAATGTTTAACCTCCAGAGGGCAGCAAGGCACAAGATAAAATCCTTTGATGTTTGCATAAACATTTAAATGCAGGGTAGGTGATTTTTTCCAGGAACATTTTAACATTTTTTTGATAGCAATCACTAAGTGGTCTAAATGTATTTATATGTAGGCTTATATCGTCTGTGGAAGGCGCCGAACCACACAATGTTCGTCCAATACGATGTCCTACCTACCTGTCAACGTATGTACTTTCACACCACACGTCATCAGCGCGTTTTATGCTATGCAGCGTTAGACAGACGTCAGTCACAGAGCACCGCACCCGCATTTTACAGTTCCTCCTGAATCAAACTAACGAGCTTAAGCTGTGTTACCGCCATAACTACTTTTATTTGGAAGAGATGGAAACCTGTGACGTTATACAATAGACTGTAAAAAATATGGACGACGCACCTTCACTCTCTTCCATTGTAGATGCCAATGTCCAAATATGGCACGGACATCTTGGAGCCCCGCCCACACTCCCGCAGAATTGGTTTGTGCAGTTTACTGCAGAAAAAGTCATTATGGCGGTGTGAAATAAACAGTTATAGAAATGTAGAAATTAAAGTTGAAGCTCCAATCTACTCCCGAAAAAAATCCTGGTTCTTCAGTGACTACTTTGCTCAGAGAAGCTGTCAATCACGACGTCATACTCCCATTTTATAACATCAAATAACTAACTAAAACCAAACTTATAAGTACATAACCAGCCAGTGTTCAAAACGATCTCCTTACCTTAGCCCGATTCACAACGGTAAGCTTGTAATAAAGTGTTATAATTTGAGTGGTACTGGTAGCTTTCCGCGGGAAATTCGAGCATGGCGTCGCTCGTCTTTGCGTCATTACGTCACGTCAGTATACATAAAAGAGTCCAGCTAGTAAGCTAACGCATGTGAGGATGCTGCAGGTGGCGGATCATTTATAGCCTTTTCTCACAGCAGCTGGAATAATTAAACATCATTTTGATGGTGGATTGTAATCCAGAAAGATCCAAACGACAATCATCAGTGACAACTGGAGATTCACCCGGAGTCAAAAGCAAAAGATTAGACTGTACGGAAATTGAAATCAAGAGGTAAGGCTAATACACACTAAATACACAGTCACGCAATGCTGAAACAGAGATGGCGACACAGAGGCAAAATTTACGGACTGCAGCTTTAAAAAACTAACACTTGAACTTACGTGATAAAAGCTACCTAAAATGACAGAAACCATCTTTGGAAAAAATAATTTGAAGTGTAATTTGATTGTTTAGTTTGCCTCACATCCCATTAGATTACATGGAGAGGGTGGGGTATATGAGCCACCTGGGGGCGATCGAAACTTGCGTTATACTCGAGTGGTTAGTGACTGGACTTTATGCGTTTCGATGGCAACACTGAAATGAATCTGCAGCAGTCAGGTGGTACAGGTCAGTGCTCTTTAAGTTGTGTGTGCATTGCTTTGAGACATGAGGTAGTTTAATACCGTCTCTCGTGACGCTTTTGTTTGCTCCCTGCTGTACGCGTCCATGTGTTTTGGAGAGGATGGGATCTTATGCTTTCAAACAAAGCTAGCTTGCTATTGCTAACCTCTCCGAAAATTGCCTGCCCTACCTTTAACACATAGATGATTAAACATAACTGGGCTATGTGTGGAATACTAATCTTACTAGTGGTGCATGTATTGATTTTATGTAGGTATGCAGAAAACACCCAGATGACAACTACATTTGTCAAAAACGTGTGCAATAGTACACAACAGAGCGCAATGCACACAATGCAATTCACCTCGACTAATGATGCCTTAACTTGGATCGAAAATGTACTTCCCACTTCTGCAGTCGTGATTACGAGCACATCGCATTCAAAGTTTTACTAGAGAGGGCGTTCATGTCCAATTTTAGGAAACTAGTATCATTCCCATAGCACGTGAAGGCTGCATTAGTTGTCCTTCCCTTTCTTGAATCAGGAGCGATGGTGCGTTCACGTCGGAAGTATTTATGAGTTGAACGCCACCACAATGTCGTTAATACAAGTGTGAAGCTCGGGATTTTCTTTAAGCACCAAAGTTTACGAGTTGAGGGCGTATTTAGCAGTGATATTGTCAGGCTGTACTATTTACAACGAAGTAAAGTAATTGCCTGCACAAAATATGATAGCATTGTAAAACAACAATATAATGTGCAAAGATTACAGTGGCTTCATAATTTAATTAAAAACATAAAATGCAAAACACACCTGATGCACATTCTTTGTTCTTCATTGTCCTTAAGTATATAGTTAAAAATAAACGTGCTGTATTTTTGTGTCATTAATTAAGAGAAGGTACACCGCCATCTTACGCCGACGCTCCTGACGTCATAAACACAACTTCCCAACTCGTAAATACGAACTTCCCATTATGAGGACTTGAACTCACCGATGATTTTCAACATCGATTGTATTACTCATTTCTCGATATTTAACATTTGATTTAAGAACAAAATACTGTTGAACAAGACGAGTGATTAGCGAAGATGTTTATAGATATTATCATGCACAAAATACTTTTTTCTAGATGCAAATTTTATCATGCTGGATTTCATCAGTTAACACACTTAAATTAAGTGACACCAAAGATTTATCTGGTCAGCGCATTCAGTAAAGTGTGTGAAAAATGCTGTTTGCAGAGCTAAATATGAAACACCTGCATCTGTGGCCTCTAGAGGGCAGTCAGCTTCTGTCTGAAGAGCTTCTGCTGGAAAACATCCAAAACGGAGGATATCAATGAAGAAAAAAATGAATACATGAAAAATGCATTTTACTGCTCCAGGCTGCCCGATATAAATCAAACAAACATGCGGCGTAATGAATGTGGCTCTTGGTCTATATTGCTTCGTGTTTTGCTGAGCGGCCCTAGAGCTATATTACAGCAGAAACTATTAAAACATTATACATTACATTATATAAATGGGACATTTCATAGACATGGTTTTTATACTGTATAAAGTGTATATTCTAACCCTAAACCTACCCATCACAGAAAGCTTTCTGTATTTTTAGATTTTCACAAAACATCACTTAGTATGATTTATAAGTGGTTTTACTCATGAGGACCAAAAAATGTCCCACAAAGATTTCGGATATTGCCATCTTTGTGGGGACATTTTGTCCCCATAACATAGTTACCAGGACCACAAACACACAATCTCTCTCTCTCACACACACACACTCACTCTCACTCACTTTCTCTATCTCTCTCTCTCTCTCTCTCTCTCTCACACACACACACACACACGCACGCACGCACGCACACACACACACACGCACGCACGCACGCACGCACACGCACGCACACTCTCTCTCTCTCTCTCTCTCTCTCTCTCTCTCTCTCTCTCTCTCTCTCTCTCTCACACACACTCTCACTCACACACGCAGTCTCTCTCACTCACTCACTCACACACACACACACACACTCTCTCTCTCTCTCTCTCTCTCTCTCTCTCTCTCTCTCTCTCTCTCTCTCTCTCTCTCTCTCTCTCTCTCTCACACACACACTCTCACTCACACTCGCACACACGCAGTCTCACTCACTCACACACACACACACACACACACACACACACACTCTCTCTCTCTCTCTCTCTCTCTCTCTCTCTCTCTCACACACACACTCTCACTCACACTCGCACACACGCAGTCTCACTCACTCACTCACACACACACACACACACACACTCTCTCTCTCTCTCTCTCTCTCTCTCTCTCTCTCTCTCTCTCTCTCTCTCTCTCTCTCTCTCTCTCTCTCTCACACACACTCTCTCTCACACACTCTCTCTCTCACACACACTCTCTCTCTCACACACACTCTCTCTCTCACACACACTCTCTCACACACTCTCTCTCTCACACACACACGCAGTCTCTCTCTCTCTCTTTCTTTCTCTCTCTCTCTCTCACACACACACACACACACACATTTTCAGTAACCAAGGCAGAATAAACATACATAGCACAAAGTATTTTGACACTGAAAATAAAATGACATTTAATCCTTGAAAAGATTCACAGGCAGCTCTGAAAACAGTGCTACTAACACTGAGTGAATCAACATTCAAACCTAGTGCTTTGAAAAGCAGACTACCATCTAAACAATTGCACTCGGCAGAACACAGAATGTACTCTGTGCAAAAGCCAAGCTGACACCGTCTGGAAGACTCCAGTGAGGATGCCGAGAGTCACTGCAGAGCCAAAACAACCGTCGTGACAGAGCCGAAGAGATGTTCACAGCACTGAGAAACACCAGAGAAAGCCAAAACAAGCCTCTTTCTCCTGCAACAAGAGCTGAGAAAATCCATCTCCGGCTCCGTGACTGTCACTCTGAATTAAGTTTATTGTCTTGGCTGTGGCGAAGTCCCAGGATATTTTTAACCAGTGTCTATCTCCGTTTCTCATGGAGGGCAGAAAAAGATCTCTCAGGGGCCACAGCTGCAGAAGAACCCCAAAACAGAGGCATCCGTAAGGATGTGTCCTCCGCCAGCTGGTGTCTGATTCCACACAACACGGATTCAGTTTAACCCCAAAGGCGAGAGACATTACCTGTTGTTGAAGTGTTGCCGCATGCTTTCATTTTAAATGAAAACAATTGGCTAGTTGGTCTTTTTCATTAAACTGCAAAGTGAAATGCAATCAGTGATTTCTTAAAGGAAGGGTCTAATGCTATTTCATGCATTCTGACTAATTTACACTGTTAAAGAGTTGATTCTCATGCTAAACATGGCCAGCATTTAAAAAAAACGAGTTGGACATATGACGGAGTTTTTCTGTGCCAAATACACTCCTTCAGGATTCGAATAAGTTTCGGAAATAACCTTGTTCAGCTTCCCAAATAAACCAGCGTTAAGGAAACAGTAGATGCAGTTTGTTTTCCCGGAGCAGCAACGGAGTTCTGCAAGTGTGTTTGTTTGTTCCCGGTCATGAGTGGGAACCGCAGGCGGTGAGTGAAACTGCATCAAATGTCTGTTTTGTTGGCAATCGGCACGTAAGTACATATAATGTGAACAACACGAACGTAATCTAAAGTTATCCAGGGATAATGCCATGATGTATGTGTGTGTGTGCTCGTGACTCTTTAGCTCCGCCCACTGCACGCCTCCACGACCTCGGATGTTTTCGGAAAGAATCGGTACAGCGTCTTTTATAAATATGATAAAACTAAAGACTCTTCGGAGATATGAAGAATGCAATACTACTCTAGAGGTACTCAAGATTAACATGAGACTGGCAGAAACTGTGTGTGTTATGCACCCTTTAAACTGCATTCATGCAACTGATCTTGGGCCAAAAACTCCTCATATTCTGATATGAAGTTCATGATCACGGTTTAAAACAGAAACACTGGGAAAACTGAGGTAAAGACAAACCCGTCAAACATTCATATCCATCCCTTTACCACAGTGTACTCATCTTCTGATGGCTACTTCCAGCAGGATGACGTGCCATAAAGCTCAAATCACCTCAAACATGACAGTGAGTTCACTAAACTCAAACGGCCTCCACAGTCACCAGATCTCAATCCAATAGAGCAGCTTTGAGATGTGGAGGAACGGGAGATTCACATCATGGATGTGCAGCCAACAAATCTGCAGAAACGGAGTGATGCTGTCATGTCAATATGGACCAGAATCTCTGAGGAATGTTTCCAGCACCTTGTTGAATCTGTGCCATGAACACATACACATCAGGCTCCAGCTCCTCTAAATGCCATGTCATATTACTTGCATATCTATTTGGATAACAAAAAAGCACTACATCCAGACCACAGCTGCAGATCAAGACTACAACTATACAAATATGAGATAAATGAGTGTTGGATGACTCCACGTTCAGTTCCACTTCTAGCTCTCTTGTGGCCTGTAGGGTTGGACGAGCAAAGCAAACTAAATGTGACAGAGGAGAGACCCTGCACTAGCCTGAGGCTAACAAACGTTCTTGGCTTTGTATTAATGCTGGAACAAAGAGCTTTCTCTACATACAGAGACCAGTAAATCAGTGATAAACAAAACTTCAGTTTTACTTTTAACAGTAGCCTTAATGCAAAACCTAGAGCCTTTCTGTCTACATAGGCAGCAACCTTTTAAGACACTAACCTAAAAACTTAAGCGCTCTACATAAACAACACCACACATATAGTGCTCCTTAAGCAATACATATGCGAAAATCAACTCATTCCAATATAGTTTGCTGTTTGCATGCTGCAAAGCAAACACCACAATACTGAACTCCCTGAAATGCCTCCATTGTAGTCTTGAGTTTTTTCCGGGAACGAACACATCACAATATTCCTCATTTTAAATAATTCCCGCCCAAATAATTCCAAGGCATACTTAAAATAAAGGGGCGGGGCCTGGATGAGTTTGTTAGTATAGAGTAGTGCAGGTATGACATCACTTTGTAGGCCAAAACACAGAAGCGAGTTAGCATTTTAGCACTTCCGGTTCCATCGTCCCAAAATCAATGTTTTTTTTGTTTTTTTTTTTAAATGGGATTTTGTTTAAATGGCTGAAATAAGGTTTGTGGTGAACACAAGCTCGTCACTTTCACGTTTTATTCTACGACATAAAAGACATCAGTATTACCCCACTCGTGATTTTTTTTGAAGCTGTTACGCGTCTTAAAAAAAGGCGAATCACGCCGAACAGGTAATGTCAGTCCGCCTTCATAGCCTCATGCTCGTAATTGTGCTCTTATAAACTAGTCTAACTCAAACGTTCTGGGAAAATGTTTTGAGATAAAAACTGAAAGTTGTCGGAAGCTTAGTGATGGTGACGTTGAAGTCGAGCGACCGTGGTGTAGTCCGTTTATAGCTTACCTTTAGCTTTTTACTTCTGGCGACTACATTTAGGCTTCAAAATTCATAAAAGTTGTGTTCATCTGTGATAATTATCTTGATGGAAAAAACGTGTAAGTATCAAACTTTTGTTGATCACAGAGCTTGTTTTTTTGCGATAATCCAAAAGCCTATGGGAAAATCTTATTGGGTTTTTAATCGAGGGAACCAGTGCGATGCTAACTGCCGGTTGGCCTACGAAGTAACGTCATACCTGCATCACTCTATTGGCTGCATCCGAAATCGCATACTTCCCTACTATATAGTAGGCGTAAAACCGTATGTGAAAAAAGAAGTGTCTGAATAGTACTCATAAAAGAGTAGGCAAAAAGTAGCTGGATGACCTACTTCTTCCAGCAAGATGCTGAAGTGTGCATACGACAGGGCCGTAACCACCATAGAAATCGAGGGGGACAAGTCCCCCCAATAATAGAAATGGCCAAATTGTCCACCCCAATATTTGATATTTCTTAATGCTGCTCTCCATTACGCAACGCTGTTTGTTGTTAGGATGACAGAAAGTTTAAAAAGTTAAATTTTTAGGCTGGTCTGCCCCAGTGGTCTAACAGCGCTCGTCAATGTCAAAATGATGGCCAATCAGATCAAAGAATAATGTTTACTGAAGATGAGTGTGAATCCCAACGCAACGCTTTTAGGGCCAGATTTACTAAACAGGGCAAATTAGCGTGTGCGCAATATTCCATAAAAGTGCCGATGCGAGTGGAAAGTTCTGCACGTGATCTACTGACGACACGCAAATTAAAGAACACAGACGCAGCCGGATCATTTCCATAATGACCAACACAATCTACCAGTTGCCGTCTGGTTTAAGACATGCTATTTTTGGGCGGTAAAGAATGGCGCAAACACCAGTAAATTGACGAGCGCAAACCTTAGTAAATCACCTTGAGTGATTCATTTAAATACTCTCCTCACATAAATTTTGCGTCTGAAAGGGAAACTCCAACAAATGTATATGCAGTAAAGTCAGCCGCAAAAATAACCCTGTCCACGCCTTTTCAGCGCTAATTTATCACTGCGTGTCTTTAGTAAATCCTGACAGTAGTTTTTTAACACCACAAAAGTTTCATTTTAAGTGTGTGTGCGTGGTAAGATATACACTACCTAAAGGATTATTAGGAACACCATACTAATACTGTGTTTGACCCCCTTTCGCCTTCAGAACTGCCTTAATTCTACGTGGCATTGATTCAACAAGGTGCTGAAAGCATTCTTTAGAAATGTTGGCCCATATTGATAGGATAGCATCTTGCAGTTGATGGAGATTTGTGGGATGCACATCCAGGGCACGAAGCTCCCGTTCCACCACATCCCAAAGATGCTCTATTGGGTTGAGATCTGGTGACTGTGGGGGCCATTTTAGTACAGTGAACTCATTGTCATGTTCAAGAAACCAATTTGAAATGATTCGAGCTTTGTGACATGGTGCATTATCCTGCTGGAAGTAGCCATCAGAGGATGGGTACATGGTGGTCATAAAGGGATGGACATGGTCAGAAACAATGCTCAGGTAGGCCGTGGCATTTAAACGATGCCCAATTGGCACTAAGGGGCCTAAAGTGTGCCAAGAAAACATCCCCCACACCATTACACCACCACCACCAGCCTGCACAGTGGTAACAAGGCATGATGGATCCATGTTCTCATTCTGTTTACGCCAAATTCTGACTCTACCATCTGAATGTCTCAACAGAAATCGAGACTCATCAGACCAGGCAACATTTTTCCAGTCTTCAACTGTCCAATTTTGGTGAGCTCGTGCAAATTGTAGCCTCTTTTTCCTATTTGTAGTGGAGATGAGTGGTACCCGGTGGGGTCTTCTGCTGTTGTAGCCCATCCGCCTCAAGGTTGTGCGTGTTGTGGCTTCACAAATGCTTTGCTGCATACCTCGGTTGTAACGAGTGGTTATTTCAGTCAAAGTTGCTCTTCTATCAGCTTGAATCAGTCGGCCCATTCTCCTCTGACCTCTAGCATCAACAAGGCATTTTCGCCCACAGGACTGCCGCATACTGGATGTTTTTCCCTTTTCACACCATTCTTTGTAAACTCTAGAAATGGTTGTGCGTGAAAATCCCAGTAACTGAGGAGATTGTGAAATACTCAGACCGGCCCGTCTGGCACCAACAACCATGCCACGCTCAAAATTGTTTAAATCACCTTTCTTTCCCATTCTGACATTCAGTTTGGAGTTCAGGAGATTGTCTTGACCAGGACCACACCCCTAAATGCATTGAAGCAACTGCCATGTGATTGGTTGATTAGATAATTGCATTCATGAGAAATTGAACAGGTGTTCCTAATAATCCTTTAGGTGAGTGTAAGTAGCTAAAAATGTAATATTTGACAACTGTTTTACAATGGATATGTTTAACGACCCACAGTAACATACAGTGATGCAAACTACTCAACTTTTTTAATGTAATTTCGCAATTTTGAATTGAAAATATGCAATCACTTAAAATTATGTCATTCATAACTGAATGTGAGGAGACAAGAAACGTGTTTTTACTTTTGACATATTAGACATACAAACGAGTGAATGTGTGCATATTTTTTAAATAAAATATTATTTGCAGAGTTTAAATAGATAATTTCACAACTATATAGGCTATAATTAGACCTAGAAATTCTTTATTCATTTAAATCCCCTTTAATCCTTTATTTAATTTCTTAAAAAACCTTTTGTCCTCCCCAATGTTCAAGACATGGTTATAGCCTTGGCATACGATGGACAGTTTACTATCCCATGACCACAGGAGAGGATTTGTGAATGAATGCGTGAATAGTGAAGCTGCTGGTAGGTCACATGATAATGACAACACGTCCAGATTACATTCATACTACACACACTCATACTATATAGAACATACTTTTTTAGCAGTCGTCAAGTAATTACTTATTCAAAATAAGTACCTACTCGAGAGAGTATGTGATTTCAGACGCAGCCATAGTGGTGACATTTCCCAAACACGCTCGAAGTGGTTGACCAATCACAACACACTGATCCAGCCAACCAATCAGAGCATGGAAGGAGGGGCTTCATAGAGACAGGAACTAAACTGATAGACTGGGAAGAGAGGAGCTGCAACAATGTCAAATATGGGAAAATAATGTGATTATAGAACATTCAACCATGAAAACGTATTCTAGTAGAGCCCAAAAATAATAGGGGACCATAATAGGTCCTCTTTGAAAACACAATAAAACAACACAAGGACAAAAACATATTGTAGTTCAGTCTTTAATTAGAAAATCTACTTATATACAGTATACACGTACTGTAGCAAATATTGTTGATTCCATAGGCCGCATGATAACCCCCCCAGGTCATCGTAATATTATAAATAAAGTTTTATTTGAAATGTCTATTCAGCTGTTATCCCCATCACGGGAACACACGCTCTCTTTGTCCATCCGTCAGCGCTGAATTGAGTATCAGTCATCGCTCTCTGGCTTTGACAGACGTAAAAAAAAAAAAACGAAACAAAACAAGATCAGTCAAGACAACATGGCAGTCGGAAACCTGAGTCAGAACGTTTTGGATAGAATGTACACCCTGAATCCAGTTTAACAACAGCAGCGATTGAAGTGGAGTTATAGGAAGAGAGTTCCCTCTCATTTGTAGAAAGAAACAGGTTGAAACGGCAGGTTTGGTGCAGAGAACGACCATTTCTACACACGCAGGTGAAATGAACCTAGTATATAATAATGTTATCTTTAACATTTATAGTGAAATGTCATACATTCCCATTGCAGCCCAAGAGGACAGTCCGAATAAACCAAAACATCCATCTAAAAGAGATAGAAGGCGATTGGTCTGTTATAATATATGCAATCAAAAGATACAATGCAGAGGGGAAAAACACATCACAGTAAAAAGTAGTTATTAATTTCTTATTTGATCATTAAAAATCTGTCATTCTTTAACCTACAAGCCTCCTCTGTTGGTAAAAAGAGTTTAGAGGCTTTTCCCGACGGTTAAAATCTCGAAGAACGCAGTTGTCATATTGATCTGTAGCAGGCACTAAAGTACTATGGCCAAAGAGGGTTTGTCATCAGACCCTGAATGTGGTTGCTATTTACATTTTCGTTTAAAAAAAAAGATCTCGATCCCTTTACTTGTCAGAGTCTGATGCGGTTTAAGTTAATATCTTTGATACATACGGGAATAGATCATACGGTTGACTTGCTCTTTCTGGCTTTTAAGGTTCCGACTGCGTTCGTTTGGTGTGCATTTTATGTACAGTTCGTTTGTAGGCAGTGGAAGTAAGTCTTTGAAACTGACGCAAACAGCAGCAAGTTCTCGGTCCTTGGCATCCAGAGTCCAGTTGATGGTTTTGTCTGTTCTGGGCGATGGCTGTGGCTTCAAACGCTAATACAATTGTTCAATTAGATTGTTGGTTGGTTTTGCTAGTACATTCGAGTGACAGCAGAGAGCATTAGTGCTCTGATATGATTAAGGACCGTCAGTCCAGGAAAGGCCGACCTTAAGAGGCTAATTTCTCCATCCAGATGAGACAAGAACATCTCTCTCATATTTATCCCATAATCTTTTCCTTTTCTAAACTTCTTGGAATCCTTCTATTCCTTATATTTTCCCATCTACCTCTTTGCCTCTGTTCACATAGGCCCGTCTCACTCTCCGTTCAGTTCTGATCGGTTTGGCCTCCAGCCCTACTGGCCCGACTTTTTGTCCTTCTGGAAACTGAAACTCGTGCGACGGTTCAGTTTGCGTTGTTTCTGGGCGAAGTAATCCGCCCTCGACGTGCTGGCACGAGACTCCAGGATGTAGTTCACCTGGGAGAGTAAGAGGAAACAACACACTTGCTGTGAAAGGGATCAAATTTATACAAATGCACAAAATAAACAGTGCCCATATTATGCTATTTTAAAGGCTCCTAATTTAGTTTTGAGGTCTCCTACATTAGGTTTGCAGGCATCCAAAGTCAAAAAACACAAATATATACATTGCACATCAGCTCTTTTCTCACAGTGTTATAAACGTTTCGATGAAGGATTCAGGACTCTCTAAACCCCTCCTTTCCGAGACCCTACTCTGCTCTGATTGGTCAGATGGCTCAGTCTGCTGTAATTGGAAACGTGTCAGAAACTAAACGCCCTATTGTGAATTTCAGCACTTGTGATACGAACAGTTTCAGTTTTACCGTATCAATTCCAGCGCGAATCCTCGTCCTTTGGAAGTGCATAAAAGTGGATTCACAGCGCAGAAAACAGCGTCTTCTCAACATGTTGACAACACAAACCAAACTCTTCCAGTCTCAGCTACAACTACAGTGTTTGAGGGCGGGGCAAAGTAGACGTCAATCACGGGCAGCCAATGAAGAACTTAGGCTGGCGTTATAAAAATGTGTTACAAACCTTCGTAGGTTTGTAACAGGAAGTGAGACTGGAACAGTGTTAATTTCGTTGACGAATGCTTTCCGTCATTAATTTCGTCAACAAAATTTTTTTCCAGATGAAAACGAGACGATATCTAAATGAACAGTTTTGAATGATAAAAACTATTAACATTTGTCAACGAATAAAAGCTAGATGACAATGTTAGGGAGAGACGATTTGGGAAGAAATCCAGTCAGAACTGATGCCCTGCGTGAGGTGCGCACATTTGAATTGTAACGTGTTGATCTACCCGGTGGGACGTGAGTTGGCATGCGCTTGATGCATGTGTCATAAAACGATCAAAAATGTAAACGTCAGGGAGAAACAGAAGAGCAGACATATGGATAATCTGAATAAGCGTGATGACGCATCTGAATGGACAAATACACACAACATTATGTCAAAATGTCTGTTTCAGAGAGTATTCACGTAAACACAGTCCGTTATGTCTTAAGGGAACGTAAACAGTTGTGAGAATATCGGATGTGCATCAGTGCTTTGGACCCGCGCATTCGGTCTTAAAGTGACAGCAGCCTAATAAACCTAATGCCGTCTGTGCCCTTAATATTAATCAAACAACAAAAGAAAAAGAAAAGCATTCACTGCTCTTTAATAGCTTTAATAAGGATTCATTATATTTAATTTATACAAATAAATATGTCTGCTTGAAAGAGTAAAGAATGATGTATGCAAGTTGTTATAAAGAATGCATATATCATTAATTGTGACCATATGTTCTTCTTTAGGAGAAGTGGTTTTATTTAATTTTAAGATAAATAAAGACATGTTCTATGTCTCAGCAGTTAAATCTGTCTGTATTGCATATTCAAACTTTGATATCATTCATATTAACAGGTTAATAGATGTTTTCTCCAGGAGTATATAATGGGTTTGGAAATTTTAGAGAAATTCTTAATGCATTACAATTTAACTAAACCCATTAGATTTTAGTTGACAATCTACTGTAGATTTAGTAGACTACAATCATATTATATTTAGTCGACTAAAACTAAAACAATTCAGATGACTAGGTAACACTTTAGTATGGGGAACACATTAACTACGACTTTTGCCTCAATAAACTCCTAATTTACTGCTTATTAATAGTTAGTAACTAAGGTAGTTGTTGTATCGTTTAAGTTTAGATATTGGGGTGTAGAATAAGGTCATGAAGAATAAAGCATTATTTTGTGCTTTATAAGTACTAATAAACAGCCAAAATTAAAAGTGAGAATTGCTCTCCATACTTAAGTGTTACCGGTTACTAAAATATGACAAACTAAATGGCATTTTAGTCAAAAGACTGACTAAAACTAACACTCAAAATTAACACTGGACTGGAATTGTTGATGACTCTTTTTGGCAGTTCAGAATCAATTCACTTTAGACTTTGATCTTGAAAACTTTGCAGACCTTTTACCTTCACAAACAGCTCTATTACACACTACATGAAAGGTAATATTTGAAAAAGCATAATAGGGGCACTTTAAAAGATACAAAAATATAAAGTCTCATTTGAACCCTACCTTGAGCACAATCTCATTGACAGTAGCAGCATCACACTCGAAGTACAGGGCTTTGTAGTCGTGGTTGCTTAGATATGTGAGCTTAAATATTGCATGACCTAAAAAGAAAGCATAAACATCTTCTTACATTAGAGACACAGGACATGATTGGGGATGCAACTTCCAAATGACCACCATGTTTCAACATACAGAGAGCATACAGAGCATGTGAGCTAATCTACAAAATAAATAAAAAATGTAATTTATTCCTGTGATCAAAGCTGAATTTTCAGCATCATTACTCCAGTCTTCAGTGTCACATGATCCTTCAGAAATCATTGATGATTTACTGCTCAAGAAACATTTGTGATTATTATCGATGTTGAAAACAGTTGTGCTGCTTCATATTTTGTGGTGTTTTTGAAGAAAAGAAAGTTCAAACAACAACACTCTCGTAATAATAACATTATAAATGTCACTTCTGATTTATTTAATGCATCCTTGCTGAATAAACCATTTACTGATAAACAAGAGCCTGACTGAAGGTATTGTTGGGTGCATAACAAACTAAATAAAATATGACTGTGTTAAAGATGTTAACTTTGGCATCTTTGAATATGAACACAGGACACATAATAAAATAAATGGCCCTGCTCCAAAAACAAACACTCAGCTCTGAGAGACTGGAGCGTTTCCAGCCGTAGTCGGAGCATCCACGTGCGGCGCAGTGAGCAGACTTCAGCAATCTGTCTGCACTTCATCAATCACCGTTAGCAGCACGCGTCTGGAGAGCTGCGCTCGTGTCCCTGTCATATCCGCTAAGAAGAGATGTCTGCATCACTTACCAATGCAAACCTTACAGAAAGGCTGCGTAAATAGATTTTGTTTTCTGTAACGGAGTTCCCTGTAAGTGTAATGCAATATAAATCCCTTGGTGAGTTTGCAGTGTCACAACTACATCTGTCAGTCAGCAGTGATGTGGGGACATCAAAAGAGTTTATACATAAACCAGAGGCGTTTCCTCTGAGGCAGCAAGAGCGGCAGTGCCTATGGTATTTTTGGTAACACTTTTCAATGCAATAACTAACAATGAGCAACATATTTTTACAGCATTTATAAACCTTTTTTAATGTTACTTAATAAAAATGTCCATGCTAGTTCATTAATGTTAAAAGATAACACTTTTGATCTTAAAAATGTATTAGTAAATATTGAGATTAACATCAGCTACAGTGGGGAGAACAAATATTTGATACACTGCCGATTTTGCAGGTTTGCCCACTTACAAAGCATGTAGAGATCTGTAATTTTTATCATAGGTACTCTTCAACTGTGAGAGACGGAATCTAAAAAATCCAGAAAATCACATTGTATGATTTTTAAATAATTAATTTGCATTTTATTGCATGACATAAGTATTTGATCACCTACCAACCAGTAAGAATTCCGGCTCTCACAGACCTGTTAGTTTTTCTTTAAGAAGCCCTCCTGTTCTCCACTCATTACCTGTATTAACTGCACCTGTTTGAACTCATTACCTGTATAAAAGACACCTGTCAACACACTCAATCAAACAGACTCCAACCTCTCCACAATGGCCAAGACCAGAGAGCTGTGTAAGGACATCAGGGATAAAATTAAAGACCTGCACAAGGATGGGATGGGCTACAGGACAATAGGCAAGCAGCTTGGTGAGAAGGCAACAACTGTTGGCGCAATTATTAGAAAATGGAAGAAGTTCAAGATGACGGTCAATCTCCCTCGGTCTGGGGCACCATGCAAGATCTCACCTCGTGGGGCATCAATGATCATGAGGAAGGTGAGGGATCAGCCCAGAACTACACGGCAGGACCTGGTCAATGACCTGAAGAAAGCTGGGACCACAGTCTCAAAGAAAACCATTAGTAACACACTAAGCCGTCATGGATTAAAATCCTGCAGCACACGCAAGGTCCCCCTGCTCAAGCCAGCGCATGTCCAGGCCCGTCTAAAGTTTGCCAATGACCATCTGGATGATCCAGAGGAGGAATGGGAGAAGGTCATGTGGTCTGATGAGACAAAAATAGAGCTTTTTGGTCTAAACTCCACTCGCCACGTTTGGAGGAAGAAGAAGGATGAGTACAACCCCAAGAACACCATCCCAAACGTGAAGCATGGAGGTGGAAACATCATTCTTTGGGGATGCTTTTCTGCAAAGGGGACAGGACGACTGCACCGTATTGAGGGGAGGATGGATGGGACCATGTATCGTGAGATCATGGCCAACAACCTCCTTCCCTCAGTAAGAGCATTGAAGATGGGTCGTGGCTGGGTCTTCCAGCATGACAACGACCTGAAACACACAGCCAGGGCAACTAAGGAGTGGCTCCGTAAGAAGCATCTCAAGGTCCTGGAGTGGCCTAGCCAGTCTCCAGACCTGAACCCAATAGAAAATCTTTGGAGGGAGCTGAAAGTCCGTATTGCCCAGCGACAGCCCCGAAACCTGAAGGATCTGGAGAAGGTCTGTATGGAGGAGTGGGCCAAAATCCCTGCTGCAGTGTGTGCAAACCTGGTCAAGAACTACAGGAAACGTATGATCTCTGTAATTGCAAACAAAGGTTTCTGTACCAAATATTAAGTTCTGCTTTTCTGATGTATCAAATACTTATGTCATGCAATAAAATGCAAATTAATTACTTAAAAATCATACAATGTGATTTTCTGGATTTTTGTTTTAGATTCCGTCTCTCACAGTTGAAGAGTACCTATGATAAAAATTACAGTCCTCTACATGCTTTGTAAGTGGGCAAACCTGCAAAATCGGCAGTGTATCAAATACTTGTTCTCCCCACTGTAAGATCAATAAATACTGTAGAAGTATTGTTCATTATAGTTCATGTTAACTAATGAAACCTTATTGTAAATTTTTACCATTACTTCAGTAAATTATAAAATAATACTAAAAAAATACATAAAAGTACACTTTTACCCCATTTTTAATAAAAGTATGCACTACCGTACCAAACTTTTTATAGAAATTAATACTTTAAATTAATACTCCACAAAAATATGAACCATGAACATGTTTCTTGATCATCAAATCAGCATATTAGAATGATTTCTGAAGGATCATGTGACACTGAAGTAATGATGCTTGATAAATGACATTTTAAAATATATCCAAATAGAAAACAGATATTTTAAATTGTAATAATATTTCACAGTATTACTGTTTTATTGCATTTTTTTAAATGCAAATGCAGCCATGAGAGACTTTCAAAAACATAAAAAAGGATCCCAAAGTCTTTGCATGGTGATATATATATAAAATGATTTCACACAGAACTAGTTATATATTACTTTACTAAAGTATGAGCAGAACTGACTTGGACTCTTCTCCTCCACCAGGTCGCAGGCACACAGCAGATCCGAGTCTATGGAGATCGGCTTCTGTCGGATCCAGAACTTCGTGCTTGTCTTCTGATTGGTGACAGGGTCGATCTCTACCTTTTCACCAGAAATTCCTGGAAAAGTGGGAAGGTTTTTATCATAAAAATCACACACTATAGATTTATAAGTGTCAATTTTTATCTAAAGGGTTTACAAAAGAATGGCATCCAGGTTCTAAAGATTAACAGGTGTGTGAATTTATTTTCCCTGTATTTTAAATAAGAATGAAGACCCAGACTGAAACTGATTCTGTGGGAAACAGTGTGTGTGAGAGAGGGGTCTGGAATATTATTACAGGTCTATCTCAGAAGCACACACAAAGTCCATCCATAATGGATGTGACAGCTGTCTATCATTCACATGACATAAAAAAATAGCATGCAAACATCAGTGTGTCAGAAAAAAAAAAAACTTACAGCCTGTCAATCAGACTGATATTCCAAAGGAGATTCCACAGCTTCCTGTGCCTGGAGCACTGCTGTAATTGGGATGGAGCTGTGACTGTAGCAACTGCCAAGTGTGCTGGAATATTTTTTTTGTTTTTTCACATAACAGTACTGTGTTCGATCTGAAGACCCAAACTTTTGTTTATGCGTAGTCACACGTTTTAAGAGGTGGAGAAACTGAGAAGTCAGGAGGAGCAAGGGAGAACTGGAGACTTTTGTTACAGGAATTTTTAAGTGTTAGCATTTTGTGCCGTACTAAACAAAACCATATCATACAATAATATACTACTTAAATACTTTAATAATATAAATGATTTATGTTTAGTTATTATATAAACTATATTATTTAAGTAAATATACAATTTTCAATATTATAATATAAAAACTATTATTTATATAATAACTATACATACACACAGAGTGTATATACAGTGGTGGTCAGAATTATTGGCACCCCTGGTAAATATGATCAAATATGGCTGTAAAAAATAAATCTGCATTGGTTTATCCTTTTGATCTTTTATTCAAAAAATTCAAAAAAAAATCTAACCTTTCATTGAAGTGAAAGAATTGAAAGTGGGGGATAAATCACATTATGAAATAAATGATTTTCTCCAAAACACGTTGGCCACAATTATTGGCACCCTTTTATTAAATACTTTTTGCAACCTCCTTTTGCCAAGATAACAGCTCTGAGTCTTCTTCTATAACGCCTGATGAGTTTGGAGAACACCTGACAAGAGATCAGAGACCATTCCTCCATACAGAATCTCTCCAGATCCTTCAGATTCCCAGATCCATGTTGGTGCTTCATCTCTTCAGTTCATCACTCATTTTCTATAGGGTTCAGGTCAGGGGACTGGGATGGTCATGGCAGAAGCTTCATTTTGTGTTCAGTGACACATTTGTGTGTTGATTTTGATGTTTGTTTTGGATCGTTGTCCTGATGGAAGATCCAAACACAGCCCATTATAAGATTTCTAGCAGAGGCCGTCAGGTTTTGATGTTTTATCTGTTGGTATTTGCTAGAATCCATGATACCATGTATCTGAACAAGATGTCCAGGACCTCCAGCAAAAAAATAGGCCCACAACATTAAAGATCCAGTGGTATTTTTAACCGTGGGCATGGGGTACTTTTTATCCCTGTTTGCACCAAAGCCATCTGGTGGATTTGCTGCCAAAAAGCTCTTTTTATAGTTTCATCTGATCATAGAACCAGGTCCCTTTTGAATTTCCAGTCGTGTCTGACAACTGAATATGCTGGAGTTTGTTTCTGGATGAGCAAGGAGGATTTTTCTTGAATCCCTCCCAAACAACATGTGGTGATGTAGGGGTTGTTTGATTTTTTTTTTTTTAGGCTTTCTGACCCCAAGACTCAACTAATCTCTGCGATTCTCCATCTGTGATCCTTGGAGAGTCTTTGGCCACTTAAACTTTCCTCCTCGCCGTGCATTAAGACAATATAGACACACGTCCTCTTCCAGGCAGATTCCTAACATCTTTAGTTGATTGGAACTTCTTAATTATTGCCCTGATGGTGGAAATGGGAATTTTCAATGCTTTAGCTATTTTCCTACAGCCACTTTCTATTTTGTGAAGCTCAACAATCTTTTGCTCACATCAGAACTACATTCTTTGGCTTTACTCATTGTGATGAATGATTAAGGGAATTTGGCCTTTGTGTTCCTCCTATTTATACTCCTGTGGAACAAGACATCATAGCTGGACAATTTCATGTTCCTAGTCACCCTGGTGTGCTAAAAAAAAATGTAAATATTAATGGGAATATACTTCAGAGATATTTTACTCATAAAAAATTCTAGGGGTGCCAATAATTGTGGCCAACGTGTTTTGGAGAAAAGCATTTATTTCATAATGTGATTTACCCTCCACTTTCAATTCTTTTACTTCAATGAAAGGTTAGATTTTTGTGAAATTTTTGAATAAAATATCAAAAGGATAAACAATGCAGATTTATTTTTACAGCCATCTTTGATCATATTTACCAATAACGTGGGGTGCCAATAATTCTGACCACCACTGTGTGTATATATATATATATATATATACATATATATATATATATATATATATATATATATATATATATATATATATACACATATATATATATATATATATATATATATATATATATATATATATATATATATATATATATATACATATATATATACATATATATATACATATATATATATACACATACAAACCCGATTCCAAAAAAGTTGGGACACTGTACAAATTGTGAATAAAAAAGGAATGCAATAATTTACAAATCTCATAAACTTATATTTTATTCACAATAGAATATAGATAACATATCAAATGTTGAAAGTGAGACATTTTGAAATGTCATGCCAAATATTGGCTCATTTTGGATTTCATGAGAGCTACACATTCCAAAAAAGTTGGGACAGGTAGCAATAAGAGGCCGGAAAAGTTAAATGTACATATAAGGAACAGCTGGAGGACCAATTTGCAACTTCTTAGGTCAATTGGCAACATGATTGGGTATAAAAAGAGCCTCTCAGAGTGGCAGTGTCTCTCAGAAGTCAAGATGAGCAGAGGATCACCAATTCCCCCAATGCTGCGGCGAAAAATAGTGGAGCAATATCAGAAAGGAGTTTCTCAGAAAAAATTGCAAAGAGTTTGAAGTTATCATCATCTACAGTGCATAATATCATCCAAAGATTCAGAGAATCTGGAACAATCTCTGTGCGTAAGGGTCAAGGCCGGAAAACCATACTGGATGCCCGTGATCTTCGGGCCCTTAGACGGCACTGCATCACATACAGGAATGCTACTGTAATGGAAATCACAACATGGGCTCAGGAATACTTCCAGAAAACATTGTCGGTGAACACAATCCACCGTGCCATTCGCCGTTGCCGGCTAAAACTCTATAGTTCAAAAAAGAAGCCATATCTAAACATGATCCAGAAGCGCAGGCGTTTTCTCTGGGCCAAGGCTCATTTAAAATGGACTGTGGCAAAGTGGAAAACTGTTCTGTGGTCAGACGAATCAAAATTTGAAGTTCTTTTTGGAAAACTGGGACGCCATGTCATCCGGACTAAAGAGGACAAGGACAACCCAAGTTGTTATCAGCGCTCAGTTCAGAAGCCTGCATCTCTGATGGTATGGGTTTGCATGAGTGTGTGTGGCATGGGCAGCTTACACATCTGGAAAGGCACCATCAATGCTGAAAGGTATATCCAAGTTCTAGAACAACATATGCTCCCATCCAGACGTCGTCTCTTTCAGGGAAGACCTTGCATTTTCCAACATGACAATGCCAGACCACATACTGCATCAATTACAACATCATGGCTGCGTAGAAGAAGGATCCGGGTACTGAAATGGCCAGCCTGCAGTCCAGATCTTTCACCCATAGAAAACATTTGGCGCATCATAAAGAGGAAGATGCGACAAAGAAGACCTAAGGCAGTTGAGCAACTAGAAGCCTGTATTAGACAAGAATGGGACAACATTCCTATTCCTAAACCTGAGCAACTTGTCTCCTCAGTCCCCAGACGTTTGCAGACTGTTATAAAAAGAAGAGGGGATGCCACACAGTGGTAAACATGGCCTTGTCCCAACTTTTTTGAGATGTGTTGATGCCATGAAATTTAAAATCAACTTATTTTTACCTTAAAATGATACATTTTCTCAGTTTAAACATTTGATATGTCATCTATGTTGTATTCTGAATAAAATTTGAAACTTCCACATCATTGCATTCTGTTTTTATTCACAATTTGTACAGTGTCCCAACTTTTTTGGAATCGGGTTTGTGTGTATATATATATATATATATATATATATATATATATATATACACACTTAATTATAGTATAGTTTTTATATATTATACTACATTATAGTATTTTGTTTGTCAGACAGTTCTTTTTTCGCTCGTTTCAGATGTGTGTGCAGCACAGAAAACAGTGCGCAGGTCTTCTTGCGCTTGAATGGTTTAAAGTCATATTAAAATGCACACAAAGGAATCGATAAGAGGAATTAAAATTTTAATTTTATAACAAGTATCCAATTCCTGACCGTAAGTATCCGATTCCAGAATTGGAATCGATTTTCGATTCCCAACACTACACTACAGTGTATCTCTATACTCTTATTTGGATCTGAATGTTGGTCTGTGTATTGGCAGTAGCAGAGCCTTATGTAAAATACAGGGATTTGGAATCTGTACCTAGCTGTACATCTGTGGTGAAGCGGAGCTTGTGGATCATGCTGATCTTGAAGGACTTGTAGTGGTGACTGCTCAACATGTCCTGTACCGTAGTAATGTCTATAGGCGGGTCCTCCTCCGAGCTCTCCTCGCCTCGAGAACCTACAGATGAAAGCAGAAGGGGATGGAAAAAGAGATGTAGTTTAGGTGTGTTTTTGTGCACTTTACATTTAACGTTGCTGTTATTGCAACAATGAATGTGATTAATAAAGTGCATCTATTCATCTAAATAAAGAAAAAACTCTTCCTGAAAAGTTTTAAAGGGGTCCTTTTATGCTTTTTTCAAGGGATGCATCAGTATGAAAATGTTGGCCGATACGATAACCGATAATTCTTTATATTTGAAAGCTGATGACCAATATATTGGCCGATAAATCTAAATCCAAATTTTTATATCATTTTGAGAGCCTGATTACAAAAACAAAAGTCTTACCATTAAGAGCCATGTCTCAAGCACACAATTATAATGTTCTCATAATTTTATGTAGTCTATATGACAGACTTGCGCAGCGCATGTTGCACTTAACTATATTTTCCTTTTTGAAGTGATTCCAATCATATTTCAAGCAATTCAAAATCATCATGGCGAACAGTGTGCATCTGAAGGAAATAATACATTTATCGCCTTTAAGATATTGGACAAATTTTCTTATCGGGCCGATAGCGATAACATTAAGAATGAACACATGGTGGCCGATATATTGTGCATCCCTACTTTTTTTTTTCACATTTTCAACTTTCTTTAGTGTGTAATGTTGCTGTTTGAGCATGAAGATACAAGGCTCCAAAGTTACAAGGCACAAAGTCCCTCCAGCGGGAGTTATTCTCTATATCAGTGTCACTGTTTCTGAACTCCCTGAAACGCCTCCATTGCAGTCTTGAATTTTATTCTGGGAACCAACGCGTCATAATATTCCTCATTTAAATAATTCCCACCCAAGGCATATGCAAAATAAAGGGGCGGGACCTGGTTGAGTTAGTTAGTAGTCTGTTGATACTCGCGGTTATGGTAAGAGGCGTGACATTTCCCAAACACGCTCAAAGTGTTTGACCAACCACAACAAACTGGTCCAGCCGACCAATCAGGGCACATTGTGCTTTTCAAAAGGAGGAGCTTCATAGAGATAAGAACTAAACAGAGCGTTACTGACAGACTGGGAAGAGAGGAGCTGCAACAATGAGTGTGCAATGTTCAAAGATCATGTGCTACAATGGAAGGAGCATCACGATTATCAACAAAACTCACTGTTTTCTCGGACCAAGCAGAACTCCAGCGTTCCCTGGCTTTCCAGCGTACTGTCCAAATCCACCGCCACATTTGGTTCTGTTTGCTTCTCTAGTCGATACATGGGACCTGAAACGAATTCCACATTATTTAGCGTTTGATTTGAGCTGTTAAGAGTTTGGTTTAGTTGATTGTAGTTGCACTTGATGCATGTGATCTACAAAATACATTTCATTGTACTGGTTAAGCTGAAAGATCATTACATGCAATATAATATTCAAAGATCATGTGTTCATGCCATTTAGCCCTACTCTACATGTTGCAGCTACATAAGCAGACCATATAAATTAGTTTGTTTGTTTTATTGGATTTATTTTCCTTAAATAAATTATAAGCAATGATCAAATATGTAGATTCTGAAAGAGTTTCATATTCCAATGGGAAACAACGGCAAGTAGCATCATCAATTAGACTAAAAACAAACCAAAAAAATGAGCCCATGCCTAATTGTAACAAACACCAGAGTTTGCGCTACGAATGTATAGCAGCACAAGTTGCGGTCAGAATTGAATGTGATGAGATGAGATAAAAAGAAAAAAAAAACACAGACAACATATCCTTCTATTACATTGTTCTTGATGCAACTGATCGCCTGATTCACAAACAAATGACTCTTATGAACCTGTTCTTAATGAATCAGTAAAATAGACTCACGGTTATCTGCCTGAATCAGAATTACTTATTGAATCAGTTACTGAATTAACAGCTGAGTGGATGTTTACAATTTAAACAATATAAACAACCGTTATTTTTAAACATGTACATTACTGGTAAAAGGCTAAGTGTCAGCACGATTGTTTTTTAAAGCAATTAATACTATTATTCAGCAGGAATGCATTAAACTGATTAAAAATGACAGTAAAATATTAGAATGATTTCTGAAATGCTGAAAATTCAGCTTTGATCACAGGAATAAATTACATTTTAACATATTCAGATAGAAAATAGTTATTTTACATTTGTAATAATATTACACAATATTAGTTTTTACAGTATTTTTGATCAAATAAATGCAGCCTTGGTGAGACTTCTTTTAAAAACATTAAAAAAATTCTTACCACCCCCAAATTTTTCCACAGTAGTGTATACTTACCAAACACAAAGTCACACAATGAAACATGTAGCTTGGTTTACTGCAAGTACACTGTAGTTTCATCTTTTTCAATACATTAATACTTTGAACCTTTGACTAGTTTAATACAAAATTACAGAGAGCCCTTGAGAGAGGACAGCCATCATAAATGACTTCAGGTTGACCAGAGTGATTCAAAAACAATCTCTTAGAGATAGTGTGATGGGATTCAGAGCTATTGGCTTCTCTCTTTATAACATCGCTTGATTAATATTGCTCAGTGCAAACAATCTAATTTGACTTTTTCTGTCCAATCGGATGGTATCAACCCATCTAATGGCCGATTAACTTTGACCGATCTTCACCTAAGGTTTGTGAAGATAAGTCTGTAACTATTGCCTTGCAGGAGCAATTGATGGTTATAAAACCAAAAAATGGCTTTATTGGATCCTGTTTATTTGTCAGAGGCAGGAAAAAATGCCCAGAGGTAGGATCAAGACTTTCCCTCGTTTTTCGCCAGAAAAGAAAGGAAAAAACAATACAGAGAAGCTGCCAATCTAAATAGGGCAAACACTCAAGGCGATATTTACCCTTTTGCAAATACCATGGTTTTCCAAAATATCACCAGAGCCTCTGAAAGCTTACGACCTCTACAGAGAAAGAAATATGTTCACGACACCCTCCAGCACGATGCGAGATATATCAGAACACAAACAAAGTCAACGAGTGAATCAATTGTATACAACACTCTGGATTTGACGTGCAAGAATCGGACTAGTTGAGTATATGGAAAAAGCGAGTGTCTCTCTGAATCTACAGGAGAAAATGTGTATCCCTGTAACTGCTGTGACACTGAAGGGCAAGAGACTGTGACTAATTCAGAAACACACAATCTGACCTTTTACAACCTTTCCTGCGACCCTGTACTGATCTCAATGAGCTGAGAGATTGCTTTTTATCCATTTTATTCTCCGCAGGTGAAAACTGTAACTCTGATCACTTAGTAAAGCAACAACACATTACAAATAATTTTGAAATAAGGCAATGCAGTGCATTAGCCAGTATATAACTGTAGGTTGACAGAATCTAGATATTATACATACACTACCATTTAAAGCTTTGAGGGTCAGTAAATGTTTTTGAAAGTCTCTTCTGCTCATCAAGGCTTCATTTATATTATAAAAAATACAGTAAAAACAGCAATATTATGAAATATTATTACAATTTACAATAACTGTTTTCTGTGTGAATATATTGTAAAATGTAATTTATTCCTGTGATCAAAGCTGAATTTTCAGCATCATTACTCCAGTCTTCAGTGTCACATGATCCTTCAGAAATCATTCTAATATGATGATTTACTGCTCAAGAAACATTTATGATTATTATCGATGATGAAAACAGTTATGCTGCTTTATATTTTTGTGTAAACATCATTTTTTTCAGCATTTATTTAAAAACAAAAATCTTTTGTAACAGACACTTTATTGTGGCCTTTTCTGAATAAAAGCTTTCATTCATTCAAAAAAAAAAAATCTTAACTTTTGAATGGTATTGTATATGGCAATAATACACGGTAATACATTTATAAAGAATTCAACTGATGTGCGGTCACAGGTGTGCATATATCAAAGGTTTCAACGATCAGATTTCAGAGCTGTTTTATAATGAATCTTTAATAATCAGAAACCAGATGTGCTGTGTGGAGCCACAAATCCAATCATTTCTTGTGCATGTGTGTCATTAAAATATCAAGCCAAGTACTAAATAAAACAGCTGATGCTAAATACCCACAAATCCACACAAATACAGCATCTGCTGAAAATGTTCAGCTTTGTATTATGTCTCAATGCATTCTCCCTAAGCACATAAAGCATAAGAGTCACGGTCTTTCTCTTTCGTCTGAGCTCATCTGTAGTTCACACACAGGCACACCGACCCAAAACCACAGCCGTCGCCGCCTTCCAAATGTCACCAACATTTACCCTGATAAGGCTCATAGGAGGCATTCAATCGCGCTTATCTCCCCCAGCAGACCCACCGAGCTTTACAAACCCTGAGCCGCTCATAAAACTAGTCATATTTTACAGTGAGCACCCTTCCTACTGTCCACATGCCTACCATTATATATTCACTCAGTTTAACTGCAAAACGAGACGATACCATTGTTAGATTATTAAATACGTTATATACTTATTTTTTTTAAGTATTATTATAAAAAAATTAAGTTTAAAACTAATAAACAATAAAAATATATATGGATGGATGGATGGATAAAATGATAGACCGATCGATAGAACGATAGAACAATAGATTGATAGAACGGTAGCTGGAAGGATGGATGGATGAAACGATAGACCGATCAATAGAACGATAGATAAAACAATAGAACGACAGATAGAACACTTGATAGATAGAACGATAGACAGAACTATAGAACAACAGATCGACAGATCGATAGACAGAATGATAGACAGAACGATAGATAGACAGGTGATAGAGCGATAGATAGAACGATAGACAGAGCGACAGACGGAGCAATAGACAGCGATAGACATAACAATGGATGGAACGAAAGATAGAACAATAGACAGATAGGCAGACAGAGAGATACAGTGGGGAGAACAAGTATTTGATTCACTGCCGATTTTACAGGTTTTCCTACTTACAAAGCATGTAGAAGTCTGTAATTTTTTTCATAGGTACACTTTAACTGTGAGAGACGGAATCTAAAACAAAAATCCAGAAAATCACATTGTATGATTTTTAAATAATTAATTTGCATTTTATTGCATGACATAAGTATTTGATCACCTACCAACCAGTAAGAATTCCAGCTCTCACAGACCTGTTAGTTTTTCTTTAAGAAGCCTTCCTGTTCTCCACTCATTACCTGTATTAACTGCACCTGTTTGAACTCGTTACCTGTATAAAAGACACCTGTCAACACACTCAATCAAACAGACTCCAACCTCTCCACAATGGCCAAGACCAGAGAGCTGTGTAAGGACATCAGGGATAAAATTGTAGACCTGCACAAGGCTGGGATGGGCTACAGGACAATAGGCAAGCAGCTTGGTGAGAAGGCAACAACTGTTGGCGCAATTATTAGAAAATGGAAGAAGTTCAAGATGACGGTCAATCTCCCTCGGTCTGGGGCACCATGCAAGATCTCACCTCGGGGGGCATCAATGATCATGAGGAAGGTGAGGGATCAGCCCAGAACTACACGGCAGGACCTGGTCAATGACCTGAAGAGAGCTGGGACCACAGTCTCATAGAAAACCATTAGTAACACACTACGCCGTCATGGATTAAAATCCTGCAGCGCACGCAAGGTCCCCCTGCTCAAGCCAGCGCATGTCCAGGCCCGTCTGAAGTTTGCCAGTGACCATCTGGATGATCCAGAGGAGGAATGGGAGAAGGTCATGTGGTCTGAGGAGACAAAAATAGAGCTTTTTGGTCTAAACTCCACTCGCCGTATTTGGAGGAAGAAGAAGGATGAGTACAACCCCAAGAACACCATCCCAACCGTGAAGCATGGCGGTGGAAACATCATTCTTTGGGGATGCTTTTCTGCAAAGGGGACAGGACGACTGCACCGTATTGAGGGGAGGATGGATGGGGCCATGTATCGCGAGATCTTGGCCAACAACCTCCTTCCCTCAGTAAGAGCATTGAAGATGGGTCGTGGCTGGGTCTTCCAGCATGACAACGACCAGAAACACACAGCCAGGGCAACTAAGGAGTGGCTCCGTAAGAAGCATCTCAAGGTCCTGGAGTGGCCTACCCAGTCTCCAGACCTGAACCCAATAGAAAATCTTTGGAGGGAGCTGAAAGTCCGTATTGCCCAGCGACAGCCCCGAAACCTGAAGGATCTAGAGAAGGTCTGTATGGAGGAGTGGGCCAAAATCCCTGCTGCAGTGTGTGCAAACCTGGTCAAGAACTACAGGAAACGTATGATCTCTGTAATTGCAAACAAAGGTTTCTGTGCCAAATATTAAGTTCTGCTTTTCTGATGTATCAAATACTTATGTCATGCAATAAAATGCAAATTAATTACTTAAAAATCATACAATGTGATCTTCTGGATTTTCTGGATTCCGTCACTCACAGTTGAAGTGTACCTATGATAAAAATTACAGTCCTCTACATGCTTCATGATACAATCGGCAGTGTATCAAATACTTGTTCTCCCCACTATAGACAGACAGACAGACAGACAGACAGATAGATGGATAGATGGATAGATGGATAGATGGATAGATTAGATAGACAGATAGATAGATAGATAGATAGATAGATAGATAGATAGATAGATAGATGGATAGACAGATAGATAGATAGATAGATAGATGGATAGACAGATAGACAGATAGATAGATAGATAGATAGATAGATAGATAGATAGATAGATAGATAGATAGATAGACAGAGCGATAGAACGATAGATAGAACAATGGATGGAACGATAGATAGAACAATAGATAGACAGAACAATAGACAGACAGACAGGTGATAGATCGATAGATAGATAGAGATTTCCTGTTGTTTTGTTGACAGAGGGTTAGGGGTTTGTTCAAATACAAATGTATTAAATTAATATATAATGGAAAGGAAACAATCGCTCAAAAAATAAAAACCCAGCAAAACAGTGAACGGGTGCAGGAGAGAAGGCAACACAGTGGACAGAAGATTGGATCTGTCTCTTGTCTCCAGCGGGTAAATAAACAATCAATACTCATCTAAATGCAGATGAGAGCACAGTCCGCGCCGTCTAACGTTTCTCTTCTGGACCAACTACCCCATCACATCCACTCAAGATGTCTTCTGAGACACCATCTCGGACTAAAAGAGAAACAATCACCTGCAAGATGGGATACTGGGCCGGGACGGGGCAATGGCTCACTGCCCACAGGGCAATTCTGTAGGTTTATTTCCAATTAAATTCCCTCTGAGGGCTCTCTTGGGCTGCTGTCAAATCAATCCGTCTCTGATGAGGCTGTACATCAAACACAAGTACTCTCAAACCACTGAAACTAAATATATAGTATTATATAACGGAGTGAGGCCATACTTTTAAGAGCAAGGAGTTTTTCTCTCTTTTTTTAAGCTGAGGCATATCTAAGATATCACAAATTCTGGGTTTGTTTTTATGCCCCAGACACTGAACCGCCCAAGAAGATTGAGTCGGCTGTTCCTCTGATACCTTTAAAAAGACAAAGAAACACGGATCTCACTAAGCCGAAGCATTTATTTTTCTATTATTCTCATAGTCTTTGTTGTTTCTGTCAAATACTTGCTTGGTTTTGCAGAAAGAAATGCCAACAGATTGAGTTTCCAACCCAAAATAGCAACCGAAACATTCTCACGTTAGACTATTTGTGAATTTCAAAGTACTAAATCGATTGAAGTGAAAGGCAAATGTCATTGTGATAGATTGTCTGTAGTAATTTTAAAGGTAGTTTAGTTGTACTAAAATAGCATATGATGTTGTCATATTTGAGGATTATTGAAATAATGTGACTATAAAAAAAAAAAAAAAAAAGCTATAAAATAACACCTGCAAATCAAACCAAAAGAACTTCCTAAAATGGCTTAAATATATTATTATTAAATAGAATAAAATTATTTAAAATATGCCAAAACAATGACAAAACCTTGATATGAGGGAATTTTAAAAGTGTGATTTCAAGTCCTGGAAATGGCATTGAAATTTTTGAAATTAATAAAATCTTTAAAAAAGTAATAGGAATTTCTATGATATGTCTAGTTATGCCAAGCTTATCGGGTAGAAATTGACTTCAGGGATTATGGAAATTATTCATCATTATTTTATTAAATTATTTAAAAATAATATAATTAATATAATATAAAATATAAAAATAATATAATATAATTAATAAGTAACAAACAACAAATTTAATATAATTTAAAAATTAAAAAAAACAAAGAGAATGTTTTTGGATTTATACTTTAAATACATTGTCACCGTTAGGGCTGAAGGAGGATTTTGATATCAAACATTTTCTATAGTGATTTATATCTGCTGTTATTATTGGAGATGTAGTTTTTAATAATAAAAATTGTTTTATTTTTGATACTGCTTTATAATGTATTACAGCTTACGAGTAATATTTAATATCATATTCTTGCAGTGTTTACCCATATGTGGATTTTTTTGTATATTTTAATGTCACATGATTTGTATTATTTGTAACATGTATCTGAGTGTCTAATTTAGGTGATTACCAAAGAGTTGTATTTTATTCCACATTGGTATTGTGCCTGATGAAGTTCAATTCAGCTGAATAAAAAGTTGTTTGGAGCTGTTATTTTTAGTGTGTGGACATCACGCTTCTTTTTTCAATTATTGTGATTTTGTTGTCCTGCACCTGAGCCCAATTAGGGTGTGTGGGATGTGCACACCTTTGAATTTTTGATTCTTGATAAATGGTCTTGGTTCCACAAAGGTTGAGAACCACTGCTGTAGACTAGTCAATGTGGTGTCAATGAAGGCGTACATGAGCCTTGCTGATGAGGCTGTGTGGATACACGAGGCAAAAGCGAAGACTATAGCCCCTTTAAACTGACAGTGCTATCCCGCAGCGCCCTTACTGCGGCTAACTTCTCTCACTGCAGGCTTTGACCTCAGTGTGTGGTAAATCCAAGAGAGATGAGGCTCCAGTGGTTCTCCACGCACCATCATTTTCTCTGCGTTTCATCCATTTTCCCTCTAATACACTTCTGTTCCCGCACCATTGCTTTCCATTCTTTATGTGCACTTCTCCATCTCTGAGTCAGTCTGTGGCTCAATCTCTTCTCTTCACCCCTCTTATCTCACCGCTGCCCCGGCTCATCATGGCCATCAAAGGGGTGATCCGTTACCTGTGACTTTTTGTATTAAAGTCTCTGGCCTTATCAGATTCTGCCCCATTCGGCGATGACAAATTAGGACGGCACATTGCCACAGTTATCGGGGCAAATCACAGCAGACTGCTTCACTTACTTTCTAAGATGAAAACTACACACACACACAAATTTCAGTTTGACTGACAATTCAAAAGGCACTATTTGCTACACTTCTTGCGGCATTTATTTTATCATGCCGAAACATAGGTAAAAGGGCCATTGACAAATAAAGCTTCAAAAAAGGTGTTTTTAACAATCTTTTCAAAACGGATGCATATCTTCTTAAACAATGTGTTTAAACAGGTTTAAGTTGTTAAATAACATTTCAAAAGGTTTAAATTCATTTTTTTTTACTGTTTTTATGTCAGGTGGTACAACCAAATAGTTGTATGCATATATACTGTAGTTGTCCCACCTGACATGGAAAGTGTACCAATCAACCCATACTTGAAATCAGCAGTTTTTACCAGTATTTGAGAGAGATCTACAAAGCTTTCCACTCTGCCGCAAGGATCAGTCGGGCTCCTCTGGATGATGCATTATCATGTTTACTGTTATTATCTTGTCAATTCATAATAAAAGAGCCATGTTTGCAGTTGTGCCACCCTGACATTTGAGAATATACAAATTGCTGGACAAACTACTGATATTTATAAAATGTGTTTATACGAAAGGTTTCAAATCTAAAATGATGCCATAGTATTTAGTTTTTAATTTGTTATTAAGACACCATTTCAAATAGTTTTCAAATAGTGTTCATTTGTTCGGACAGTTGCACCACCTGACATTTTGGGTGTTTAAAGGGGGGGGTCTAATGCTATTTCATGCATTCTGACTTATTTACACTGTTAAAGAGTTGGATTCTCATGCTAAACATGGCCAAAGTTTAAAAAAATGAGTTGGACGTATGACGGAGTATTTCTGTGCCAAAAATACTCCTTCCGGTTTCTCACAAGTTTTGGAAAGTGAGTGAAACTGCATTACATGTCTGTGTTTTGTTGGCAATTGGCGCGTAAGTACATATAAATGTCAACAACACGAACGTATAGTGAATCAAAAGTTATCCAGGGATAATGCGATGCAGTGGCATAACTTTGTTTTAAAAAGTGTGTGTCATGAGAAGTCATGTTTAACGTGATAGTTTCATCCTTAACGTTTCATCTCTTAACTATAGCATAATACAATATTGTCAGTGCTGAGATTCTTCACATAGATTCGCATGAAATGCTTGTGTGTCTTTCAATTGTCGAGTGGTAGAGCTCATGTCCGGCGAGCGTGTCTGAGGTTCGGTTCTGGGTTTGAATCCACCATCGTATAGTTTTTTTTCCTCATTAAAACCAAAAGGTGCTCATCAGTTATTCTGTATTAAGAGCAGGGACACGTTTGTGTACATTTTATTTTGTGATTTAACCATAACGAATAGAGAGTCTATGATGCGATGATGTATTGTGTGTGTATGTATGTATGTATGTATGTATGTGCGCGCATGTGGAGATCGGCTTTTTCCGGAAAGAGTCGGTACAGCTTATCCGTCTTTTATAAATCTAATAAAACTAAAGACTTTTTTGAGATATGAAGGATGCAATACTACTCTGTAGGTACTCAAGATTAACATGAGATTAGCTGAAACTGTGTGTGTATTGATTTTCTTAACTGAAATAAAATATAAATATTAGATGAAAAACTTAAATGAAAATTAGAAATGTTATCTTGACAACTAACTAACAAAGTTGAAGTACTAAAATTACTAAAATGGAAATAAAAAAAGATAAATATAAATAAAAACTACTAAAAATTACAAAAACAAACAAAATTAATAACACTTAAAATGAAAACTAAAACTATGAAAATAGTTTACTTGCTTAGTTTACTAAAGCTAAGCAAATTCAAAATATTAATAAATTGTCTAATATTAGTAAATAAAATTGCAGGCCAACCAAAATACATAATCCAACATTATACAGCTCTGGAAAAAATTAAGAGACCACTTAACATTTATTTCTCAATGTTAAGTGGTCTCTTAATTTTCTCCAGAGCTGTATATATGATTCTAAGAATATAAGCTTGAATTCAAAACATATCTATCATTTCACATTAAGTGAATTAAGTAAATCTTTCAGATGTCTCACCTGATCCTTTCTGGGAGCCCTTCCTCTTTTTGAGGGCCTTCTGCAGAATATCCTTCATGGTCACTTTCAGGCTGTCCACTGGGATCAGGGAGAAACCATGAGCTGCGTTTCTGTGGGTGAGGAAGGCAAATTGTCAGTCATATTGAATAAATCTTTCACGTTTGAGTTAGATGCGAACTTCCTGTCCATCAGAGCATCAACACTGAGATCATGCCCTCAGATTCTCAGGATTGAGCTTTGAGTCTCAACCGATGGCTGAGCATATCATATTCAAATATATGAACCTCCAAGATATCAAACCAATATGTTCAAGATGAGTTTGACCTGAGAAAACTAGAGAAAACTAGTGGTTAAGAATTATGCTTATGGCCACAAAAGAATCTAAAACATTATCATCAAGTGATATTGTGATTAGGGCTGTCACGATTACGCGATTAAATTCAAGTACTTGATTTTAAAAAATCCTCGATTGCAATTTACCCATGTCGAGTAAGCGGCAAAATACCAGAAATTGTGCATTCCATGGACGAGAACCCATGAACCGCATCATTAGACCGTTATCTAAGGCTGCACAGTGTATTAAAACCAACCATAATATAGCATAGTGCTATTGTGAATTCACAAAGGCTGCGATTCAATTAAATAAATATATGCCCTGCAGGTTTAATACATAAATGCAGTTTAATTATAAAATGACAAAATAAAGGTTTAAACCCTTGCTCTGAGTTTGCATGTTTTGATGTCCACATATTCTTGTTCAAGAAATTACAGTGGCTGTAGCAGTTCTATTGTAAAGAAGCGGCCAAATATTAAAGATTAAGAAAAAAATTGTCGGCCAATATGAAGGATTTGAGCTGCTGTAAAGTGTAACAACACCAGGCCGTTGGCGCCCTCTGCTGGAATTTGTTATAATACATCATGTTGATTATTATGTTTATATGATGTACATTATGAATTTCAACAGTGTTGTTCTATAAAAGCATATGATTACTTGATACTTTATTTGAACCAAATATTATTCCCTCATTGTTATAATATATGTATTTTAAGTCCTTTTTTAGCAAGTCTTTGCTTAGGTCTATTTTTATTACCACAAAAATATCCAATTAATCGTCAAAATAATCGACCAATTACTCGATTGTCAAAATAATCGTTAATGACAGCCGTAATTGTGATCATAACATTACTGTAAAAATATTAAGAAACATTTATGTTAATTGAAACAAAATAAATGTTAACTGACATTAAATAACAAAAATTAGACGGTTTTTTTTTATATATTTTAAGTTGAAGCACTAAAACTGAAATAAAATTAATAAAAACTAAATGACCATATTTAAAAGCAAAAAAACTAAAAAGACAAAACTAAATTACTAGAACTATCTAAAACTAAACTAAAAACTGAACATATAAAAAAAAAAACAAGTATTAATAAACACTATAATAGTATATTAATGATACTAAAATAACACTTCTATTAATGCTATTCCTTCATTAAGATTTATTGCATAAAACCAAACAATTAAAATGTGAGAGCCAGTGATTTCTACAGGATTTTGAACACAAACACTATGTAATTAGATTTTATCATTAACCTTTCAAATTTTTAATATTTTGATTAAAAAAAATAACATTTTGGTTCAATAAGCGAGTGAGTCATCTGAGCTGATTCAGTCCATGATTCAGACCAATGACTCTCGCGATCGAATCTGATTCAATTGATTCACTAAACAGAACCACATTACTCAAGAATGCAAAAGAAGCCAATATTTTTGTTTGAGAATCACTCTTGAATGTCAGTATAGCGGTACTGGTGCGAGCAGTTAGTGTCAGAAGAAAAGCTTGCACACAGAAAGAGTGTATTGTACTCTTAAGTGGTCGACTTGCTTTATCAGAGCACATCCTCAACACAACAGGGCCGTGGGGCAGTCCACGAGTCAAACTTTGAGCACATGGATAGACTACATCAACAGAACAACAACCCCAGGCCAGAAACCGGAGAACGCACACTTTCTGGACAGAGGACTCGCGTGTCCACTTCCATTTAGCAGTCCTGACCCGTCAGCCTCGGGCCAGGGCTTCTGACAGGCTTCACATCAGGCCGGGGATCCGGCAGAAGAGGTCGCCGGCCCCGATGGCCCACTGAGGGCCAAGCACTGGCTCAGTTCTCGCCCAGAGTCCTGCAGTGCCACATCAGTGGTCCTCTCATGAAGGGAGCATGCAGCTGACCCAGAGAGCTCTGAAAACCAGCCGACGGCTGAGAGCTGATGAATAAATCACAAATAAATACAGACAAAAGACAATGAAAAGTGCAAAGCAGCTGGGCCACAAATACAACTTAATTAGTTCATGCCACAGGCAAATGGATACTTATAATGAAGTTATACCACCGTTCAAAAGTTTGGAGTCAGTAGATTTTTAATGTTTTTGACAGAAGTCTCTTATGCTCACCAAGGCTGCATTTATTTGATTAAAAAAATACAGTGAAAACAGTAATATTGTGAAATATTACAATTACTGTTTTCTATTGTAAACTGTAATTGTTTCCTATGATGCAAAGCTGAATTTTCAGCATCATTACTCCAGTCTTCAGTGTCACATGATCCTTCAGAAATCATTCTAATATGATGATTTGATGCTCAAGAAACATTTAAGATTATTATCAATGCTGAAAACAGCTGCGTTCCTTAAAGAGTTAGTTCACCCAAAAATGAAAATTACCCCATGATTTACTCACCCTCAAGTCATCCTAGGTGTATATGACATTCTTCTTTCAGACGAATAAAATCTGAGTTATATTAAAAATGTCCTGGCTCTTCCAAGCTTTATAATGGCAGTGAATTGATGAGTCATTTTTGAAGTCCATAAAAGTGCATCTATCCATCATATAACTGCTCCACACGGCTCCGGGGGGTTAATAAAGGCCTTCTGAAGCGAATCGATGCGTTTGTGTAAGAAAAATATCCATATTTAAAACTTTTTTTAGACTAAAATACCTAGCTTCCGGCAGTCAGCGGTACGTGAGTCGCTTGCGCTAAAAGAGTAACCCTTGACGCATGCGCATTGACAAACGCAGAAGCACAAAGGATAGAGCAAAACAAAACGTAGCGTCGGGGTTACTCTTTTAGCGTAAGTCAACTCGCGTACCGCTGATTGCTGGAAGCTAGGTATCTTTGTCTATAAAGTTTTAAATATGGATATTTTTCTTACACAAACGCATCGATTCGCTTCAGAAGGCCTTTATTAACCCCCCGGAGCCGTGTGGAGCAGTTATATGATGGATAGATGCACTTTTATGGACTTCAAAAATGACTCAATTCACTACCATTATAAAGCTTGGAAGAGCCAGGACATTTTTAATATAACTCCGAGAGTTATAACTTTTAATATTCTATTCGTCTGAAAGAAGAAAGTCATATACACCTAGGATGGCTTGAGGGTGAGTAAATCATGTGCTAATTTTCATTTTTGGGTGAACTAACCCTTTAATATTTCTGTGTAAACCAAGATTTAATTTTTTTTCCAGGATTCTTTGATGAATAGAAAGTTCAAACGAACATTTATTTGAAACTGAAATCTTTTGTAACATTATGCATGTCTTTATTGTCACTTTTGATTACTTTAATGCATCCTTGCTGAATACAAGCATTAATTTATTTAAAAACAAAAATCATGCCGACCTCAAACTTTTGAACGGTAGTGTATCTTATTTCTTTCCTCGATGGTGAAATGTCAAAGGAACAGTTCACCCAAAAACTGCAAACCATCTCTTTATTTCCTAATAAAAACTTCCATGATTATTTGTTAATCGGTGCAAATATGAACCAATCTGAGCAAGTGCAAGCAAGCACATCTAAAAATCTGTGACATACACAAACAAGCAGAAGCTTCACTGTACAACCCAAATTCAGTATTACAACCCAAACCTTCCCTATAAAAGGCAGGACAGTCTGGCAGGGAGCCATTCAAATCCAATTAGCAACTTCAAATTAATAGGGAGCTCCTAATGCTTTGTCAGCCACATTAACCAAACAGTTGATTAGAGATATTCCCAAAAGCACAGAAGAGCAACAATCTAATTGAAAGCTCACAAAACAAAGACGAGAGCTTCATGGAGAGGCGTGTGGAAAAAATCTCCAACAAACTTAAAGTATTGAGTGTTTAAGACTTGTGTGAACGGCCAGGCATTTAAACCTAAAACATTCAGATAGCTCTCATAAGAACCGTATGAGAGGTTGTGCAAACTTCAAGACAAACGCGAATAAGTTGAATATTTGATGATGGTGATAGATTTGTGGTTCGTTTTATTCTTTGGTAATGTGTATATATGCAAATATATACATTACCATTCAAAAGTTTGGGGTTGGTAAGATTGGTAAGTCTCTTCTGCTGACCAAGGCTGCATTTAAAATACAGTAAAATATTATTACAATTTAAAATAAATGTTTTCTATCTGAATATATGTTAAAATGTAATTTATTCCTGTGATCAAAGCTGCATTTTTAGCATAATTTCTCCAGTCTTCAGTGTCACATGATCCTTCAGAAATAATTTTAATGTTGATTTGCTGAAAACAATGTTGAAAACAGTTGTGCCGTTTAATTTTTTTGAACTGTGATACATTTTTTTCATGATTCTTTGATGAATAGAAAGTTTAATATTAGAATACAGCAGCATTAAACGCAAAATGCCTCCGCAAAGTGCATTAAAATCGTTTAACGCACAGCTAGCCATGGATTATCCCACTTATACCATGGTCATCTGCCAGAATTAACAACTTAAAGCTGTTGCTGATGTTTGCAGCGCAATATTTGACCAGAAGAGTAAAATTGACGGTTATTTTCGTCAACTTACGAAAGTTAGATCTAGCATTCTGCCCGCTTTGACTCAGGCACAGAGGTAACGTAGTGCGTAAAATTACATTTATTTGAATGAATTATCGAGAGAGAGATGCGTACCTGTGTCTGTTCAGTGGCTCTCTCTGTATAAACAACGAAGCTGTGAGTTTAATTACTTTAAAATAGCGATGTTGCTGAGAAACATAATTAAGCGATTCAGTAGCGAAGCTATTTTATTGCAAAAAGTCGCATGGCAGCGTTGATAAGTTTCTGTGCTCCTGAATGTTTCTCAGCGTAATCTCCGTGTGACGTGTGTTTGCGCTTCAATGAAAGCAGCACATTAATATAGAACGGGGATTAAACTGAGGTGGAACTACCTGTGAATTAAATGGTTTTACTGCACACCTTCCAGCCAATCAGAATCGAGTATTCAGACAGACCATGGTATTAATGTCTTTACTGTCACTTTTGATCAATTTAATGCAGGCTTCCTGAATAAAATGATTAATTCTTACTGACCCCAAACTTATGAACATTAGTGTAATTTTTTCAATTATACATACACTCACCTAAAGGATTATTAGGAACACCTGTTCAATTTCTCATTAATGCAATTATCTAATCAACCAATCACATGGCAGTTGCTTCAATGCATTTAGGGGTGTGGTCCTGGTCAAGACAATCTCCTGAACTCCAAACTGAATGTCAGAATGGGAAAGAAAGGTGATTTAAGCAATTTTGAGCGTGGCATGGTTGTTGGTGCCAGACGGGCCGGTCTGAGTATTTCACAATCTGCTCAGTTACTGGGATTTTCACACACAACCATTTCTAGAGTTTACAAAGAATGGTGTGAAAAGGGAAAAACATCCAGTATGCGGCAGTCCTGTGGGCGAAAATGCCTTGTTGATGCTAGAGGTCAGAGGAGAATGGGCCGACTGATTCAAGCTGATAGAAGAGCAACTTTGACTGAAATAACCACTCGTTACAACCGAGGTATGCAGCAAAGCATTTGTGAAGCCACAACACGCACAACCTTGAGGCGGATGGGCTACAACAGCAGAAGACCCCACCGGGTACCACTCATCTCCACTACAAATAGGAAAAAGAGGCTACAATTTGCACGAGCTCACCAAAATTGGACAGTTGAAGACTGGAAAAATGTTGCCTGGTCTGATGAGTCTCGATTTCTGTTGAGACATTCAGATGGTAGAGTCAGAATTTGGCGTAAACAGAATGAGAACATGGATCCATCATGCCTTGTTACCACTGTGCAGGCTGGTGGTGGTGGTGTAATGGTGTGGGGGATGTTTTCTTGGCACACTTTAGGCCCCTTAGTGCCAATTGGGCATCGTTTAAATGCCACGGCCTACCTGAGCATTGTTTCTGACCATGTCCATCCCTTTATGACCACCATGTACCCATCCTCTGATGGTTACTTCCAGCAGGATAATGCACCATGTCACAAAGCTCGAATCATTTCAAATTGGTTTCTTGAACATGACAATGAGTTCACTGTACTAAAATGGCCCCCACAGTCACCAGATCTCAACCCAATAGAGCATCTTTGGGATGTGGTGGAACGGGAGCTTCGTGCCCTGGATGTGCATCCCACAAATCTCCATCAACTCCAAGATGCTATCCTATCAATATGGGCCAACATTTCTAAAGAATGCTTTCAGCACCTTGTTGAATCAATGCCACGTAGAATTAAGGCAGTTCTGAAGGCGAAAGGGGGTCAAACACAGTATTAGTATGGTGTTCCTAATAATCCTTTAGGTGAGTGTATTTGCTAAACTATGGTATAATATATATATATAGTTTGTCAAAAAAATCTGTTCCCAACCCATTTGATACGCATAAGGTGTATTATGACTTTAAATGTATTTATTCTTCACAGAGCCAGTAGTAGTAACTGGAGGTGATAAAGTCAGACTTAAGTGGCTTTCTTACATTCGAACAAAGAGTGACTGTTTGGGCCCCAGTCCAGGAGATGAATACTTCTCGACTAGCGCCAGCGTACTGAAGCCAAACTTGTGGATGGGCTCGTTAGAGTCCAGCGGAGGAAAGTCTGTGTCCACCTCCCCATCATCCTCAGCAATGTGGAGACAGTAGGTGTTGACATTTTCACTGTGGAGGCAAGAAAGGAGAAAATAAGAGAGATCAAACCCAAAGAGAGTAAAGTATGTTTACTATTTCAAAAAGGTAAAATCCTTGTTCCCATTATAAGAAACAAAGGCATATATTGGTAACAAGTAACACATTTCATATGTGTGCATTCATTGCAATGAATTTCATTTATACAATACCAGTCAAAAGCTTGAAATAATTGTTTTAATGTTTTTTTAAAGAAGTCTCTTATGCTCACCAAGGCTGCATTTATTTGATCAAAAATATAGTAAAAACAATAAAGAAGAACTGTTTTCTATTTTAATATATTTTAAAATGTAATTTAAAATATATCATTTTCAGAAGCCATTACCTCAGACATCAGTCACATGATCCTTCAGAAATCATTCTAATATGGTATTTGGTGTTGGATGAATAAAAAGTTCAAAATAACAGCATTTATTTGAAATTTAAAAAAAACTTTTGTAACATTATATGGTAAATGTCTTTACATAATTTTAAATCTTACTTACCCCCAAACGTTTGAATGGTAGTGTTTCACAGTTTCCACAAAAAATATTAAGCAGCAAAAGCAGTGATTGATAATAATCATAAATGTTTCTTGAGCATCAAATCATCATATTAGAATGATTTCTGAAGGATCATGTGACACTGAAGACTGAAGTAATGATGCTAAAAAATTCAGCTTTGCATCACAGGAATAAATTACATTTTACTATATATTCACATAGAAAAAAGCTATGTTAAATTGTAATAATATTTCACAATATTACTGATTTTACTGTATTTTTGATCGCATAAATGCAGCCTTTGTGACTAAGAGACTTATTTCAAAAACATGAAGGAAAAAAAACATTGACAAAAATAATTAAAAATAAAAAAAATCTTGTATGTAGTTAAGTTCTGTCTATGGAAAAGTGGTTGTGAAGGACTCTTTCTAAAAGCTCTGGTTTGTTGAAGAAGAGCAATAACAACAACAACAACAGGGACATCAAACAAAAGCACACAGACACAATTTATGAGTCAGGGCATGTAAATGAGGGCTATTCATTGAGGGGCAAAAACATTGAGCACTTGTTGGGATGCGGCCTGGCACAGAATGAGGATGAATCAAAAGAGAAGCACTGGGAAGAGTTAACTTCACTGGTTTCATGATTAAACCTTTTGTTGTATCATTATATATAGTGTAGGCTGGCAGTATTCCAGATTACTTTTGCCCAGAGCTTTGTTTTATATCATAATGGATTGACTCCTTAAGGAAAACTGATCCATCAGAAATACAAAACTAACTGCAACCTATTCCACGATTCATTCAGCGCAGGCACGTTAAGCTTTGTCTTTATGATATAGCTTTCATCCCTCGAGGGCAGTGCCTGCCCTGGTGTTTGTGCTGGGACGATGGCATTTTAATTTGCTCTGACACACTGTCGAAATCCAGGCCTGAGCTGTAAAGACTAACTGTCATAGTGTTAATCAGACCCATGATCCTGCTCAAGCAGCCTGAGGAGATAACAGCCGACTGAGAGAAAAGTCCTGGATCTGGTCTTTTTGTGTTTCAATAACATGCACTTCTTACTTTCACCTCCAAATTCTGTGCCATCCAAGATGACTATGTTCTCTTGAATATCTAAGATCCTTGTCTCAAAAGACCTTCTTGTCTGGCTCTTAACCCTGACATAAGACACGTGTTTTTTGTTGAGTATCATATCTGATACATCAGGCTTTCATGGCTCATATAGTATGATACAGTGAGAATAAGGAGCTATTATTTAAGGGGGAAAAACTGAGCTAAACTATGCAATTTGGTGCAGTTGCTGATATATATATGGCCAAAAGGTGAAATTCTGATAGCTGGTAATGTATATCAATGAGATGTTTGTAACAGTATAGCAGATGCTTGCATAAAATGCATTTAAAAATCAGTTGTCACTGCGTATTTATTATTATTATTTGCCAATAGTCTTAGTAAGATGATATTTAAATGCTTAGTTTTATGATCAAAGCTCTGTAGTTTTATTGTGCAGGTAAAACATATAATGCAATGAATACAATGACGATTGAAAGATACACAAATGAACGTTCCTCAAAAGCCTGATGGATCATATTTGATACTCACATTCGAACATGACTTTTCTAACAAATGATGTATGGATAATCAAGTAAAATTGCTTCAGTTCAGTAAGTGTTCATCTAGAAGTATTACTAACAATATAAAATGTCATCTTCACGTTTACTTAATAAAAATCAGTACAGATTTCACAGCTAAAAGACACGAGTCCACAACCTGAAGGGTCGTTTTTACAATTGTACTAAAAGGTGTTTTACTTGTTAAAAAAAGTATGAACTATCAATCAGACGGAAGAAGGCATGTAGTAGATTGTGTACAACAGGTTTTTCAGCAAAGCTTTAATCATGTTGATCATTTACAGGCCTTAGAAATTGGTTTATCAAATATAACAACCAAACAATTGATCCTCTCAATATATGTCAGTATTGCAAGTATTTAAACTTATTTTCATACTTATATCTGCACATCTTAAACAATGAGACAAGCACATCCGGATGGATCTTGAAACATGCAAGCGTCCTTTGACAGCCCTAGATTTAATTTAAATTTATCATCAAAAATGGTATCTAATGAAATTAATTCATTAAACTTTAACCATTCAAATCATAATTTTCATTATTATTACTTTGAGAAGTAAATTTTACTATATAACAGTAATATATTTCTGTCATAATTTCTTCAAATTAAACCAAACTTTTATTTTGGCAGTTTGTCGTGAAGACCTTTGAGTTGCAGTGTGTATTTAATGATAGCTTGAGTCATGTATTTTCAGACTAACCCCAAATGCTTTTTGGACCCTATTTACACCTGTATTATGCACAGTCCACTTGTGATGGTACTTCTGGGTGATAATAGAGGGTATGCATTGACGTCACTTTCCCGCCGGGACACGCCCCCTCACCAAAACTGAGTGGCAAAACATCCTGCAACATGACTGGCTTTAGTAGGAGAAACTGCGAAAACTAATGATTATCTATTTAATTTGAAGGCAGTTGGACTCGACAGTGATCATTACAATTTACCAAATTAAATGCAATATAGGTAGATGTGAGGAGCCGGGCGAGCGAGAGCCGTGAGATCTCTCACGGAGGGGCTCGGACGCTTAAAAGGAGGAGCGACGACAGTGAAGGACGAGAGAGGACCAGGCCTGGATTTTATGTTGTGTTTTATTTACATTTTGTTAATAATGTGTGTGCGTGGCAGTCGTCTGAGAGGGGCTGCCGCTTTTACTTTCAGTTTATTTGTTTATTTGATTAAAGTTTGTTAACGTTCGCCGGTTCCTGCCTCCTCCTTCCCATATCAACATACTCCTTTACAGTAGATCTAAATCCGGATGATCACTTATATAATTGTTATATATCGTCATATCGCTCAGACCTAAAACTTGTTAAAGCAATAAGGCATTGTAGACATAATCTTCTGACTTTCTGTAAAGCTGCTTGGAAACGATCTATCCATCCTAAGGAAAACTGGGTTTGTCTAACATCCAACCATCCCTCTTTATAGAACACAAGGCTCATCATAATGGATTTTTTTAATAAAAGCTGAAAAAAATGTTTAAGATGGTAAATATTTAATTGAGGAGTTGTCAATATAATATACAACCTAGGGCAGGGCTTGACATTAACTTTTTTGCTCACCAGTCACTGTGGCTAGTGGTTTTCCAAAGTTACTAGCCACTCAGCATTTTCACTGGGTAAAATTTTGTTGTTGGGAAATTTGTTGTTGGCTATATGTAAATGACCACTGTACACACCCAAATCAAGTCTACATGAAATGTATAACATGACAGGTCATCAAATAGGCCTATTGAGCTCTGATAATGTTGTGTGTCAAACTCCTTAATAGACAGAAAACAGTTGCTTGTCTGAAGAAAGGTTTTTTTTTGGTGTAAATATAATTTATTCTCAAGCAATGTTCTCATCAGTGTTCTATCAGCTATGACATATTTAAATCTAGCATATTTTGTGTATGAGCCCATACAGAAGCCTAGTGAAATACATATCCATATTTTCATGTGATTTGACAGTTTATTTTATTAAATATCAAAAATCTAAAAGGTGTGCATCATACCTGACACCTAGATGAACACTTTACAGTTGGTTTTATGACTGTAAGTCATTCTCCTCAAATGCTATTGAAGTTAGAAACGTGTATACCAATGTTGTATGTAACTTTAGAGACGGTCCCTAAAATTCGGGAATATTGAACATTCAACATCAAGCCAACTTCATGCCACTGCCAGTCACATCAGATGTGCTATGGTTCAGCTGTGATCTTTGTTTGAAACTATTTTCGCTGCCAAAATAGAACAAAAACAGTCAATCACTGTATGATTAATGAATCTCATTCTCTGCTTTGTTGTTTATGATGAGAGTGCAGATTTCAGTGAGAGCGCGCTCTGAACAAAACTCCGGCGTTTCAACAATGGCTAATCTGAACGACTCCGATTATTAGACATTGCATTCATAAACTCAAAAGAATCGTGTGTGATTGGTTATAATGCGCAATGCGATTATAACAGATGCCTTTTGAAAAGACTACATTAAAATTCAATCCACCAAAGTGGCTAGTGGGAGTGACTGTGTTACACGCCACAGCTGAAATCCACCCGCAAATGGCAGGTTGGCGGGTGTTAATGGCAAGCCCTGACCTAGGGTATGATTTTACACAAAAACATACAGCTCTGGAAAAAATTAAGAGACCACTTAACATGTTAAGTGGTCTCTTAATTTTTTCCAGAGCTGTATATCTGACACAAAACTGCAAACTGGTAACTGCAAATTGACGTTTCTGTGCCTAGAGTCCAGCTTTCTACGAATTGTAGAGATCCATTTGCTTCTATTTTCTATAGCTTTCATAAGTCTGTAAAAAGATAGCTCAGATTACTTGTTGAATTGAATTGAATTGTTTTTGAGTGTTTTCGCTGCATTCACCAACACTGCCACTCAGTGGGCGTAACCGCAGCGACTCCCGAGTCCCGCCTACTGTGACGTCATGTGCACACCCTCTATACTAGATGTAAACACTGAAGTATAGGATTCATTTTAATAAACTACTCAAAAACTGGATAGGCAGAAGCAATTCAACTTAACTGTAGGAGAGAGGGTGAAGGGAAATTAGCGGTTGACAGCACTGACAGCGATATGAATGATTCAAGAGGGGCATCCCTTTACCTTGATCCTCACTCAAAAGCAGCTTTCAGAAGGTTTCTAGTAATGGCCAAAGCCATACGGAGGTAGTAGATTCATTGAAACCCCACACAAGTCGTGTATCTCTTCCTCTGTACAGCCTGACCCTCCTTCAGGGGGAAAGGGCTCATTGCTATGCCAATCAGGTCTCACATCAACCACCAACACTGTCTGTGTGAGGTACCAAGCTGCCCAAGAGGGAATCTGCTTTTTTCTCCTCGTCTCCTCTCTATTTTAATGGTTACCCTCTCCTCAATTTGACCGAAGTATAAATCTTCATATTGTACCATGTACCAGGGAGAAAATTCCTGCGCTATTCGGTCAGCAAACCTCGGAGACGCACTGAATGAGGAGATGAGAAAGAAACCCAGGGGAATCCCTGCCTTCGCTGGGAAAGGTCAAGACTGGCATTAGGAGGAGAGGTAGATGGAAAAGGAATATAAATGCCTCTGGGAAGGATCACTAGTACATTACTTAGAGAGTAGCACTTTCCAAGCAGGTTGTCAACAAGCATATTTTATTTATGGCACCCTAAACAAGCATCCATTAAAGGCCACAGTGAAGATGTTTCAAACTCCCGAAAAGAACTGATTTTGTCCTAAATGACATCACACCAGTCCGTACTTCGATTTCGCTTGAAGTATATTGACGCCTAAAGGATTACGTTTACATTAAAGGGGTCCTATTATGCTTTTTCACTTTTTCAACTTTAGTAAGTGTGTAATGTTGCTGTTTGAGCATAAAAAAGATCTGCAAGGTTACAAAGCTCAAATCCACTCCAAAGAGAGATATTTTAATTTAACAGAATCCACTTTCCAAGAACTACAACACTAGAACGACTCATTTGGACTACAACGCGTTTTTTCCGGATTTTATGAAGTCACAATGTTACTCATTTAAATAATCTCCACCCACGGAATACGCATTAAAGGGGACGAGGCCTGGTTGAGCTGCATTAGAGAAGACAGTGTTATCGCTATGTCAAAGAGACGCTGTTCCAAATCTCATATGTTTGACCTTCCTAAGGCTGATGAACACAGAGTGGTTAAAATTTATTTTAAACAATGTTCCTGAACATTATAACCCCAACGTTTATCTGTGTGCTGCACACTTTACGGAGAACAGCTTCCAGAACCTAAAAGAGTACAATGCAGGCTACTCACAAAAGCTTCTCCTGAAATGGAGCAGTTCCCACTTTGTTGGGACAATCTGTTGTTTGTGTCACAACTTGTAAGTAAGTCTTATTATTTCTAGTTGGGTTTTCTATTAACAGTTCCAATTTGTCAGTTTTATGTTGTTGCTATGATGTAAACAAAGAGCAAAGCTTTGCCTCCGCTAGCCTGCTAGTCAACATTGTGTTGATATAGTGTTTTGTAAGACTTAGGAAAATTAACCATGGTTTTGTGATTGACTACTGTTTGTATTACCATATTGTTCTCAAAAACAAAACTTCGTAAAAGGGCATAATAGGACCCCTCTAAAGCACTGGAATATGAAGAGATATTAAGTTCTTATATAGGATGCATGTGTAAAGTTTTTTTCTACTAACATGAGCTTGGGTTCGCGGCCCTCACAGGTGTACTGCCAGCAGATGAGCCCGATAAGATCGTGGACCCGAGCGTTAGCCATCGTGACCACCGTCATGGGGTGAAGCTTTTCTTGGGTCGATTGCATCGAGAGGTAGACGTCAATTTTTTTGGTTGCCGTTGTACCAACATGGCCCTGAAAAAGAAAGGTGAAGGAGACATGTCTGTAAGCAAACGTGACTGAAAAGAAATTGCACATTTTAAATCAAAAAGTAGGGGAATAGATCAAAAATAATGTCAAACTATGGCTTTTTTGAGCCTTGGTGCTCACTCAGTAGGCACAGGTTTGAATCTGGTTCGTCATGTCCTGACTAAATTTGTGCTCTCTATCCTCAAAATACTTTTGTTTTCTCTCAGTTTGTCAGTAGAAATAGCAAATAAGCCACAGATAAAAAAAATCTGAAATATTTATTATAGATGGTAAATAAACAACTAAGCTATTGCGAATATCACTTATAACATTAAAAAAAAAAAAAAAAAAAAAAAAACACATATTAATTTGCCTGGACTGGATTTAAGATTTTACTGGAAGAGTTGAAGCCTTTTTGCATTCCTGACAAATTCATAGTACAGAAAATTGTTCAATTCATGTTTGTAAAAACATGAATCTAAAGAGCCCAAGGGGAACAGGTGATAAAGACAGCTGTAATTGATGCACAATAACAAACTACACCTAAAATCTCCAAGACTGTCAGAAAATAAAAACGGCAGTCTTTCTCTTTTCTGCGAAGGTGTTATAGCTTGGAGCTGATCCTAATGCAAGGAGACAGGAGAGAAACCTGCGTGACACCAGGCGGTTCTGTTCTGTATTTTACAAAGTGCATGCTTAGAGGGTGATGAAAAGACATGAAACAATCCCAAAAAATAGTTCTGATTAAATTTACTCTGCCATTCCCTTAAAGCCTCATTAGATATGTTATGTGTTAATGGTGAGTGCTGAAAATTGAGTATTGTAGTGATTTCTTAAGCATGTTCATTGTTTTTAATCATGCAAGAGAGGAAGGGTTCAGCCCTGCAACGTACATGAACAGTTATTAATGATGAGGGTTATTATTACGGCTGTTGATTTAACGTGTTAATTTAATTAGTTATGGGGAAAAATAACGCAGTCGCCCCGCTCTAGAACTACGTGGGTCATACATTTCATACAGTAGATTGGTCACGTACATGAAGCATGGCAACTGAACTCACTTCGTGATGAAGCCTATAGAATGCAGTTAGAATGGCCCTAAAATTCAAGATATCAGGGACAAAAATGCCCCGTTTTTGTCTTATATTTATATTATGATTAGGGTTGGGTATCGTTTGGGTTTTTTACGATACTGGTGCCAAACCGAGACTTTTAAAACGGTACCGGTGCCTAAACCGATACTTAAAAAATAAAAAAAAAGAGCCACAAAATGATGGTGGATGACATTAAAGAATGGCTTTTTATTGAAAAAAAATAAATAAAAATTCTTTAAATTGAACAATTTATTCAAAGTTTAAAGTATACTTAAATATATAAATATGAATAGATACAAAACACAATTTACTTAAATTCACAGTAAAACCTAAGCCACCTAACCCAACTACAATCGGCCTAATTTAACACTAAATAACAGTTACAGTAATTGCAGCAGTAGTTGGTATTCTTGGTCTGCTACAAACCAGCTTCAAGGTTCAGCATTATTTTGCAGAAATATGACCATATTCAAAATATTTTAGAACGCATCACTTTATTATTTCCATGGCGACGCGTCATGCTTCTCACAAGACGCACAGCAGCCACAATAGCGCTGTATGACAGATGTATCGCTTTTATTTCGTTTTTCTTCTTTATTCAAAATATTCAAACTTGTTAACTATGTCATGAACTATCTGATATTGTGATTTTCAAATAAACATGTAAGTGAATGTGTTTTGTCATTTAAAACCCTTTATAATGATCATGTCAGCTGATCTATAATGCACGATGGGCGCCACCATGTTAGTTTGCGCCTCAGAGAATCGGTCGGATTTACATCACGTAAATTCATCCTCGTCTCACGAAATACATGAAAGTAAGTGACCGCTGAACTGGGAGAAGAATAGAGTAAACTATATAATGTGTATCTGATATGAATAAGACACGTAGTCAAATTATAACTGAAAGGATTGTTATTGCCGCTTCCATAGACATCAGTGTGTGTTTTTTGCTAGTACTTGTGTGCATTTAAATGTCTGAAACCTAAAATACACATTATGTGGTTGAAAACACTGAATATTTGTGATATGTGACAAGCATTGAACATGTCTGTCTCTGGCTCGGTGCCAGCCAAAGCACGAAAGCACGTTTGAATTTAAGTGGCACCGAAATGAGGCACCGAAACCTGCGTTCTGATTCGGTCCGGTTACATACCGGTCATATTGGCACCGGGTTTCGGTACCCAACCCTAATTATGATACAGTTAAGCAATATCGCACGAGTAACGAACACAATATCACATGAGTGCTGTTTTTGTCCCAAATAGCACGAGTGCAAACGTGATATTGATTTTATACAACAGTTCAATAAATAAGAAGTTAATATTGTGTTATATTTTAGACACAATATTGTCTGCTTTTGCTCAATTTTGCCGACGAAAATATTACTGTTAATATAACTGTTGTGCGTCTCCAAGCAATACACAGCGGTGTTTCGTTTCTGAATGAATCCGCGTTTTGAGTCAATGGCTCATTCATAAAGTGAGTCATTTACTTCATTACTGAATGAATCAGTCGTTTGAACGAATCAAATGAATGAATGATTCAATGACTTACTCATTTAGACATTTACCGCCTCCTACTGGCAGTTTTAGTTTCTTATTTAGAGTATAATTTAATTAAAAAGAAAATTCTGTCATCATTTACTCAACCTCATGGCCGTTGAAGTCTAAAAGTTTATGTGTAATAAACTCTGTGTTGAATCAAATAAAATATTTTTTTCTAAAGCTACTTTTTGTAATGTCTATTTGATGCTTTTCTCATTTAACACAATAATGACTTTAAATTATCTTTTGGGGGTAATTTCTCAGACAAATTTGATGTGCGATTAATTAGACTATTAATCATTTGACAGCCCTAGTTATTATAGTTAACTAAAACTGAAAATAAAACCAAAACAAATTTTCGTTACTTGAAATAAAATAAACATATAAATAAAAATAAAAAAATAAATAAAATATAAAAAAAACTTAACTTATTTTATTTCAGATAGTCACCCAAGCAACATTTCGCATTTTCATTTAGTTTAACGATGTACTAAAATAACTAAAACTGAAATAAAAATGAATAAAAATTATTTAAAAAAAAACTATTAAAAATGACAAAAACACACAATAAAGTCACTAAAACATTAACTAAAATTAAAAACAATAATTAATTAAAAAATAATGAAAATACAATATACTAAAAATAATTACAAAAAAAATAAATAAATACTATAAATAGTATCTCAATAATTCCAAAACAACACTGGATAATGATGCATTATTTTGTCTAGCTATAGATAAAGGGACATTTATTAAAGTAAATTTTGATCTCATGTTGACCTTGAAAAACATCTGTATTCAAAGATAATCCGGCATGTAATTTTAAAGGTAAAGTACTTAGTCTAGACTAGCGCTGCAACTAACGATTATTTTGATAATCGATTAGTTGGCCAATTATTTTTTCGATTAATCGGATAAAAAAAGCCCTTCTTTTTTTTTTTACTGACAAAACACACTATTCCACATCCTGCCCAATGCTGTCCTTGTCAAACATGTCAGCTGAGCGTAAACATACATAGTGAATATACCTTACAAAAATTAACCATGGTTTTACAACGAATAAAACAAACAAAAAAAATAATAATATTAATAATAATAAATAAATAAAACACGGTTATTGTAGTTATTCCATGGTAACCAAATTAACCATGGTTTTGCTTCAATCCATAGTTTAACTATGGTATGTGTGGTTATACAAATGGTAATCAATACGCCAACAAAACATGGTTTTACTATCTAATAGAACCATGGTTAATTTTCGTAAATGCATATCTGTGCTATACATTATATGCAAAATAAGTTACTACGCAAAAGGACAGTTTAAATCCCTACATTAAAACACAAAAAAACACAAACTCAGTGTTACCAGATAAGAGGAATGTTCTGCAGGAACACACACACTCTCTATGGACACAGTAACTGTTATTGTCATTTCTTTATCCTGTAGAAACATCTTACATTTATATTCAATTACACGCTGTGATCCCTTTACAGTTACTACTCTCATAAAATATGTGAGTTACATGTTGACTTTTAAAGCTAAATTTAGCGTCCAACAGTAGATATTTCAGCTAAATGAATGTTTTTGCGCTGAATATTAATTGTCTCCCTCTCGACTGCGTTCTGTTTGACGCGCGCCGCAGCGGTGCTCCTTCAGTGAAGTTTGAAACTTAATGTCAGACTGACGCGCTTTCATGCAAAATGGAAATACTCGCGTGAATTAGTAGCATTTACTATATAGATCAGTGGATATAACCTGTAAAATGAACGTTTTGTGCTGAGGACGCACACGCGACTGTCAAAGCGCATGACAGGGTATGTTAAACGCTAATGCATTCGCTTGGAGCTTAAAATAAAGAATGGTCATGTTTTGGGCGCTTGGATCATGTACCTTTCCTGCATCAGCTCACTCTGTTTCCACTCCACTATTTTTAGATGCATTTTGCCCATATAAATGCGTTGTTCAGTGCTGTAATTTGGGGCGTCTGGTGGAAGTTAGTGGCAGACCTGACTTTTTCATTATCGATTTTATCGACTAGTTGTTGCAGCCCTAGTCTAGACACAGAAGTGCTCACCTTGCCATCAAATTTGGAGTATTCGTTGAAGGGGTTGTTGAGCTGTTGGGGACACTGTTCTAGCCGCAGCGAGAGTGTGGATTTACTGCCTGTGCTCCGAGGCCTGTCCTTAAAGTCCTTCTTATCAAAAAGTGAGCTCAAGTCGTCTGCTACAAAAATCAACAGAGGAAAAAATATTTAGAGGACAAGAAATGAAGAGAAAATGAATGTGAACTTCTCTTTTGAGTACGGCTACTGTACCTGATTGAGACGAGCTTCTCTCTTTCCACTGGATATTTTTGCACTTGATCTGGTTCTGTCGTTCTTTCCTCAATCGCTCCAGTCTTTGAGCTTTAAATGAAAAGACTTTCATCTCATTAACAGTGTCAGTGGTGTGACCCCATTAGGAGTTTAAAATGGTCAACTTCAGTTAAATGAAAAGCATGTATATTCTTCTACAACTGTGATTGAAAAATACAAAGGCTGAATTCACCTGGTGAAAAAAAATATACAGGGGGTTATGACACCTTTCAAGCTATGATACATCTTTGATTAAAAATGCTGAAGACAGACAGGTTACTATTAGACTGATGATTTAAATATTAACGTGCTGATTATCTAACAAATCAATGTCTAACTTACTTGAACTACTATTACATTAGTCTTGGTTTTCCTTGTCAATAAGCTGTCAAAAACATGTTTCGATGAAATATGACATGCACATTTGTTTGTGAGATTCAATTCAAAAGAAATAAAAATAATATACAGTATATTTTGCATAAGGAAAAATTAAAAAAAAAAATCTCATTAACATAGCTACTAATTCTGTATGTCTGGATTTTTTTTTTTTTAAATCAGCAATAATTAAATGTATTACAGCAAATACTACCATGATGTATACTTAGACATGCATACTTTACAAATATTATGTAATCATTATTTTCCTCATTACAGTATGAAAACAATGTCACAAAGGGGAAAAATCTTAAAATGCACAGTTTACAAAGTACTATTATTCAAAGGTCTATTGTGAAATTAAGCTGTTTTGTATAGAAATACCATCTGAAGCAAACTTGGAAAAACACAACATGACATTCATTGTTAGTCAGACAATCACCGTCTGAACAAACACTCAACTTTAGTCTTTCGTTCATGCCATTAGATTATATTAGGACAAGAATATTCTGGAATGTCTACAAAGACGACGTACAAGACATTTTCCATTTATTTCATGAGGTCTACAATTGATCTACATCATTTTTAATTTTACAAACACATACAAATGCATACTAAACAATATGCCTATATGCAACTCGTAGACAATATAAGATTGTCTACAAGGTGCATATATGAATATTGTTTAGAAAGCATTTGTATGTATTTGGAAAATGTTATATTCAGTTGTATCCTTAAAACTAAAAGATTCAGTCATAGAGCACTTGGCTGGCATTTTGAGAGCCAGTACAAATATGCAGCACTTGAACTTGAAGTATGTATGCTGTAATCCTCTTAAATTGCAGGGCAAACGTTTCCCTTAAAGGGTATTTGCTCTGTAACACCTCTTATACTCAAGTCAAAGTGTTTCGTTGATTCTGGAACTGCAGCCTGAGTGGTCTGAGACGCTCCACGTGAAGGCAATTACAAAAGTATGACATATAAGTGACCACAAAGCATGCAATATGCCCTTCACAAATATGTGAATGCAAACATTCAACTTAGTGCAATGTTGCACTCTGAACTGTCGTATTGCAATTCATAACACAGGATTTCTGCGATGTGGAAAACGTGGACGGAATAGCAGAATCCAGTCATAAAAACAGAATTTACTGTATAACGCAGAATTTCATTGAATTTGTCAAATTTTTTATTAATCAAATCACAAGACTAGCGTCTGTGAATATTAAACCGCAAAAATACTATTTAAATAGCCGGTGCCGCCTCACTATATGAGGACATGAATGCATGAACTTCATCTCCAGAGTCACTTCATCAGCATTTTACCGTTTCATATGAGAAAAACTATCATCATATCATAACCTCACAAAAACGCAAAGGTCTTCACGGCAACCAGTCAAAATAAAAGTTCGGTTTAACTTGAAATTGTGACAGAAATATATTACTGTTGTACAGTAGAATTTAGCTACGTCTCAATGTAATAATACCAGCACTGATAATAATAATAATAATAAATTATTATTAAAACTTTAATTTTAAGGAATAACCACAATTTTTCCATGTTATAATTTTAACAGCAAAGCTCTGTTGTGCAGCACTTTGTTTGACCAAAAAATGGTTTAATTTCATATGATTAAAAGATAAATTAATGTTTTATGCCTTCATTTGATTGCCAGAAATTTAAAAGACACAACACAGAATTTCTGAAGGAAAAAAACATAGAAAAAAAAATAAAAAAAATACTAATAATAAATTGTTGTTTTTATTAATTCAATTATTTAGACATGCTTTTTGATTAAAAAATTAATTATACCATTAAATGGAATCCAGAAAACTTAAAATATAATTTGGTAAAAAAAAAAAGAAAAAAAGGAATTTGAAAAAGCAAAAGAAAAAAAGAAAGAAAAAAAAATTATATATTATATATATATATATATATATATATATATATATATATATATATATATATATATATATATATATATATATATATATATATATACACACACACACACATATATATATATATATAAAAAATTAATAATAATAAATTGTATAAGTTTAATGATTTAAATTAATTAGACATGCTTTTTGATTACAAAAATTTCATTTAACCATTAAAATGGAGTCCAAAAAACTTAAAACAGAAAAAAAAAAAACGAATCCAGAAAAATTAAAACGGAATTTGGGGAAAAATAAAACTGATTTCATAGGGATGATAGGGCCCTAATGAAGTAAACTCTATCGTTGTCTTGAATTGTATTAGACTACATTTCTATATTAAGTACAGCTGTGGCAGTGATCGCATGGGTCAATAAGGTAATTCTGGACCACAAAAATCATAATGCCCATAGCTATCCAAAGAACTGATTCAAGTTGATTCGATCAGTGTTTCTATAGGACCAAGTCAGAGTTCAACTCTATTTATAAAAAAAAAAAAAAAAAAATTATGTAGATCATTTGAAGAATGAAATAATTAGAAAAAAGTATTCTTGTCAAATGAAAGATTATTATTTTGAGATCACAAAATGAATTGCTGAAATTCAAACTGAATATGATTCATAGATAAGATTCATCAGATTCATATTGATATTTTCAGCACTGTTTCCTGTCCTGAACACTTGCTTACCAGCAGGCTCAGGTCTCACGAAACTGTCTTGTCGTCCTGGGGACAAGTTGTTCAGATGGTTGATAATAGAGGAATATTTCAAAGATCCCGTCTCCAACAAAAGCATCACAAAACCAGAGCTAAGCCACACCCATTTCATCAAAGTTAGAAAGCTAAAGTGCTAGTGATCATCAATCCCTAGCCCAGGATTAATTCACATTTCAACATTTGCCATGACGAGAGGTCATGACTGAACTGACTGAAACTGAATGACTCCAGGAACAAACCTCAACATAACCAGGCATCAGTATTTCAATTCTTTTTACACAGACTGAAAGCTGTTTGTGTTCAAACAAGCATAACATAATTAGAGCCTCATAATTACATCTAAATCTGCAGTTATAATTGCCGTATTGTTCCCAAAGCAAAATATAACAGGCATAACTCACCTGTAATCACTGACTGAATTAAATTACTCAATTTAATTAGAGAATCGCTCAAAAACCATTTTAGTATAAAACAGCATAAAACATTGAGGTCGACCGATAGTGGATTTTACCGATAACGATAACTTGGTTGGACCACGCTGGCCGATAACCGATCAAACGATAGTTTTTTTTTTAATAGATACTGAATGAAAACATCTAATAATGTGTTAATAATAACACAAAATAATGCTGAACTTTATTACAAAATTTTCAAAACAGTGCTGAACCATGAACACGTACTGTACTTTTTATATATATATATATATATATATATATATATATATATATAAAATATTTTAATTTATGTTAGTTCAAAGTGCATTAACTAATGTTAAGAGATACAACTTTAAAATGTAATAATGTATAATTTGGTAAATGTTAAAATTAACAATGAACAATACTTTTATTAACCTTAGGTAATGTTACAAATGGACTCTTATTGTAAAGTGTTACCATTTCATATAAATCCAAACAAGATGGCCAACTTTAAACAAACGCCCTAGCATTGAAATTAGACACATATTTGTACACTTTTAGACTTTATTTGCATCTATTTTAGAACACTTTGATGATGAACAAAATATGTATTACAGTGATGATAAAAATAGAACTGAAATCGAATGCATTTCTGATTTGTTTATGTTTCTGCTGGGTGCATGAAGATAGTTTGATTTCTCACGTCACTAGCATTAAATGTGCAACTTCACAGCATAACAAATGCATAAAAGCAACCAGTTGGATATAAACTGATGCAAATTGATGGTAACAATCGTGACATTAAACATTTGGGTCAGGCTTGCGTGTTTTTGCCACATTGTTTTAGCTGCTTGAGGTACTAATGTTAGCATCCTCTCAGCCTCAACAGCATTACTTTATAATGATAACACATATGGTAGTGTACTGTATACATACCGTTTCATTGTCTATTTTAAATCCGCATCTGAAGTGTCAAACAAGTGTCAAAACAAACTCCACGAGGCGTCAGTGATAGTTTTTATTTTGCCTCTAGAGGGCGCTCACGTACTGTTTAAAAACAGAGCATCCTTCTTAAGCCCAATTTATACTTCTGCGTCCAGTTTACGCCGTAGCTACGTCGTAGGCTGTGTGTTGCACGTGTACCCTACGACATACCCTGACGTGCACCTCTCCAAAAATGTAACAACACGTCAATTCTACGTGGACCGCAAGCGCTGTGATTGGTCTGCCAGAACCCCTCCCTCAGGGGTACACATGCTCCCTCTGCATGTGTAACTGCACGTCGACGCAGACAAGGAAGCAGAAGTATAAATGAAAATCGACGCGTAGCCCACGGCGTAGAGGCTACGCCGCAGGTCCGACGCAGAAGTATAAATCAGCCTTAAGCCGCTTCAGCAACAGACGCAACCCGGAAAAATTATCCGTAGGAATTTTTGCCGATAACCGATTGCTGAAACAAAACCGATCAATAGGTCGCTGCGCGATTTGGGGAAAATATCTCATTGCGATTATTCTGGTTAAAATTGCGATTTGTGATTTAAAATGCAATTTTTTTTATTTTTAATTCTTACAAATGAAAAGTGTGTGTATATAACATTTTGTGTTTATATATTAATATGACTAATAATAATTATTATGATTACTATTATTGCTAAATAAAAATATTTAACAAAATAAGAAATATTACTATTACAATAACATTATTAAAAAGTATTTAAGAATAAATATAACAATATAATAATAATAATAATAATAATAATAATAATATTTTACAGAAAACTTATTTTACAAAAAAACTGCTGGGTTACCTGTTAATATGCAGAAAGCCTATGACTAAAAATCATTAGAAAGGTCTAAGGATTTATTGTAAAAAAAAAAAAAATAAATAAAAAAAAATATTATTATTATAAAAATCTGTGCTTTTTATCTGTGATATCAATTTCTTAAATGTCTTTAATACAAAATATGAGCCTCTTATGCATCCACTGTGGGGGAAAAAAACTCCTGTACATTGAAAAAAATAAATAAATAAAATAATATTATATATATATATATATATATATATATATATATATATATATATATATATATATATATATATATATATATATATATATATATATATATATAAAAAAATTTATTTAGAGAGAAGTATTATTTTTCTTATTTTTTGCCCAAAAGTTTCATTCATACTGGAGGCCAGAGGGCGCCCTCGAGCAGAAACTCCACATTTGCCTCAGAGAAGTAATAGTTTTCAGGAAATCCCTAATGTGAAGCTGGCGCTGTAGGCTGAATAAAAAGAAGATAGAAACGCTGATTAAACATGAAGACAGTAAACACGACTGCATCAAGATATGGTGTATTTGAGTTCTTCAAGCCTTCTCGGGTATTTTCATAATATTAAAGCATGCAGTGCTGATTGACAGAGACTTCATCACTGTATAGAATACTATAAAATAATGCATTGTGTGCCTCATTCTGTGATAAGAAGCCACATCAGCTCACAAACACTCAACTGACTATATGAAGTGAGTTAAAACGTGTTATTAAACACGTGTATTTTGTTGGACAACAGGTTTAAGAACGCTTCGCATTACTAGTTTGTGAAGATGTTTGACGCATGTTGCTTTTTCAAACTCACGTTATAAGCGACTCAAACTCGCAGTGCTTTCAGACGGAGCAGCATTTACTACTGATCACAGAGCCGCTCTTCACTAACACACTGTGCATATATTTATTTAATTAAAATCGCAGCCTTTGCGCTTTCATAATCGCACATAACCCAAATCGCGATTGCGGTTCGATTTCGATTAATCGTGCAGCCGTAAGGTCGACCTCTAGGGCATCTACTGAAAAACATATATGAGACACACGTTGAACACATGTTGAACACCAGAGATATTCTCTGTAATAGTTCAATATCAAAACACAAAAAATTGTTCATACTGATTATTTGGAATAAGATTAACACTGGGAAAAAAAATAAAACAAGAAAGACCAGATTTAATGTGTATTAGGTCATTCCATGTCAACTCAACCAGTTAGTTAATATTTTTTTCTGTACAAAGACAAACATAAATAGTGCTGAAAGCCAAAATATTAAATGTCACAGATGTATATTTACTTTTTTGTAGAGGGGGTCAAAATGACAATTTTCACCTGAGATTTGGAGCCAAATTACAGGGGGGTAAAAATGACTTTAGAAAGATGGCAGCATCACTATTTTATTTTCACACAGAGATTGGTAGGTCTATTAGTAAAATCTGTTTACTTTAGTAATCTTTGTTTGCATTATATGGCAATGATGACCGTTCAAAAATGGGAAAAAGCACTTCTTGTGTTTTTTTGCCTCAAATTTGCATGCCTGTAACTCAAGAAGTATTAAATATATATTAATATCCTTTTAGATTCTGGTTCTTAACAAACTTTTCTGTTGGTATCTTCATTTTAAAGGCCCTATATGGTTCAATCCCAGAGATATGGCGATCTTAATGTGGCTCCGTGAGTAAATTGGTCAATTGTACACATTTTCAGTGGCCAAAAACCAAATGTGGGTCACTTTGCATACAGCTGATACTTTTTCTTTTAAAGAGGAATATCTGAAGAACAAATAATGTTGAAACTAGAAATGTATCTCGTGTTTTTCTATCAACACAATTGTATAGAACATAGTCTGAGGGCCATAAATATTCCTTTTCCAAAGTTTGTGTGCCTGTAACTCAAAAAGGTATCTTAATATCCTTCTAGAGTCTCATTCTTAATAAACTTTCCTTTTGAAATCTTCATTTTCAAGGCCCTACATAGTTCAGTTGCATAGATATGGAGATCTCAAAGCAGGCTCCATGTTCAAATTGTTAAATTTTATCCATTTTCAGTGATCGAAAACCAAATGTGGCTCACTTTGCACACAGCTGATACTCATTTCATTTAAAGAGGAATGTCTGAAGAACAAATCATGTTTAAACTAGAAATGTATCTTGTTTGTCTTTGTACAGAAAAAAGGTCAAAATTTGAGCCGAAGAAAATTTGTTTCCGAAATTTGGTTGATTTGACACGGAATGAACATTGTGTTTTTAAAAAAATCATCAGATAACTGATTCCAAAAGACAAAAGATCCAATTTCAGCAATGGAAACAGGTTTGCAAAGGCAAGATCGTCTAAGAGTGCAAATCAATTTCAGTCAGTTGCCATTCCCAGCCAACAAGCACAATCAGATCAACCCTTGATCACGGAAAAGGAAAAAATCTGATAATAAAATAACAAATTCCCCCAATAAAACAATTAATTTCATTTTAAATGGTACATATTGAGATGAAAAACGCTTTGTGAAATTTCCTTTTTATTTATGTAAACATTTATTGAACCCCAGATTATTTTTCCTGCTCAATTCTCTGTGGCTGGTACAGTAAAGCATATAAATGTAGAGCGCTGCATTAACAGGAAAGCTTTGAGTGAAAGATGAAGCAGCGAAAGTATATACCCTAATTCAAAACTGACTTTCTGCTTTGTTTTGCTCCAAGGTTTCAGCCTATTGATAATCAGTAAGCAGTAGGGATGGGAATAGTAAGGAAACTAACGATTCTGGCTCCAATTCAGATTCCACTTAATGATTCTGGTTCCTCAAGGATTGCATTAACTATTCTTTCAGCTTTCCAGAATGAACACGATTTAGAAAATTCTTTCAATTGCAATCCATTGCATTTTAGGGCCTGATGTCAAATGATTTCAGATATTCTACCAAAATAAAAATACACAGAACTTCCTCTGATGCCATATTTTGCTAAATGTTTTAGATCGATAATAACTTTCTGGAGGCATTCCAGAACCGTTATTGGAAAAGGAGCCAGTTCTTGATTCCCATCCCTAAAAAGCTGTGATTTCTTTCCATCTGCAAGCCATGGAGCAGTTTAGTTAATGACCAAATAAATGCTAGTCTTAATGATAACACATCACACTTGTTTAACTGAAGACTTCCTTGTTGTTGTTGTTCAACTTCTTTAAAAGCAAGTTAAGACTCTACTTAGAGACCTAAATGGCTTCAAATGTCGCATTTATCAGCATCATCAACCTGACTGTTTAAACCAGAGCAATACAGACAGATTTCATACATTTCAGAGAGAAAGAGAAATAACTATTGAATCATGGGCCGACACCACAGAGCAAATTGGAGCAGAAAGCGTGCAAGGTTCAGTTTAGGCCGGCATCCCATTAGCAGATTTTCAACATTCAGCATGTTTGATACTATAGGTTAGCAAACTCTTGTGGCCTTGGTAGTGACCAATGAGCTTCAAGACGATGACAAACCATTGTCATGCTCATATATGATCCCACTGCAAAATACAAAGCCACATATCGAAAATGCTGATAGAGCAAGTTAAGCATGAACACACTTAAGCTGGTCTGGAATTTCTAACTTTGATTCAATACCTTGAAAAATATTGACAATCAATACTATTTCCGATACCACAGGGGAAAAACTGCCAAAACATCAAGACAATAAAATTTGAACTGTATCTACAAAGTACCAGACAAAGTTTGGAACAAGTACGATTTTTTTTAATGCTGAAAGTCTCTTATACTCACCAAGGCTGCATTTATTTGATGAAAAATAAAGTAAAAACTAGTGATGCACTGAAATTTCGCCTACTGAAAATTTTCGACCGAAACAGCAATTTTTGGTTTCTGAAATGATGGGTTCTCAGGCGGCGATCGTTATCAGACGATAAAAGCTTTATATAGTTTAATTGGTGGTCTCTATAAGGGCCGATCGGAAGAGCCGATCAGATGACGCAAAACTCACAAGACAATTTTTCTCTGCACAGCTAAAATTGCTTCACTACATTTACCGGTCTGGCAATTCTACCAGGTGTCTAAAAAGGACAATACATTTGCAGTGTCTTTGCGGAGAGATCGCAATGACAGCAACTAGGGATGTCAACGATTAATCGATTAATACATTTAATCAATAGAACTTATCGATCATCGATTAAGCAGGGTCGTGCACGTGCAGGCTGCTCAACCGCAAAACAGACGCCGGAGTTATGTTTGGGACCATTTTACAGCTGGAGTTACACCTTCATCATGACTATAAGTTTGCGTGTGCATTCACAGCCTTTTGTTTTGTGCAAATGTAAGCTGTAATGTTGTGTTTATTTTGTGTAGGCCTATCTTTATCTGATTTATCTCATATAGGATGCATCTGGTTAAGAATTAACGCAGTAGTTCAGTAGTGAAGTAGCGTGATCATCTTCAGCTGTATATTGCAGTGTTAAGGCTAACGATTAATCGAATAATTGATCGTTAATTTAAACGATGATCAATCATGGGAATGTGTAAACTGACATCCCTAACAGCAACCCTAAAGCAATGACAGCAAGAAACTAGTGCAATTTTAGTGCATTTCTTTCCTTCACAGCGGTGTGCTTTCTTTCCTCACCTAAAAACACAAAATTAACATCCAAATCAGCTAGATCAGTGATTGTCATAAAAATACAGTCTACTGTTGCTAAACTGCATGATGTGCTCGATAATAAACAGCGTTATTAAAACTGCATCAAGCCGCGAAAGTGATAGTGTTCCCCAAGCGTCTTTCTGTGCACGCACTCCGAGACAAAGTGGAACACGAACAAGCAAAGTGAACTTTGAGCTTCTGGTTTACTCCTAAACGGTTAAAACACATGTGTGTAACACTATATTGGATCCGTGCATTCGGTCTTAAAGTGACAGCAGCCTAATATTCCTGCTGCCGTCTGTGTCATTAATGTTAATCAAACGACAAAAGACAAAGAAATATAAACCGAGCAATTCCAAAAAAATCACTCACTGCTCTTTAGTAGATTTAGTAGGATTAATCTATATTTAATTTATACAGTGACGACTATGCAGTGTTGTTTTACATTTGATTACTTTCTGTTGATATGGTTCTGTTTTTTTTTTACAGGAATGCGATATGTCAATTCATGATACTTTATACTTAATTTTTTTTTATACTTAAAATACATTGCTTCCAGTGATCGGTAATCGGCCCCAAAAATCCTGATTGGAGCACCCTTAGTTGAAATGGTTTTGGAAGGCCGATACTGACCAAAACAGTAACGTTTAATATATTTTAAAATGTAATTTATTCCTGTGATGGCAAAGCTGAATTTTCAGCATCTTTACTCCAGTCTTCTTCAGTATAAATGCAGCCTTGGTGAGCATAAGACACTTCTTTCTAAAACATGAAAAAAAAAAAGAAAAAAAAAAAAAAAATCGATCCAAACTTTTGACCGGTAGTTAAGTTCATTTACTTAACTGAAATGCTGTTGTCTAAGATTCCTCAGGCCCAGTAGCTCTGAGGGGGATTATATAATTATAATAACAATAAATATATCAATACATAATAATATATAATACGTCAACAGATATTAATACATTATTATTTCTAAGACAGAAATATATTACTAATGTAGTACAACTGAATTTTATAATAAATATATTAAAATATTTTACTTGAGACTGCAGTAGAAAAACTGGAATACTTTAGTCTTAATATCTTTACTTGAAAGAGTTAAACCTTTTAATTTTTATACTGTATGGAAGCTTTTTAAGTTTCTGTGACAATAACAGGTTCTCATCACAAATCTAGTGAAATGCTGTAATCATTTTCCACAAAAAATGTTGGAAATTATGCGAAAGTGAAAATAAAGTGAAACTGGCCAATATACACTTTTTTTTTTAAAACCAACTGTTATAGGGTTTTGAGCGATACGTCTTTACCTGTACCAACCACATCAGCAAGCTGGAGATTCATGGCCCCGAAAGCAGAAAAGTGAGATTCAGACAGCTACTTGCCTGTGTTGGAGCGCCGTCGGATGCCAAAGTCCCAGCTGGAGGTGATGTCGACCGACTGAGAGAGATCACATGTCTGGCTGTCTCCTCCACCGCTGCCATCGCCATACGAACCCCCAGACGAGCCTCCGCCAGCGGACGCCACAGACGGATGGCACTTCTCCAGATCCACGTCGTGATCGATCAGGACCATCTCGCACATCCCGGTGTCATCGCTGGTCACGTGGGACTGCCGGATGTGGGCCAGGATGATGGCGGGGTTGTCGAGGAAAGCCATTCTGAGCACCAGCCCCTCCCTCCACACCCACGCCCTCGCCCCTCTGTCGCTCTCCGGGTCTCTGTCCGGATATGCCGACCCTCAGTCGGAGTTGGAGGCTGAAGATTCCTCAGCGATGCAGCGTCTTCTTTTCCTTCTTTTTGGGGTTATTTTCTCCTCTCCATGGTGGGACATGGATGCCTGCCTGCAGGGTAACACAGCCCAGATGTTTAACAATTAACCCACAAATATCATGCAATCACTTAAAGGGATCGTTCACCCAAAAATGAAAATTACCCCATTATTTACTCACCCTCAAGCCATCCTAGGTGTATATGACTTTCTTCTTTCAGGCAAATACAACCAGAGTTATATTAAAAAATGTCCTGGCTAATCCAAGCTTTATAATGGCAGTGAATGGCAGCCCAAAATTTGAAGCCCAAAAAAGTGCATCCATCCATCATAAAAGTGCTCCAAACGGCTCCAGGGGGTTATTAACAAAAAAAAAGAGGAAAAGGCGTAACACCTCTCGCAGTTCCAAACACTTACGCTAAGTTGAATATGGAAGGCAGTCTGGTGGAAGCTAAATATTTTACTTTATTAAGTTTTAAATATGGATATTTTTATTACACAAACCCATCTCTTCACTTCAGAAGGCCTTTATTAACCCCCCGGAGCCGTGTGGAGCACCTTTATAATGGATGGATGCACTTTTTTGGGCTTCAAATTTTGGGCTGCCATTCACTCCCATTATAAAGCTTGGATTAGCCAGGGCATTTTTTAATATAACTCCGACTGTATTCGTCTGAAAGAAGAATGTCATATACACCGAGGAGTAAATCATGGGGTCATTTTCATTTTTGGGTGAACTATCCCTTTAAGTAATATATTTAACCTAGTGTATCGTACTTGATACATGAATTTTTAAGGCTTCTAAATTACCAAAACTTTCCTGAAATTCTTGTTGTACACAATCTACATGCCTTCTGATGATAGTTCATACTTTTTAGCAAGTAAAAGGCCTTTAGTATAATTGCAAAAACATCCCACGTCAGCTGGTTTTGCTGTGAAATCTTTACTGATTGTTTACTTTATAAGAAAACGTAAGAATAACTTTTGTTTTGTTAGTAATATTTAAAGATGAACACTTACTGGACTGAAGCAACTTCACTTGATTATCCAAACATCATTTTAATTCATGTTACAATATGAGTATCAAATATGATCCTTCAGGCTTTTGAGGAACATTTATTTGTTCTTCTCTCAATTATCATCATACTGCATACATTTTGAACCCTACAATAAAAACTAGAGCTTTGGTCATAAAACTAAGCATTTAAATATCATCTTACTAAGACATATTAATGGGAGAAATAGTGTGACAACTAATATTTATATGCATTTTAGGTAAGTAGTCGGCCATAATATATATTTATAATAATGTTATTGATTTCCATTACAATGTATCAGAACTTTATCCTACTTTTTGGCCATATAAATAACAACATCAGCACCAAATTACATGTTAAAAAAAGGTCAATAAACTGTAAAACCCATTCAACAAGTACAGGACAAAAACTAGGAGGGATATACACAGCTATAAGGGATAAACCAGTCTTCCAGGCTCTAGTCTTGTTCTTATGAGGATGTTTATGATGTAAACACACAGTAAAGTAAATACACAGTTGGTTAGTAACTAGCTGTCACCAGAAACCCAAACAACAAACTTCTTAACCAGACTACGACATAGGCAGGGACAACCGTACCAAATAACTACACTACATGTTAAAATGTTTTTAAAATCATTAATTGTAAACAAAATGAGAAATGATGATGCTAAAATGCTAATTAGCCAGCAAGCTAGCAATATCTTATTTTTAACCGCATTGTGTTCGTTATAAAGTGGAACTGATCACAATAGTACTCACGTTGCTGTCTGGTAAGAATAACATTATATTTTAATATCCCTGTTGATAACACACACGTAAGTTACAGCTGACTGAACGCGCTAGTCAGGCCCTGCTAAAGCTCGTGCTAATCTGCTCGAAAAGCTCAAACATCACCTCATCTTTACCTTCATTCATGCCAATAACAGCGGCTGAAAACATCACAGACGCGCCACACCGTCTGAGCGAGGGACTGACTGTACTGTCTCATTTCATACTTGTGGAGATATCGTCCCAAAAACAGAATAAATGTGTCTGTTTTTTACTCTGTTGTTCCTGTGTTGGTGGTCCTGTAAGCTACTTCCTGCGGGTTTACCCCTCATACCGGAAGTACACCACGCTGGGAAACACCCAAAGATGGACAAGGCATACGACCAATCAAGGCTAAGAGAAAGTAGATAGATAGACAGACAGAGAGATAGTAAATTTTGTTTTATATTATGCTATATACGATGAAAAGAAACATTACTATTTTTAATGTTTTTGAAAAATGCTCATCAAGGCTGTATTTATTTGATCAAAAATACAGAAAAAACAGTAATCTTGTGAAATATTATTACAATTTAAAATAATGTTTTTCTATTTTAATATACTTTAAAATATAATTTATTTCTGAATTTGCAGCATCATTACTCCAGTCTTCAGTGTCACATGATCCTTCAGAAATCATTCTAAAATGATGATTTATTGTCAATGTTGGAAACAGTTGTGCTGATTTTTTTTTATAACCTGTGATACTTTTTTCCAGATTCTTTGATGAATAAGTAAAAAAAAAAAAAAAAAAAAAAAAAAAAAAACAGCATTTATTTAAATTAGAAATCTTTTGTAACAATATCCTACAGTACACTACCATTCAATAGTATTTAAAAAAATTTTTTTTAAATAAATTGATACTTTTATTCAGTAAGGATGTGTTAAATTGATAAAAAGTGATAGTACAGATTTATATTGTTAGAAAAGATATATATGTGTGTGTGTGTGTGTGTGTGTGTGTGTGTGTGTGTGTGTGTGTGTGTGTGTGTGTGTGTGTGTGTGTGTATATATAGAAATCTTTTCTAACAATATAAATCTTTATATTGTTTTATATATATATATATATATATAAACAGCATTATTAATTTACAGTAACTGCACAGAGATTGAGAAATGTGTAATTTAGAGGACAACAACATTTAGGTTTGAGTAAAATAAAGAAAGCAACAGACTGAAATGTTTTGCAACCTAAACGTTGTTGTCTTCTACATTACATATTTCTCAATCTCTGTCCAGCTACTGTAAATTGATAATGCTGATGTTTGAAAGAATGCTGATGAAAGTTTTTTGATGAAACAATATGACATATTCTCATTATGCAAGACTGACACTATTCCTTGCAAAATGACATTGTTCTGATCTAGGTTAATGTAAAGGAGGCAGTGCACTTATAAAGTAAATAATGAAAAACACAGTCTAACTCCTACATAGCAACAGAATTAAATTAGTTCATTTCATCTATAAAGCAGTTCTGCAAAAAATTATGTCATCGTCCAGCTCAGTTCAGTTCTCATACAGCAGCGTCAGTACAGTCAGATCAATAATATTGTTGAATATTAAAGGCACAGTATGTAGTTTTTCACCACTAGAGGTCGCCTATTTAAAACAAAGGCGTAGCTTGATTATGCCGAGATTGAGCGCGGATTCATGGGAGATGTCGTCTTCACCTCAGAGCCGGTGGAGAAGAATCAGATGGGACTCGGGCAGAAATCATGTTCATGGATGAGATTATTAACGTTACTGTATGAAGCAGAGCAGGGCCGAGTGCTGTGGAGCTGAACGAGGCCACTTGAGCGATTGCTAATGAGAGATGAGCGCGACACACGGCTGGAGAGCAGTGGAGCTTTTATTATGCCACCGTCGCCACTTCCACTTCTTTCGGTCATGCGTATGTGGGGTAACACAGCACTGTTTTATCATATTAGATACATTTGAGTGTGTTGAAAATGATGTTATAACGTTACTCTGTGCATTCGCTCAGCGGCTACTATGAGACACTTGTTGCACACTGCAGTAAGATGGCATGGTAAAACATGGTATTCGCGGTAAATCAAGAAAACCAGATTTGAACAATGACTAACTGTGTTGAGCTGTATAACAATGATTAGTTTTCTGTTGATGAATGTCTCCAAACAGTTGTTCCCTTGTCTAATAAAACACATAACATATTAAAGCGTCTTTGGTGTTTCCATGGTTTCTTCAAAATAAAACCGGAAATCGAGGGTAATGGATGATGTCATTGATTGGCGATGCACGGACACGGTCCGTGTCCTGGTTAAAATGGATTTAAACATTCTTGGAAACATCTGGGATAATGTAAGTACACAACAAAATATTAACAAAATATAGAGTCAACAAAATATTTAACACTGTTCTAGTGGTTTTTGGATATTTTTATCCAAAAATCTTACATATTCTACAAATATCTTACAAGTGTCCCCAACTAAGCAAGCCAGAGGCGACAGTGGCAAGGAACCCAAACTCTGAGGTGACAGAATGGAGAAAAATAAACCTTGGGAGAAACCAGGCTCAGTCGGGGGGTCAGTTCTCCTCTGGCCAACAGAGAAGATGTGCCCTCTCTCACATGCTGGTGCCAAGAACATAACCTCTCCCTCAACATCAGCAAGACCAAGGAGATCGTGATGGACTTCAGGAGACAAGAACACAGCCCATCACCATCAACAGAACACCAGTGGGTCCATCACTGAAGACCTCACATGGTCTGTCCACACAGAGGCAGTAGTGAAGAAGGCCCACCAGACGGCTGAGGAAGTTTGGACTGAACCCCCGCATTTTCATGCTGTTCTACACCAGCATCCTGACTGGCTGCATCACTACCTGGTACGGCAACAGCACTGCTAAACAGGAAAGCCCTGCAAAGGGTGATGCGAACAGCCAGACACATCGTTGGAGGAGTGTGAGGAAAGCATGGAGAATCATCAGAGACTCCAGCCATGGGCTACCATCAGGCAGGTGGTATCTCAGCATCAGGTCCAATACCAGACAATTATGTGACAGCTTCTTCCCCCAAGTGAACTCTTGATCTCCCACATTCAGCTATTCATCAGCACTGCATGTTTTCAGTCTCACACTGGACCCTTGTATACTGTACCTTATAGTTATACAGTGGGGAGAACAAGTATTTGATACACTGCCAATTTTGCAGGTTTGCCCACTTACAAAGCATGTAGAGGTCTGTAATTTTTATCATAGGTACTCTTCAACTGTGAGTGACGGAATCTAAAACAAAAATCCAGAAAATCACATTGTATGATTTTTAAGTAATTCATTTGCATTTTATTGCATGACATAAGTATTTGATACATCAGAAAAGCAGAACTTAATATTTGGTACAGAAACCTTTGTTTGCAATTACAGAGATCATACGTTTCCTGTAGTTCTTGACCAGGTTTGCACACACTGCAGCAGGGATTTTGGCCCACTCCTCCATACAGACCTTCTCCAGATCCTTCAGGTTTCGGGGCTGTCGCTGGGCAATATGGACTTTCAGCTCCCTCCAAAGATTTTCTATTGGGTTCAGGTTTGGAGACTGGCTAGGCCACTCCAGGACCTTGAGATGCTTCTTACGGAGCCACTCCTTAGTTGCCCTGGCTGTGTGTTTCGGGTCGTTGTCATGCTGGAAGACCCAGCCACGACCCATCTTCAATGCTCTTACTGAGGGAAGGAGGTTGTTGGCCAAGATCTCGCGATACATGGCCCCATCCATCCTCCCCTCAATACAGTGCAGTCGTCCTGTCCCCTTTGCAGAAAAGCATCCCCAAAGAATGATGTTTCCACCGCCATGCTTCACGGTTGGGATGGTGTTCTTGGGGTTGTACTCATCCTTCTTCTTCCTCCAAACACGGCGAGTGGAGTTTAGACCAAAAAGCTCTTTTTTTGTCTCATCAGACCACATGACCTTCTCCCATTCCTCCTCTGGATCATCCAGATGGTCATTGGCAAACTTCAGACGCGCCTGGACATGCGCTGGCTTGAGCAGGGGGACCTAGCGTGCGCTGCAGGATTTTAATCCATGACGGCATAGTGTGTTACTAATGGTTTTCTTTGAGACTGTGGTCCCAGCTCTCTTCAGGTCATTGACCAGGTCCTGCCGTGTAGTTCTGGGCTGATCCCTCACCTTCCTCATGATCATTGATGCCCCACGAGGTGAGATCTTGCATGGTGCCCCAGACCGAGGGAGACTGACCGTCATCTTGAACTTCTTCCATTTTCGAATAATTGCGCCAACAGTTGTTGCCTTCTCACCAAGCTGCTTGCCTATTGTCCTGTAGCCCATCCCAGCCTTGTGCAGGTCTACAATTTTATCCCTGATGTCCTTACACAGCTCTCTGGTCTTGGCCATTGTGGAGAGGTTGGAGTCTGTTTGATTGAATGTGTGGACAGGTTTCTTTTATACAGGTAATGAGTTCAAACAGGTGCAGTTAATACAGGTAATGAGTGGAGAACAGGAGGGCTTCTTAAAGAAAAACTAACAGGTCTGTGAGAGCCGGAATTCTTACTGGTTGGTAGGTGATCAAATACTTATGTCATGCAATAAAATGCAAATTAATTATTTAAAAATCATACAATGTGATTTTCTGGATTTCTCTCACAGCTGAAGTGTACCTATGATAAAAATTACAGACTTCTACATGCTTTGTAAGTGGGCAAACCTGCAAAATCGGCAGTGTATCAAATACTTGTTCTCCCCACTGTAATTCACTGGCTGAATGTCTGAATGTTAGTTCAACTGACCTGAACTCATACCACACTAGACTCACTCAGCACATCTCTTGTGTACTCGTTGCGAGAGTCGAGTGCTGTGGTATCTGGCACCAAGATGTTAGCAGCAGATCCTTTAAGTCCTGTGAGCTGCGAGGTGGGGCCTCCATGGATCAGACTTATTTGTTCAGCACATCCCACAGATGCTCGACTGGATTGCGATCTGGGGAATTTGGAGGCCAAGTCAACACCTCAAACTCGTTGTTGTGCTCCTTAAACCATTCCTGAACCATTTTTGCTTTGTGGCAGGGTGCATTATCCTGCTGAAAGAGGCCACAGCCACCAGGGAATACCGTTTCCATGAAAGGGTGTACATGGTCTGCAACAATGCTTAGGTAGGTGGTACGTGTCAAAGTAACATCCACATGGATGGCAGGACCCAAGGTTTCCCAGCAGAACATTGCCCAAAGCCGGCGTGCCTTCTTCCCGTAGTGCATCCTGGTGCCAGCAACGCACACTCACACAGCCATGTGCATCAGTGAGCCTTGGCCGCCCATGACCCTGTTGCCGGTTCACCACTGTTCCTTCCTTGGACCACTTTTGATAGATACTGACCACTGCAGACCGGGAACACCCCACAAGAGCTGCAGTTTTGGAGATGCTCTGACCCAGTCGTCTAGCCATCACAATTTGGCCCTTGTCAAACTCACTCAAATCCTTACACTTGCCCATTTTTCCTGCTTCTAACACATCAACTTTGAGGACAAAACGTTCACTTGTTGCCTAATATATCCCACCCACTAACAGGTGGGTCATAATTACTGTCATAATGTTATGCCTGATCGGTGTATATAATATTGTTGTGCTATAACTGATTATTTATACTGTGTATACCATCTATTGTCCTATATCACTGTCAACCTGCTACGCTGCTTGGAACTGCACCGAAGATTTTTGATTACTGTTGCACTTTAAGTGACAATAAAGTGACTTGATTTGAAAAAAATAGTTTTTCTGCACTCATAAAAGCTGTTTAAGCCTTTTTTAAAGATTTACACATTTCAATTAATAGTAAAATTCCATCACATTGAATTGAATAGTCCTTACATATTATTCACATCATGAATTAAGAATTTTAAATGAGTAAAAAATACTAGAGCTTAAAAAAACATTTTGTATAAATCTTAATTAGTTTATGTGATTCGTATTCATAAAAAAAATGAAAATATGTTTACATTTTTTTATTTATACAAAATGTTTTATTAAGCTCTAGTTTTTTTACTCATTTAAAATTCTTAATTCATAATATGAATAACATGTAAGGATTATTCAATTAAATTTGATGGAATTTTACTATTAATTGAAAATGTGTAAATTTACGAATAAAATCGGATACCTTAGATGTACCACATGAAGCATGCTTTTAAAAAATATATATTTATTTGTTTGTTTGTTTGTTTTTTATTTTGGATTTATTTTGGATGAGTATATATATTTATATTTGTTTGTTTACTCATTTATTTCGGATTTGGATTTCGGAATTGTTTATAACGATATTGTGTCTTTACGATAATGATGATGAGGAGGAGGAGGAAATCAAATGGTTTGCATCATTGTAAAAAATTAAAATGTGCAGTAGTTACTGATCAGACCTGAACAGACCTATAAAAAGATATTAGTTTAACCTTAGTTAGTTGATACAGTCATTGAAGCATATTTTGAGGTTACTTGATTTTTGACAATTTTTAATGAACTTATCTGTTGTTTTTTTCTTGGCTGTTTATTACATGCGTGCGTGCGTGTGTGTGTGTGTGTTTGTGTGTGTTACAAGCAGGACATCTTAAGATAAACATATAGGCCTACTGTAGAGATATATATATATAGTATTGTAATTTTAAGATATTATATTTTTGCAGTTGTGAGCGCAGAGCCCGGGTGGGCGGAGCCGACAGTCTGCACGCTGTTGTGCAACACTGGGTACATCATCAGGAGGAGCTGCTGTGCACGAGACACACACACAGCAATCCACACGGATGTTCTCACAACCCATTACATCTGCTGTAGATCATCCACAAGAGAATGTGCATTTAACAACCTGCCTGTAACAGCTCTGCAGAAGGAAGAAAGAGCGCTGGAACGCCAAGGGTTTATTATTGCAACTTATATTCATCACATTTTTATTTCTAATTTATTTTCTTTTGATGCACTCGAGGACGGAAATCAAATAGAGGAGGATTTTCTGAAGTTTTGCAGAAGCTGCCACTGGACTGGATGGAATAATAGTGTGAGGCAAACGATGAACAAGCAAAGCATCAAAGTGCACTAGACTGTTTCTGGAAATCAGAGGATCATTTTATTAAAGCACTTTTTGTTTGCGCGAACTCGGGACTCTTACGCATCCATCATTTTCATGTAGCTGATATATAATCAGGACAGCATCAAAACCTCTTTCGTGTGGAATTAAAAAAAAAGGCATTTGAGCCGGAGGATGGAGGAGCAGAGTCATCTGATGCACACCCTGGGCGGTGTGACCCTCACCGGACACCCGCTGGCTTTAGCGGTGCCTCATGATGGAGCAGACGCGAGAAACAAGCAGGACATCGGAGACATTCTGCATCAGATCATGACCATCACCGACCAGAGCCTGGACGAGGCTCAGGGAAAGTTAGTTTTACAATCACACTTTACACTGCTGGCCATGTTAATACACTTTATTAATAACAACAACAACAATAAACAGCTCCGCATGTCACACTTTTTACTCCAGTGAATATTTATCAGCGTGGTTTTAAAAGTCAATTTTGTCCTGAATACAAAATGCTTTAGGGCACTAGAACGTTCACTGCCAGGAAAATGTTTTATTTATTTAATGCCACACATTCAGTAGCGGGGCATGTTGTCACACGATGTGGGGTAAGTTGTCACAAGGTGCCATTAAACAGCCTATAGGGTTTCATCCACATGCAAACAGCATATATATATATATAATATGTCCTACAGAAGATTAAAATGCTAAAACATATGTGACAACTTACCTCGACCTGACATTTATGAAAAATAATCAGTGTTTTCAGAACAAACTAAATATTATTTGCTGCTAAAGGACAAAGCATTAAATTAAGAAAACATATACAATTCATTTAACACGCCACACATCCTTGTTGATGGTGGGGTAAGTTGTCACAATGTGCCATTAAACAGCCTATAGGGTTTCAGCGACATGCAAACAGCATATATATATATATATATATTTTTAAATTATATAAAATATGGCCTACATAAATTTAAAATGATAAAACATATATGACAATTTGCCCCGATCTGACATTTATGAAAAATAGTGTTTTCAGAACAAACAAAAATATTTTGTGCTGCTAAAGGACAAAGCATTAAATCAGTTATGTGTTGTCTGCCCCAAATCAGTTGTTGGTTAAACATATGTAGAACATATTCTATATAGATACAGTTTCATTTGTTGCAAACTACCACTTTTTGAAACACCACACTGGTGTTTAACCACAACAATAAGGTTTTATATAAACCTCTGCCCTAAAACAATAAGTTAAAAGTACTCTATACACATGCCACATGAAACATAATCATATTTTACATTGATATGAAAATATATTTCGAAGCACAGTAGAGGAACTTTAATGCAAAGTACAATTTTAACTGCATGTGTGAATGATACAATCTTCTAAATAACTTGTGTTTTTCTTTGATAGAAAGCATGGGCTGAACTGTCACAGAATGAAACCGGCTCTATTCAGCGTGCTCTGCGAAATCAAAGAGAAAACAGGTAAGTGCTCCTTTATGCCCCATACAATACGGTGCCATAATACACCTGCACGGATGATGCTCTTCAATACAGACCGCTGTTCAGTTCACAATAGCCAGCACCAGTCCTACGGAAGCTCACGTTTATTACACACAATAGTGCTTTTTACTCTGACAGATGCTTCCTTACCACAGTGTAAATGAGCTGCGTCTGTGACGTTTTCTGATGATGTATTTTGTAATGGTGTGGTTGATATCTTCAGTAGGCTTACTATTCAGCAAAAATACTGTTTGATTGCATGTTAACGGAGCACTGTATACAATAAGAGGGCTGGAGATGTTTTTAATGATTTAGAGCTGCTCATTGACGTAAGCATTGCAGATACACTGAAATTAAAAAATGTGCATCTCAGTAGATGCTTTGCTCATCAGCTTTGAATGTGAAATGAATTTCCCCATTTTTAGGCCAACATGTTACTATAAGAGGTTCAGATTATGCTGAGATATGTTTATAAGGTAGGGCATAAACACTGTTTGTTATACTGGTTGAAACTCTCTTTACATCCTCCTGATAGCAATCGATAATTGAAAAGGTCTAAATATTAAAAAATGTACATATAGCTTCTGTGGAAGTCTCAGGACCAAAAAATGTCCATCTGATCATTGCATTCGGGTTTTGAATCATTCATTCAACCAACTCGTTGAAAAACACTGATTCATTCGGGAACGAAACAAGTGACTGTGTTATAAGTGGGCATTGAATCATTCATTCAACTGACTCATTTAAAAACACTGATTCATTCGGGAATATAAGTGGACACTGTATCATTCATTCAACCGTCTCGTTTAAAAACACTGATTCGTTTGTGAACGAACAAGTGGCTGTGTTAAAAGTGGGCATTGAATCATTCATTCAACCGTCTCGTTTAAAAACACTGATTCATTTGTGAATGAACAAGTGGCTGTGTTAAAAGTGGGCATTGAATCATTCACTCAACTGACTCATTTAAAAACACTGATTCATTCGGGAACGAAACAAGTGACTGTGTGATAAGTGGGCATTGAATCATTCATTCAACTGACTCATTTAAAAACACTGATTCATTCGGGAATATAAGTGGACACTGTATCATTCATTCAACCGTCTCGTTTAAAAACACTGATTCATTTGTGAATGAACAAGTGGCTGTGTTAAAAGTGGGCATTGAATCATTCACTCAACCGACTTGTTTAAAAACACTGATTCATTCGGGAACGAAACAAGTGACTGTGTGATAAGTGGGCATTGAATCATTCATTCAACTGACTCATTTAAAAACACTGATTCATTCGGGAATATAAGTGGACACTGTATCATTCATTCAACCGTCTCGTTTAAAAACACTGATTCATTTGTGAACGAACAAGTGGCTGTGTTAAAAGTGGGCATTGAATCATTCATTCAACCGTCTCGTTTAAAAACACTGATTCATTTGTGAATGAACAAGTGGCTGTGTTAAAAGTGGGCATTGAATCATTCACTCAACCGACTCGTTTAAAAACACTGATTCATTCGGGAACGAAACAAGTGACTGTGTGATAAGTGGGCATTGAATCATTCATTCAACTGACTCATTTAAAAACACTGATTCATTCGGGAATATAAGTGGACACTGTATCATTCATTCAACCGTCTCGTTTAAAAACACTGATTCGTTTGTGAACGAACAAGTGGCTGTGTTAAAAGTGGGCATTGAATCATTCACTCAACTGACTCATTTAAAAACACTGATTCATTCGGGAATGAAACAAGTGACTGTGTTATAAGTGGGCATTGAATCATTCACTCAACTGACTCATTTAAAAACACTGATTCATTTGGGAACGAAACAAGTGACTGTGTGATAAGTGGGCATTGAATCATTCATTCAACCGTCTCGTTTAAAAACACTGATTCGTTTGTGAACGAACAAGTGGCTGTGTTAAAAGTGGGCATTGAATCATTCAGTCAACCGACTCGTTTAAAAACACTGATTCATTTGTGAACGAACAAGTGGCTGTGTTAAAAGTGGGCATTGAATCATTCACTCAACCGACTCGTTTAAAAACACTGATTCATTTGTGAACGAACAAGTGGCTGTGTTAAAAGTGGGCATTGAATCATTCACTCAACCGACTCGTTTAAAAACACTGATTCATTTGGGAACGAAACAAGTGACTGTGTGATAAGTGGGCATTGAATCATTCATTCAACTGACTCATTTAAAAACACTGATTCATTCGGGAATGAAACAAGTGACTGTGTTATAAGTGGGCATTGAATCATTCACTCAACTGACTCATTAAAAAACACTGATTCATTCGGGAATATAAGTGGGCACTGTATCATTCATTTAACCGTCTCGTTTAAAAACACTGATTCATTTGTGAACGAACAAGTGGCTGTGTTAAAAGTGGGCATTGAATCATTCACTCAACCGAATCATTTAAAAACACTGATTCATTCTGGAACGAACAAGTGACTGTGTTATAAGTGGGCATTGAATCATTCATTCAGCCAACTTGTTTAAAAACACTGATTCAATCGGGAACTAACAAGTGACTGTATTATAAGTGGTCATTGAATCATTCATTCAACCGACTCGTTGAAAAACACTGATTCATTTGGGAATGAACAAGTGAATGTGTTATAAGTAGGCACTGAATCATTCATTCAACCGAATCATTTAAAAACAATGATTTATTCAGGAACTAACAAGTGGTTGTATTATAAGTGGGTATTGAATCATTCATTCAACCGACTCGTTTAAAAACACTGATTCATTTTTGAATGAAACAAGTGACTGTGTTAAAAGTGGGTATGCTCATTCATTCAACCAATTCATTCAGAAACAAATCAAGTGACTCTTTATGGTTGAGTAATTTGTTTATTAATCATTCTTTCAAATGAATAAATATTTGTAGGCTGATTTAAAACCTTACAATAAAAATTGTTTGTAAAATTCGTAAAAATTGTTGTTTTTTCTTAGTCACAAATGATGTGTAGTCATCACTACACTGTTTTTCTTTAGGTCTGTCTTTACTACCTTTACATGATTTAAGATATTTTATGTAAAAGTTTTAATTTACAATTTGATTTACATATTTCTATATTTTGATTCCTATTTTTTATTGATTTTTTTTAGGCTGAAGCAGAACATCTATTAGGCTAAATTACATGTTATTTTGTTTAGTAGCCTATGTTAATGATTGTATTGGTCTGAAATAAACATTTTTGTTCAGAATCGTGATCTTTATTCTAATTTACGCAATTTTATACCATGCGTCTCTACTAGTTCCCAGGGTCACAACAAACCTGGATATATCAGATAATAACAGGCGTGGAAAGCACATCCTGATTTTGCCTAGGTCAGCATATTTTGTGGATCCTGGAACAACATTCCTGTCTGAAAATGTAGTCCTAACCTTACCCATAAGTTATCCCTAAAATCAGAGGGAAATGATAGAGAATAACACTGATGTAGAAGCACCTAAGTGGTTTTTCAGCCTAAACTTGACATAAACTGTAAACTTGTCCCTCAAATCTGATTGGTTGATTGGAATGTTGATCCAGGATTAACAAAGATGGCGATGGTAACGTTGCATTTGGTAAAATCAGGTTCTGCTGCATGGCACAGTCATGGAAATAAGTAAAATCAGTCATGGAACCATTAAATAGCAATAGTGATTTTTTTTCTAGGTATGCTCAGCTTTACAATATTTAAATGGCTTGATGTTTCTTTGTAAGTGTAATCTATGAAATAATTAAAAATCTGTATCCAGTATTCACAAATGCCTTGGAAAGTCATGGAAATTCATTGGTGAACTGTGTTGGGCAATTGGTTGTGTAAAAGTAGCACAAAACATTCCTGAGTCATGACAGCGGCGTCAGTGCCAGCGCAGTAAACACTCTGACATTGCCATGGTAGTGAGCAACTCCCTTTTCAACACTCAATATTTTCACAAACACAATTTTTGCAGTGCATGCATATTTGTAAATATGCATTTCTCATTCTGCAAAATCAATTGTCAGCTTTAAGTAAAGCAAAGCAATTGCATTTGATTCATTAGGTTGATTTACAGACGTGCTTTATATTAAGTAAGCACTTCTCAAGTCTACCGGGGGCATTTTAGTATTGACGCAATCTGACAGAGCTAATGAGTGAAATAAATCAGGCTGAATATTATATCTCTATTTGGGCAATATAAAATATAACAAAAGTACTTAACATGCTGGCTGTTGTGTTAGCAATAGAGATAATATTCATGCAGAAAGTGGTTTGTTAGAGGTTTATGAATGATAAAGCAACAAGATTTTAGCATTTTCTTTAGGAAATGTGAGTGGTGCACATGCTTAGCTTTCCAGGGTGATGCTATATGGTTTTCTGAATGGTTGTTAGTGCATTGCTATGAGGTTGCAAACCATGATATCTATGATATTCTGGTTTGTAGATGTGGATCAGGTCCCTCGTTCAGTTTAAATTGTAATTTTTCATATGATGGTCATATGATGCTTTTTAATGTTTTCCTTGTCTTTACTGTGTAATGTGTCTGTTTGTGCATGTACACGATCTGCAAAGTTACAAAGCTCATAATCTCCCACAAAACGATTTATTTTACGTTTTTTTTATTCCACTGCACTACTTTTCCATTATTTTTTTATGTAAACGCGCTAGACGGACGTCTTTATCCGTTGTGCTTGCATCTCACGTCTTTTGCAGCGTCTCGCATATGACACGCAATTCCAAAAACATGGCGCTCAAGTTAAAATTAGTTCAACTTTTAAAAACACATCTCTAAACCTTGCACCTTTTTCATTCCCCTGACCGGGACCTTTTTAACAGCGTTCTGTGTGAACTGGCCCTAAGAATCCGTCTTGAGCTTGAACTGATATGGTAAAACCGGCAACATTATTATTAACTGTGTGTTTACAACTGCTTTAGAAGCCTTGGAAGCTGACGCTTGCAATTATGATAAGCGTTAGATTTCCGACAGGTGTTTGGCCAATCACAACACACTGGGTCAGCTGGCCAATCAGAGCACTCTGAGCTAGGGCTGGGCGATTTTTCCGATTTTTTCGATTAATTCGAATTTAATGTTTTGCCGCGATTTTATTATGTTTAAATCGAGAAATCACGGTTTTGAATAAAAATGTTAGCAAACGTTACATGCATCAAATGACAAAAGAAAATGATCCGACCACATGATGGCGCGCCTGATGAACCGCTCTCGTGTGACGCGCTCAGTGAAAGTAGAACACATCACGTCAAGCGGCTGTTCACACAGAATGCCATATTGCGTTGAAAAAAGAAGACGTGGGCAGTGGAATGGGAAAAAAGCAAAGATATTAGACGCCAGCTGAACTTTCTTCCAACTTGAGCGCCGCGTTCTTAGAATGCTGTTTCATGGGTTAGACACTGCTAAAGACACGAGACACGAGTGCAACAGACGTGTGCAAACCATAGACTGTAAAAAAATATGGACGACGCGTCTTCACTACCGCCAACGTCCGAATATGGCGCTGACATCTTGTGCAGATTTGGGACAGAGTCTGCGTAGTAGAGAGCAGGAAGTAGAGCCGCGATATCAAAAGCCCGTTCACACTCTCGCAGATGCAGAACAACTCATTATGTCGGTGTGAAATAAACAGTTATGGAAATGTAGAAATTAAAGCTAAAGCTCCAATCTCTTCCCGAAAATCCTGAAAAAAATCAGTTGGCGCCTCAGTGACTACTTCGAAGCTGTCAATCATGATGTCACACCCCCGTTTTTATAGCATCAAATAACTAACTAAAACCAAACTTATTTAAAAAACGAACACTTGAACTAACATCAGCATGATAAAAACTGCCTAAAATGAAACCATCTTTGGGGAAAAAATTATTTGAAGTGTAATTTGATTGTTTAGTTTGTCTCACGTCCCATTAGACTACATGGAGGGGCGGGGGTTATGAGCTATACTGGGACCAACCACCTGGGGGCGATCGAGACGTTTTGGCTTCACTTTTCAACACGAGTGCGGCACACTTGGTGCAAACACGTCCGCCAAACATAAAAACAACAGGAAAAATAGCTCAATGGAAAAAACTGTAAAGAACTACTACATGTTTGATATTTCATGTTTGCATGATGGTGAAAGGCTGAAGGGTGCTGTTATATTCTGTTTTTACAAAGCATTTGCTGTTAATAATAGACTATTACTGCTGTTATTTTTTGCTATTACTTTTTGGCTAAGAAATATTTAGCATTTTTCTTATATTATTTCTGAGTATATAGGATATGTTTAAGATACGTTTGTACAATATTTGCCTTCATATTTCATGCATATTTTCTGCAAAGATATATATTAAATGACAAGTCATTTGTTTTACATTTACACCATGTTGATCACTTTAGACGTGTGCACTTGGAATAGAAAATTTTCAACTTTATTGGTTAATAAAGAGAATCATATTGCAGTTACGTTTTTTAAGGTAACTAGTTAAACATTAAAAAAAAAATTGAAATTGTGAATTGGTCAATCGTTCTGAAAAAATTGAGATTTCATTTTTTTGCCATATCGCCCAGCCCTACTCTTTGTAGAAATGAGATTGTTTCAGAGAGATTGGGAATAGAGCTGTAATAATGTACTGTATAGTATGTGAAAAGTAATGTGTTTTTTGTACATTAAAGCATGTTAACTTATTCTATTACACCCAATAATCAAAATAATAAACTTTTAAAATAGCATTTTCTTAGAAATTCAACAACAAACCTCTCTTCAATAAGACACGTGATTTGAGGTATTATGCAGCGCCACTAAACATAAGGTGGTTTGTTAGAGGTTTATGAATGGTATTAGTTACATTATCTTAAGAAAATGTAAATGGTTCACATGCTTTACCATATGGTAGATAAGGTTACAATTTAAAGAAGAAAAAAAAAATTGAAAAAAAGTCAATTTGCTTTGAAATTTAGCTAACAGAACATTTTGCTAACGTTTCTATTACAATAAGTCAATGTTATTTCTGAATGTTCTCCGAATGTTCAAAATGTCCACATTTTAAATGTTTTAAAGGGATAGTTCTCCCAAAATAACTTCTTTTCAGGTGTTGTCATTATTACTCTAAACTCAATCTGTTCATCATATAAAGCGATCGTGTCTCTTCAGAGAATTTGGACTAAGCCGCTCAATTCATATGGATTAGTTTTACGTTCTCTTTATGAACTTTATGAAGTGTCAAAGTGTCAGTTGCGTAGCTGTCAATGAAATCGCTCAGATTTCATCAAAAATATCTTCATTTGTATTCTGAAGATGAACGAAAGTCTTACGAGTTTGGAACGACATGAGGGCGAGTAATTAATGACTGAATTTTTGTTTTGAGAACATTATTAAAGACCAGATAACTTTGAATGAACGTTCTATTAACGTTACTGTTCATAAATTTGAGAGAACCTTGCCAGAACGTTAGCTGAAGATCTGAGAATGTTTCCTTTTAGCTGGGAACCTCTCTTCAGACACATAGGGACAGATTTACTAAATTGCGCGAGAGCGCAATTCCATAAAAGTGCCGATGCGAGTGGAAAGTTCTGCACGTGATCTACTGACGACACGCAAATTAAAGAACACAGACGCAGCCGGATCATTTCCATAATGACCAACACAATCTACCAGTTGCCGTCTGGTTTAAGACATGCTTTTTTTGGGCCAATGGCGCAAACACCAGTAAATTGATGAGCGCAAACCTTAGTAAATCACCTTGAGTGATTCATTTAATGACTCTCCTCATATAAATTTTGTGTCTGAAAGAGAAACTCCTACAAATGCATATGCAGTAAAGTCAGCCGCAAAAATAACCCTGTCCACGCCTTTTCAGCGCTAATTTATCACTGCGTGTCTTTAGTAAATCCTGACAGTAGTTTTTTAATGCCAAAAGAGAGTTTGCGCTCGCACAAGCTGTTAGTAAATCTGGCCCTTAATTTGAGGTATCATGTAGCACCACTAAATGTGATCATCATTGCAATATTTTTAGTAGCTATATTGGCATTATGAAGTGCACTGTCATACTATGAACATGACTAAAAGGTTACCTAAATATGAATCTGAATCTGTCAGCCATGTTGGTGTTTATGCACACACATTCCCTGTGCGTTGGCTGCTGTTCCTGTTAGCAGCGAGTTGTGCAATTAACTGGGCTGCACAGTGGTTAAGATGTGCTGGACTGTGGTGGGTGGATCATTACACTCTCTCGGCCCAGGCGGCTTGTGTTCAGCTTGCTTACCCTGTAGGCTGTGGAGGACTGTCAGAGACGGGCGGCATGGATCAGTGGCCTGGAAAATGGACACGAGAATGGAGCATAATTGATTTAAATCCCCGCTGTTTCTTCCCTGCTTATGTACTTTTATGTCGGTGTAGAGCTAAAAGCATAATGTACATTTCTTGAGCAAATGTGCTCGGTGAGTGTAGTGATTGAGAAAAGCATTCAGCTAGTGCATTGTCTTCTATGAAGAAAAATAGCACATCCTTTAGAAGCAAAAAAGTATTGTACAACTTTGTTTGTGAAGCATTAGTGGAATAGTTAATAATATGATGAAGTTTTCCTGCACTCTCAGGAAAAAAAAAGGTACAAAAGCTTTCATTTGGGTGAAACTCTTTCAAATGGTATTAATGTGTACAATTTAGGTACTACTATACTAATATACTAACACCTTTAGGGGTAAATAAGGTACCTTTTGAAAAGATAAAACCACAGTGACAGCTTTTGTACCTTTTTTTCTGTGTGAACTTTCTTCCTCAGTATTTTTGTCTTGTTTTCCAGTGAAAATATCAAACATTCTTACATCAAGATACATTTACTTGAGGAGCAAAAATAAGATATTAAGCCTTGTTTTTTGAAAAACAAAAACAAAAAAACAAACAAATCAAAATTAAGTGACTTCATGCTTAAAACAAGAAAAAAAATCTGCCAATGGGGTGAGAAAAATAATTAAATTTTTTTAAATATAATTATTTATATATATATTGTTGAATATAATTTATATGGAAGGTTGTTTCTGCCACAGAGTAAAAAATAAAAAAGGTATTTGCAACTTTTTATCTCACAATTCTGAGTTTACGAGTTTACATCTCCAAATTCTTTTTTTCTCAGAATTCCGTGATATAAAGTCATAATTGTTAGTCATAAAGTCAGAATTGTGAGATATAAACTCGCAATTGCGAGAAAAAAAGTCGGTTAGACTTTATTTTAAGGTGTCATTATTACAGTGTAATTATATATTTAAGTACTGAGTAATATTGATTAACAACATCTTAGGGTTTGGTTGAGGGTTAGTTGCATGTAATTATGCATAATTTACTGTTATTACTATAGTAAGTACATGCAATATATGTAACAAGGACACTGTAAAATAAAGTGTTACCAAAAAGTCAGAATTGTGAGATAAAAAGTCGCAATTACCTTTTAATTTTTTATTCAGTGGCGGAAACAAGCTTCCATATATTTTCTTGTTTTAAGCATAAACTCACTTAATTTTGATACATATTTTTTTAGAAAACAATACTTCATATTTTCAATCATTTTGCTTCTCAATTAAATGCATCTTGATTTTGCAATCCTGTTTTGACTTCATACATCCACTAAAAATCACCTAAACACCAAGATTAGAAAACATTAAGCAAAATTTATGAAGAAATGTGAATGTTTAACAGTCAAGACCACCTGACAGATGTGACACTGATTTTGGTCTGTCAGCACAACCTTGCACTCTCGACAGGTTTACGTAACTGAGCTAAAGTATCACTGCATTCATTTTTCATTTCTCTAAAGTAAATGCTGCACACTCCCCACCCACCTCGTCTATTTTAATATTTTACATTTCCCCTGTGACTTGCATGCAATATGAGCGCCATTTGTGATCTGCAGTCGTCTATAATTTTTTCCACATGGGATAAAAGCCTGAGAGGGAAGGGTCGTATATTCTATAGAGAGGCTGCTCAAGCCGTCATGTCTGTGACTTTCACACAAGGCCGTTTCCTCGTTTTTATCAGGCATTAGGAAGTTGTGCGCGCATTTTTTCATTCACGGCAACGCAGGTGTGTTCTCCATTTTATTCCAGGTGCATAATATTCATACTTTAAAGAAATTCCTTCATTTTGCTTGAATTAAATCTTTTATGTGCCATTCTTTATGATTTAAAACTGGAACTTATTGAAAAAAGTAGTGCTATTATGTTTGGCTACTCTGCCATTCTTGAAGAAAATGTTAATATTTGTAAAATTCGATTCTTAAGTTAGAGCCACTTTTGACAACTTGAATTCTTGCCAAATTAACTTTTATCTCATATCCATGAATAAATGGCCTTGATCACATGGATATTAGTATGAAGTGACAATGTGGATTTTTGATATGTGTCCCTTTTCTTACTTTTTCACTTTTTTTGATGAAAAGAGGACTTTCTAACAATAACAAGTTAGCTAGCGGTCACTTTATTTTATAAAAATAGTTCTGAATTGTACTATATATATATACACACACACTTTTTATACACACACACGTGTATATACAGTATATATATATATATACACGTGTGTACATATATACAGTATGTATGTATATATATATATATATATATATATGTTAGGGATGGGATGGTATGAAAATTATAGTGACCAAAATTATCACGATTATCAATATTAAATATAATATAAAATTAAAGCTGCAAGCAGCATTTATCGAGGGTCAAGCATTTAAGGCCTTTATGCTGTTAGGGTTTATGTCAACCTGAAATGTATTGCTGACACCATAAAATATGCATACAATAGTAATACAAAGTATTTAATAATACTTGATACAGACTAAGCATGCTTACACACACACACACACACACACATGCATACACATTTTGTTGAAGATACAGATATCTGAAATATATGATGGTAACAAAATGTTTACTGCAAGTCTCCTTCAGGTTTCACATTACTCATAACATGGCACAATTGTCAATACCAATACTTCAATAGCAATGAAGTGATGAATTTTGACAAAATGTGATTGTAAATGTTATAATAGTGATTTTATAATGTCTAAATATGAATTATAGAACAATATTAGTGAGTAGTATGACAAAATGACTATTTGAACCAGCAGATGGCAGCAGAGAACCACTCATTGGCTCACTTTCATTTTAAAAGTCTGTTTTTTGTTTCAAGGCACATTTTTCATGTCAGCTCTTTTAAACGTGCTTACACACATACACATTTTGTTGCAGATATAGATATAGACATTTGAAATAAATTATTTTGACAAAATGTGATTGTAAATGTTATAATAGTGGTTTTATAATGTCTAAATATGAATTATAGAACAATATTAAGGAATAGTGTGACAAAATGACTATTTTACCCAGCAGGTGGCAGCAGAGAACCATGAATGAAAGAAGAATGAATGAATTTGCTTTTTGGCTTATATCTCTGGAATGGGAAGATGAAAAAAGTGCTCGATGGCATGTGTCGAACGAGGCCAGACCGGGGTTCCGCGGCCGCGGGGGTCCGGAGTTATGCCTAGTCAAATGTGTACCTTTTGGGGCTTATATCTCAGCAACGGCCTGAGCAAAATGTTCGGAATTTGGGTCGATCGTAGGTCTGCCCTTTCGAACAAGCCCTGCCCTGTTTTTGGACTCGCCTGTAGTCAGGAGTTAGAGGCGGTCAAAGTTGGGGGTAATTTTGTCTGGCCTAATGAGACGTCAGTGGGCGGAGTTAGTGTAAATAGCCTCTGCAAACAAGGTGGGCTATTTGCACTTAATGTAAATTCACTGCATTAAAATAGAGTTTCTTATAAAATGATCAGTCTCAGAAGTCACAGACATGTAGTTTCCTCTCTGTAGGACTGATACACATGACCCTCGTCCACCGTTCATTAGATATTTCACAGCAGAAAGTGTGGTGCAAAAAGTAAAAATTTTATCAGCATTTTTTCTGCCTTAACAAGGCAAGAAACCCTCATTTGCGGCTGAGGAGAAGAAACTGATATTTTATTCATAACCGTTTTGGAAGTTGGTATACTTCATTTTTCTGAGGTGAGAAAATGAGACAACAAATGAAAGCTTAAAACTTGCTGCAGAGCTCAACGGCCTAAAACTTAATATATTCTGTAATGCAATATGTGTTGGTTCATTAGCATTCATAGGTATTCATATTCAGTCTAGCAACAAATTGACAGCATGTAAACCCATTTATGTATGGACAACTTTAGAGACGTACAAATGCTTACAAATCCTTTGTGATTTACAGAATATTAAATTAATTGACAGATCGAATCGCTTGTGACACACAAACATGTTTCACTGTACAGGGTTTCAATTATATTTCATACTTGCAATGGTAATTACAAATAATGCACAATTTGGTTTGGATTTATAAATTAATTTGCAATAAAAAAGTCTTCATTTACCGTTAACCAAGAGGCTTGATGTGGGATTGTGTTCGAGTTCTGAACTTTGCTTTCTTTCAATTCCAGTTCAAACCAGTCTTCACTGGATTTGTAAACATTTATAGACCTTTAAAGCTATACATGCATAAAAGACGCTATCAGTATGTTGATATTGTGTATGGATATGATTGAGATCACCCTGATGTGTTAAAAGGAAGAGCTGATCAATTCTTTGCACTGGACTTGATTTTCCCACAGTGCACTTCTCTTTTCCCTCATCTTTTATCATCGGCTCTCTTTTATATCTTTGTTTAGCAAGTTTGGTTTATGACTGTCTATCAGTCGTGTCAATAGAGCCTCCTGGGAATCTCACGGTGGACGTGATCAGATACAGTAGCTGAATGTTCAAGGGATTCTGTTGCAGGTTCCCTTGCCCTGTATCTTGCGCTCTCATTGGCTGTATGTCGTCGCAGATGTCATTTCCAGTCAAAACACATTTCACGTCGCAGGCAGGTCCAGATATATAGCATGCTGAATATTTCACGGGCATCAGCGCTTCTCCCAGGCCCTGTTTACACCTGGTATGGATGCGTTTTGGTCGATTGGATCACAAGTAGACGAGGGAGACACATTCCCGTTTACACCTGGTGTTTTAATCCGTCTCTTTTGTCCACTTTTAACCACTTCTGTCCAGAGGGTCTATGGGCGGGTAAATGTATGGGCTTTTTCAGATCTTTTGATCTAATGGACAAAATAAGCTTGTGTAAGCTTATTTACATATGCTTGTTTACATATGAACGTGCCCGGAGACAGCAGGAAAACATGGAGAGCAGCTTTCGTTTGTGCTCTGACAGCCACAAGACCAGCCGGACGCTGTGAGTGTGTGTTAGAAATCAGGAATGGTGAGAGAACATTGTGCTTGGTACGTTTTTCATCTTCAAACCAAACTTGGGTCTCCAGCTGACAAAGTTTAAA